>CM036760.1:6205000-6805000 GCA_020796225.1 Arion vulgaris
TTGTCTGGAGCTCATCTCTAGTGCCATGTAGTTTTGATGATTATACCGTTAGACGCGTTTTTATGATGAAATCGACTGTTGTCTGGAGCTCATCTCTAGTGCCATGTAGTTTTGATGATTATACCGTTAGACGCGTTTTTATGATGAAATCGACTGTTGTCTGGAGCTCATCTCTAGTGCCATGTAGTTTTGATGATTATACCGTTAGACGCGTTTTATGATGAAGTCGACTGTTGTCTGGAGCTCATCTCTAGTGACATGTAGTTTTGATGATTATACCGTTAGACGCGTTTTTATGATGAAATCGACTGTTGTCTGGAGCTCATCTCTAGTGCCATGTAGTTTTGATGATTATACCGTTAGACGCGTTTTATGATGAAGTCGACTGTTGTCTGGAGCTCATCTCTAGTGCCATGTAGTTTTGATGATTATACCGTTAGACGCGTTTTTATGATGAAATCGACTGTTGTCTGGAGCTCATCTCTAGTGCCATGTAGTTTTGATGATTTTACCGTTAGACGCGTTTTTATGATGAAATCGACTGTTGTCTGGAGCTCATCTCTAGTGCCATGTAGTTTTGATGATTATACCGTTAGACGCGTTTTTATAATGAAATCGACTGTTGTCTGGAGCTCATCTCTAGTGCCATGTAGTTTTGATGATTTTACCGTTAGACGCGTTTTTATGATGAAATCGACTGTTGTCTGGAGCTCATCTCTAGTGCCATGTAGTTTTGAGTGTTGTGTTGTAGGGCCAGCATTCCTTTCATGGGAGGACATACAGTGGGCAGTCTTACTCATTTACTGTGGTTGATGTGGTTGATGTGGTTGATGTGGTTGATGTGGTTGATGTGGTTGATGTGGCTGATGTGGTTGATGGCTGATGTGGTTGATGTGGTTGATGTCGTTGATGTGGTTGATGTGGCTGATGTGGTTGATGTGGTTGATGGGTTGATGTGGTTGATGTGGTTGATGTGGTTGATGTGGTTGATGTGGTTGATGTGGTTGATGTGGTTGATGTGGCTGATGTGGTTGATGTGGTTGATGTGGTTGATGTGGTTGATGTGGTTGATGGGTGATGTGGTTGATGTGGTTGATGTGGTTGATGTGGTTGATGTGGCTGATGTGGTTGATGTGGCTGATGTGGTTGATGTGGCTGATGGCTGATGTGGTTGATGTGGTTGATGTGGTTGATGGTTGATGTGGTTGATGTGGTTGATGTGGTTGATGTGGTTGATGTGGTTGATGGGTTGATGTGGCTGATGTGGTTGATGTGGTTGATGTGGCTGATGTGGTTGATGTGGTTGATGGGTTGATGTGGTTGATGTGGTTGATGTGGTTGATGTGGTTGATGTGGTTGGTGGCTGATGTGGTTGATGTGGCTGATGTGGCTGATGTGGTTGATGTGGTTGATGTGGTTGATGTGGTTGATGTGGTTGATGTGGTTGATGTGGCTGATGTGGTTGATGTGGCTGATGTGGTTGATGTGGTTGATGGCTGATGTGGTTGATGTGGTTGATGTGGTTGATGTGGTTGATGTGGTTGATGTGGCTGATGTGGTTGATGTGGCTGATGTGGTTGATGTGGCTGATGTGGTTGATGTGGTTGATGGCTGATGTGGTTGATGTGGTTGATGTGGGTGATGTGGTTGATGTGGTTGATGTCGTTGATGTGGTTGATGTGGCTGATGTGGTTGATGTGGTTGATGTGGTTGATGTGGTTGATGTGGTTGATGTGGTTGATGTGGTTGATGTGGTTGATGTGGTTGATGTGGTTGATGTGGTTGATGTGGTTGATGTGGTTGATGTGGTTGATGTGGTTGATGTGGTTGATGTGGCTGATGTGGCTGAGTTTTGATGGTTGATGAAACATCCAGCTATTCCAGTAGTGACTAAAAGACAGATTATAAATTCAATCTTTATACCAACACTGTACTACCAGAGCCAAACATGGGCACTGACAAAAGAACAAGAAAGGAAAATTACCACATGCGAAATGAGATGCCTGAGGAAAGCAGTAAATAAAACAAGAAGAGACCATATAAGAAATGAGGAAATTAGAAGAACAGTCGGAACAACACCTGTAATTAGATTTATTGAAAAACAGAGACTCAAATGGTTTGGCCACTTGGTCAGAATGAACCCGAATACACTAGTTGCAAGAGCGTACAACCTGAAAATGGAATCATCAAGAGGAAAGGGCAGACCATGAAAAAGATGGGTTGATGGAGTTACAGACATCTTAAAACTCCACAATACCACACCATATCAAGCGACCGAGCGTGCATTATCTCGGAAACCGATCATCAGTTAAACCTGCTACGCCTAGCGGCAAAAAAGCAGAGAAGGATAAAAGAAAAAGAAAGAAAGATGGCTACGTCCTGTAAAGGATATACCAACCACGATTATCATTTTCATTCATGTTGTACACCTTACATGTTGGGCATCATCAAATAGCATGCCCCCTGCAGAACGTCGCTTTCATTAAAGGCTCGCCTGTAAAACTCTGTCTTTAGAAACCTCTCTTTCCAAGAAGTATTTCTGACGATGATCTAGTAATATCTAGTCTAGTAATATCTAGTCTAGTAATATCTAGTCTAGTAATATCTAGTCTAGTAATATCTAGTCTAGTAATATCTAGTCTAGTAATATCTAGTCTAGTAATATCTAGTCTAGTAATATCTAGTCTAGTAATATCTAGTCTAGTAATATCTAGTCTAGTAATATCTAGTCTAGTAATATCTAGTCTAGTAATATCTAGTCTAGTAATATCTAGTCTAGTAATATCTAGTCTAGTAATATCTAGTCTAGCAATATCTAGTCTAGTAATATCACAAATAACTGAAATATTGAAACGCGTTAGGTGTTATTTATAACATAAAAGTATTTTTAAATTAATTGAAACCGTGTTTTATATCTTTATATTTGACACTCTTAAAGATTTCAGAGAGCCGCTGTTAGTGAACTCGCTTCGCAAGGCTGGTGGTCTGGGTTCAGCTCCCGCAATGCGCGTGGAATTGCGACGGCTCTCAGGTCGACCCAGCCTCAACTGGGTACCAGACATGCTCTGGGAAAGTAAAGGTGGCCGGCGTGATGCTGACCACATCACCCATCGTGTGCCGACGGTCAATAAAAAATACAGACCTAACACTGTATTGACCTATATACCACGAGGTATGAAAGGGTTACTTTCCTTTCCTTAAAGATTTCACGACTACGCAGAATGCTGGAAGTATCAAACAGACATCGGTTTAAAAATAAAGACATCAGGAAAGGGAAGGGCGGGGAAGGGGGTGGAAGAAATTGGTATGACATCAGTACTAGACTTCATCAAGAAACAACAAATTAAATGTTTCGGCCACATAAGCAGATTACCTTCTTTTTCTTTGAACGCTTCATATCGACCACTTGTTAACCACTCTGTGTGATTTGTATGTGATCTGAGCCTAAGAGCGATTGTGCGTTGTGCCAGTTATGCGCCTACAAGTAGGCCAGAATATCCGATTTCTGCGAATGTTATTTATTTACTAGGGTAGCATCCCTAGAGCCTAGATGAGTTGCCCCTTACTGCATGCCTCATAGGTCGCAGTGGTACTATTCTTTGCTTCCCTTGCCGGCCCTGACACCACACGGGTGAAGCAAATTACCAAAGAACAATGTTAATCCGATACAGTGGACGCAAAATAAAAAGGCGTCCATTCACGCAAAAGGTGGACCTCAGAGATAATAGAGGCGACTCTGTTTATGAAGTAAACACAAAACCGCGTTCTATAAATATTTTCTTATAATGGCGCTGTGAGACAAAACAGGATTAGATAAAAGGCAGAAAAACAGTTTTAGATATTAGAGATCACCTCTGTAACTTGATTGCTTCGATCTTAGATCACTTCTATAAATCACTTCTAACTCGATCACTCAATCTTAGATCACTTCCATAAATCACTTCTAACTCGATCACTCAATCTTAGATCAATCACTTCCATAAATCACTTCTAACTCGATCACTCAATCTTAGATCACTTCTATAAATCACTTCTAACTCGATCACTCAATCTTAGATCACTTCCATAAATCACTTCTAGCTCGATCACTCAATCTTAGATCAATCACTTCCATAAATCACTTCTAACTCGATCACTCAATCTTAGATCACTTCCATAAATCACTTCTAACTCGATCACTCAATCTTAGATCACTTCCATAAATCACTTCTAACTCGATCACTCAATCTTAGATCAATCACTTCCATAAATCACTTCTAACTCGATCACTCAATCTTAGATCAATCACTTCCATAAATCACTTCTAACTCGATCACTCAATCTTAGATCACTTCCATAAATCACTTCTAACTCGATCACTCAATCTTAGATCACTTCCATAAATCACTTCTAACTCGATCACTCAATCTTAGATCAATCACTTCCATAAATCACTTCTAACTCGATCACTCAATCTTAGATCACTTCTATAAATCACTTCTAACTCGATCACTCAATCTTAGATCACTTCCATAAATCACTTCTCTAACTCGATCACTTCGATCTTAGACCAATCACTTCCATAAATACTTACATGATTGGTCTTAGATCAATCACTTCCATAAATACTTACATGATTGCGACTTGAACAGTACGATCCAAGATTAAATATTTTACGAAAAGAAAATCAGCCACTTTGAAGCACAGATATCTGATTAGGCGGTTCGTTAGTTAGTAACGATAACTGTCGTCATTAAACTTCGGTCTGATCGATAGGAGTTCCGTGCCCCTCAGTTTGTTGTCGAAGTGTATGTGTGCAGATAACACACTAAAACACATAATTTCGATTATACGAGCTTACACTAAAAAGAAGAACACAACAGGAGAAAGCGTTCGACTTTTTTTTGGTTATATCACAGGATGTGAATACCAATGAAGGATATAGTATTCTCTGTCACACTCAAGCGGTTTGGAGACAACATCTTAAATACATGTCTATAGCCCATCTCTCTCTTAAGTTCGCTAAGTGAGAACAAGATCCCCAGCCCTGGCTTTCCTGTAGATTTTGTTCATTTTTCTGCCTCGCAGTTCTCTGTGAGAAGGTACAACTCCCACGCCATTCCACTCACGCCATGTCTCATTGTGCCGACGTCAAACCCCTTTGTTAAATAATTTCGTTTCTTTCTATTTAAGACTGACTTGCCGCTCTAGACCAGGGACTTTTAACTTTTTATATAACCATCATTCATTATTTCAAACACACATTAAGTTTATGATTATTAAAAAAATTAAACGCTCGTGTGTTACCGGGGTCCGAAGGGAAGGAAACAATAGTAGCACTGCGACCTACAAGGCATGTCGTAAGAAGTGACTGAGGTAAGGCCTATGGAAGCTACCCTAGTAAATAACAAACGTCGCAGACATTGGATGTGCTGACATACTTGTAGGCTCATAACTGGCACAACGTGCAATCGCCAGTAGGCTCAGATCACATACAAACCACACAGAGTGGTTAACTTTCTTTCTCGAAACCTGTTTGTCTCACAGCGTCAGGTCAGGAAGAGATTTCTAAAACGGACCCTTGTATGCGCTTTGTAAATAGTCTCTTTCGTCGCCTCTGTTATCTCTGAGGTCCATCTTTTGCGTGGCTGGCATTTTGCTTTGTACCCATTGTATCGGAGCAGCATTGCTCTTTGAGATGCACTGTCTGATGGTAATCTGCTTACGTGGCCGAACCATTTAATTTGTTGTTTCTTGATGAAGTCTAGTACTGATGTTGTACCCACTTTTTCCTGATGTCTTAATTTCTCAACCGGTCTCTTCTTGTTACACCCAGCATTCTGCGTAGACACTTCATCTCTGTTGTGAGTAGTTTTCTTCTATCGTTTGTAGTCAGCGTCCAGGTTTGGCACTGGTAACATAATGTGGGGAGAAAGATTGTGTTGAACATTGCTCTTTTGTGTTCATGGTGACGTGTTTGCATTTTAAAATTGGCGCCATTTGCTCTATCATTTCCCAAGAGTGGTTAACAAGTGATCTATATGGCGCATGAGAAGAAGAAGAAGAAAAGAAACCGAAACTTTCGTTACTGTCTGTAATACCGCTTTTTTGGGCAGTCTAGGACAGGAAGGACATAAGTCTGGTGAATTTAATGTCCACATGGCTAGTACAGTCTAGGACAGGAAGGACATGAGTCTGGTGAATTTAATGTCCGCATGGCTAGTACAGTCTAGGACAGGAAGGACATGAGCCTGGTGAATTTAATGTTCGCATGGCTAGTACAGACTAGGACAGGAAGGACATGAGTCTAGTGAATTTAATGTCCGCATGGCTAGTACAGTCGCCGCGATACTGTTCAGGTTAGGATATTTTCTGTATGCCCTCGACCAAAAAAAATATCCATAACCTTAGCGTGAATTTAACCCGAGTCTCCCGTATGAGAACCGCGCTCTAATCCAGTCGGTCAGATGCTCCTTGTACATTGATGAACTACTGAAAAACTCAGTTATTTTTGTTCTTTGGCAGGATTTTGCTATGCCATCTAACCATCTTTTTCATGATCTTCATTCCTGACGTTCTGTTGTAGAATACTCTGTTTACTGTGGAGTTTGGATGCATTCTTATTATGTGAACATACCACTTCTTTCTTTGTTTCTCAATGTAATTCAAGCAATGTTGTATATATATATGTGAGCTTCTCTAGCTCAAGCGGTAGTGAGCTCAATCACGAACCCAAGCGTACCTGGTTCAAACCCCACGGTGGGCAAATTTGGAAGCAAATTCGTTTCTGTGGGATTTTACAAAAGGTAAAAATAGACCTCACCGTTCAGAAAGCAATGGCAAACTACTGAACGTATAAGTGGTGCCTAGAAAATCAACGACAAGTTTACTGTGGTTGATGGCTACGTCCTTTAGGATATGCCACGATTTTCATTTTCATATATGTGTATGCAGTCTCTTAAAGGGTTTTAACGCGAAGGACTGACTTCATTGCACCGGGTTTTACGCAGTAAGGCTCAGTCCCTCTCAGCAGAAATGGCACGTCACCTGCCGAGAGTACTGCAGAAAGCACGAACTCTGTAGTTCCAGCAACAATCCTAGGGCTATCTTGAAAAAACTACTCTTGTGAACAGAACGGCGCGTTCCGGATTCGAACCCACGATTCACAAGGCAAAGAGCTTAACCACATAGCGACAGATACCCCTGCAGTCTCTTAGATGTGCTAAATTTACAATGTATTTCAAAGAAATAGAGTTTATTTTCTTACGTGCGTATTCTAATTAAGATGATGTCTCTTTAAATCTTCTCACTTTTTCATTGATTATTCAACGTCTGTCAGACGCATGGGGGACACTTCACAAATAACTTGTTTAGCTAAATATTGATTTCGTTGTTCGACAATGTTCAAATTTGATGCCAGTTTGACCATCAATGTAATGTTATAAACGATGTATTGTTATTAATTGTTTTGTGCTTGTGGGCATAACTTCATGCACCGAATACATCGAAAGACAACAAATGCAGTAGTTTGGATAATTAATGAGAATGAAATACAACCAACCACTAATAACAGCATACAATAAAAAGATATCGGGTACTAGAGCTAAGGGAAGACCAAGAAAAAGATGGATAGACAATATCAAGACCACGCTACATAAACACGGATATAACACAAGAAGGGCGACTCATCTGGTCCTAGAACGCAAATTAAAGCTCCCATCCCTACGCTTAACGGCAAGAGTGGACAGCCAACTCCATCATCCACTTGGGAACAGATCAGTGGCGGCTAGTTATTAAGGGCTACTGGGGCAGGGCCCCACCAAAAATAATGTGTAACGTGTACTTATTATTTTATAAATTAAAACAGAACAACTCTAAACCATGATTTGTTCGAAAATTTGTGTCTGGCCCCGCCAACAAACATGATCACGAGCCGCCACTGGAATATACAATAGTTTTGCATTTCTTCTTGTGAAATGAATATAATAAGTTGCAACATCTAGATCAAATCTATATTTATTCACTATAAGATTAGAACGATCATCTACAAAACATCATCAATAATAAATAACAGGAAATCAGATCGAATGTTATTTCAACATTGAAGAAATTTTAAAATGGATCGACTGTGTGGTGCCGTGGTCCACAGAGGAACCAAAGAATAGTACCACTCTCACCTACAAGGCATGTCGTAAGAGGCGACTGATGTAGAAACTAGGGGAAACTACCCTAGTAAATGAAAAGCATCTCAGAAATCTGGCCTACTTGTAGATGCATAATTGGCACAACGTATAATCGCTCTTAGTCTCAGATCACATACAAATCACACAAGGTGGTTAACAAGTGGTCGATATGGAGCGTTCAAAGAAGTAGAAGAAGAAAAAAAGAATATCCAGTATTTTCTTGGCGTTTGCATTTATAATTCATTCTAGCTCATCTCCGGACAGCTCCGTTCTGTTCACCAGTGCAGTTTCTTCCAGAGACTCCTAGGATTGTTGCCGGAGCGACGGAGTTCGTGCTTTGTGCAATACTCTAGGCAGGTTGCGTGCCATTTCTGCGGATAGGGACCGAGTCATATTGGGTAAAACCTGGTGCAATGAAGTCAATCCTTCGGCTTTAAAATTCTTTAAAAAACCTAGCTGATCTATTTTCAATGATATGTTTCTCGAAATGTTAGCGTCATCATCATCATCATCGCTCAATAGCTTGTAGTGAGCAGAACTCTACCACACTTAAAGGCCTTCGTAATTTCTCTCTCTCATAGCTCAGACGTCCCCCATCTGCAGCCTTCATGCTCAAATCATCAGTGACATCCTGAATTCATTTTCTTCATGATTTTCATCTTCTCTTTATTGCTTGGATGCCTCCTTCAATAACAGTCTTCTCAAACCCGTCAGCTATCAGTTATATGAGGACTATCATCATAGCACTCCGGACATGTCCATAGGTGCTCCGATCTCCGCATCAGCAAATCCAGCAGCGTCCAGCGATCCAACACGCCACGTCATATCTTTTTAATTGTCCAAAATACTTCAATGTTCTCTTTCTTATTTGTAGTTAGTATTCTTTGATTAGAGTTCTTTCTGTATTTTCTAGATACTTTCTGTAACACTTATATTCTTCTTCTTCTTCTGCGTTCTCACTAGATTATGATTTCGGATTCTCTAATAAAGGCAGCCTCAGATTATCAGCTACGCCATACAGTTTGTCTTCTGCGTTCTCACTAGATTAGAATTTAGGATTCTCTAATAAAGGCAGCCGTTTGTCCCAGATTATCAGCCACGACATACAGTTTGTCTTCTGTGTTCTCACTAGATTGGGATTTCGGATTCTCTAATAAAGGCAGCCGTCTGCCCCAGATTATCAGCTACGCCATACAGTTTGTCTTCTGCGTTCTCACTAGATTAGAATTTAGGATTCTCTAATAAAGGCAGCCGTCTACCCCAGATTATCAACTACGCCATACAGTTTGTCTTCTGTGTTCTCACTAGATTGGGATTTCGGATTCTCTAATAAAGTCAGCCTCAGATTATCAGCCACGCAATACAGTTTATCTTCTGCGTTCTCACTAGATTATGATTTCGGATTCTCTAATAAAGTCAGCCTCAGATTATCAGCTACGCTATACAATGTGTCTTCTGCGTTCTCACTAGATTGGGATTTCGGATTCTCTATAAAGGCAGCTGTCTGCCCCAGATTATCAGCCACGCCATACAGTTTGTCTTCTGCGTTCTCACTAGATTGGGATTTCGGATTCTCTATAAAGGCAGCTGTCTGCCCCAGATTATCAGCCACGCCATACAGTTTGTCTTCTGCGTTCTCACTAGATTATGATTTCGGATTCTCTAATAAAGGCAGCCGTCTGCACCAGATTATCAGCCACGCCATACAGTTTGTCTTCTGCGTTAAAAGGATATGCAACTAACTAACTAAGCTTGCGTTATTTTTCTTCTTTTAAGAGTTACTACAATTTTGATTTACAAACCAGTTTAGTGTGGCCCTAGTGTTCATAATATTTTTTTCTTTTTTTCTTTTCAGTGTTTCTCTTATTATATCTGAGTTCTATCAGATATCCTCATTTAGATGTCTTTAGAATTTACGATTCCTAATATGTCAAACTTCACTAAATTACTAAATTAACGAATATCTGGCAATCCCAAGACCTTAGTATATGCACAAAGTTAAATTATTTAGGTCATGTGTGATTCCTGTACTGACCTACTGTTGTGAAAGTTGGAAATCAACAAAGAAAATTGATAAGAAACTGGACAGTTTTGAGAATAAATGTCTACGAAAATTATTAAAAGTAAAATGGAGTGATTTCGTTTCTAACAACACAGTGAGAGATAGAACACACCAACAACCCGTATCAAATATTATTAGGAAACGAAGGTGGAAATATTTAGGTCATGTTCTTAGATCAGACGAAAAGAGACTAAATCGACAAGTCCTTATGTGGTCACCAGTTAGGAAAAGAAAACGTGGAAGACCAAAGACCACTCTTCGAAGAACCATCCAACAAGAAAGTAAACTATTGGGATGTAAAACCATACAAGATCTCCAACTGCTAGCAAAGAACCGTATCACATGGAGATCTAAAACATCTGCCCTATGTGCCGCCTTTGGCACGAAAGGAACAAACTAACTAACTAACTAATATGTCAAACTAACATTTATTGAAGCGTTTAGTATCACTGAATGTCTAGTTATCTCATAAACATCGTTCTATCATAGACAACTAGTTCAATATCTTCTATGAAATGAAGTCCAATATTCTAGACTCCCTTGGAAACTTCGTTTCAGGGTTTCCTTGTGAAGTCTTTTCTTTCTTGAACCCTTTGCTTCCCATTACAATGCCTGCTTTGTGATTATTAGATAATTACTTCTGAGAGTATGCCCAACATATCTCCATCTTCTTTTTCTTATAGAAGTTGCTATTAGCTGTTGTCTAGACATTTCTTTAATATCATCACTTTTTCTTAATTCATCCCATTCTATGTTCATATTGTTTCGCAGACATCTATTTTAAAATTCATTCAACTTGCTTTCTATATCTTTGGGGTTTTTTTTCAAACTCTTGCTGGCATATGTTAGGTTTCATACAACATTTGAATTGAGAATTTTTTTATTTAGTTTTAAACTGTATTTCAATATTTTATTTCGACTTTAACAAGCTAATGTTGCTTTGACAATTCGTAGCATGCTTTCTTTATAGTATATCCCTTGCAGTCACAATTGCTACCCAAAAAAGGTGAACTGCTTTGTTATTTTTATCATTTTAGATTCCACAGTGATATCTGCATGTCTTGTCATATGTGGCTTCATAATTTGTCTTTCAGAGCTACTATGCAGTCCAACTTTTGACGCTTAGCATGATACGTTGTCTGTTTCTCTTTTCTTATCTTGGTTGTTTTTAACTTACCAAGACAATATCATCTATAAAGTCCAAATCTTTCAGTTGACTAACTTGTACCTAATCGATTCCAGTTTTATCCCTGCAACATTTCCTCATTACTCAGTCAATGAACACTTCAAAGAATAGCAGAGAAAAAATACAGTAAGCCATCATAAACTCGAGTACAGATATGCTAGGATATTATAAGAGATACAATTCTACTGAACTAAGCAAACAATGGAGGGGGGGTAGAAGAGATGGGGGAGAAGAACGAGGTCAAATTTGTTTTTCTAAAAATGTTTGCTAAAATGTCCACAACGACCAAGACGCAAAATATGTCTAGACCAGCGTTTCCAAAACTGGTGTCAGTGGACCCCCGGCGTCTGCGAGGTACTCATAGTAGGTCTTCAAGCGCTTGAAGAAATACTATGACCTTTGAAATTTCAAACAGAAAAATAAATTTTAAGTCTAATTATAGACCTAATGTTTTCTTTGTTGTTTATTAAACTGTTAAATTGCAGACATCATCATCAAGGTGCGTATCCTTTATAGAACGTTGCTCTCTTTGCAGCACATCTGAAATTCACTCTGTCTCTAGCTAGTTCACCCACTTCGTCGATGGTCATATTCATGATTTCTTTAATATCTTGTAGCCATTTTCTTCTTGGTCTGCCTCTGCGTCCTGGGACCCTGACCTCTAATATTGTTTTTTTCTAGGCCATCGTGACGCTTAATGTGACCAAAGTATCTAATTTTTCTGTATAGAATGTTGTTTATGAGCCAATTCTCTTTAACATTTAGCTCTTTCCGGATATCAGTGTTCTTTCTGTTTTCAGTCCATGGTATTCATAGGATCTTTCTGTAGCATTTAGTTTCGAAGGACTGGATTTTAGTTTTTGCAGACATTGTTTATTATTGTAACACAGAGATAATTTATTTCTGTTCATTTTCATATATAGAAACTTGTGGGGGTCAACGGCAGCAAAATATATTTAATAGGGGTCTACGGTAATGCAAAGTTTGGGAACCACTGGTCTAGACAGTACTAAAACGCACATTTGGTGTTTATTTGCAAATGGGCGATATTCAAATGTGTGTTTAGTTTCCAAAGAATTTATGTTTTGTTCCGAGCTGGAATACGAGCTTTATGCTCACAGCTGGTACCAATTACTTATTTTCTGTTATTTGTAGAGACAGACAAATTTGAGCAAAAAACTAGAGTGCATATATTAGAATTGTTATCTAGGCCTTTCATGTATACATTTTTGGCATGAATATCGTTTTGGCCGCCACCTTGACTACACAGTAGACATACAAGGAAATTTACGACTCTGGCAATAGACACACCGACCACAGCTAGTCCTTAGCAGTACACTGAATGCGTCAGAGGTTTCGAAACACGCATGTGTAACTATGAAACGAACGAATAGTAGTTGTTCACTACAGTGGATACTATGTGTGAAAGGACTACGTAACTTGTATTGTTTTTTCATTTTTAGATATTTTCTTTATATATCCTTGTCTTCTCCACAAAGTTTAGAACACATTGTGACCAAACTTAAAATCGAAGAGAGACGAGACAGAGGAAGACAGAGAGAGAAAAAAATTAGAGAGCCTGACTTCATGGCAGGAAAGAGCGTCACCATCTGAGTTTATAGCAGATACCAGGGACAGAGATTTGTGCAGATTCATGATCGCCTAAGCCAGCCGGTACGGCACCAAATAATGATGAAGATAAGATGTCTTCTCATGGGTGGATTAGCCTAATACATAATCGTTCGTATATCGACTAGAACACAAGAGAGTGGTGGGCACAATCCCACACCTGACGTTCCACATGTGAGAAAAGTAATTGACCCTCCTACCTCCTGGTACCAGTCCATGATTTTCTGTTATTCGTAGATGCAGACAAATTGGAGCAGACATTTAAAGTACATATTTTAGAATTTGTTCTAGATAACTGGTATTGTTATTTTCATCTCTCTCTCTCTCTCTTTCTCTCTCTCTCTCCCTCTTTCTTTCTCTCTCTCTCTCTCTCTCTCTCTCTCTCGCGTTCCCATTATTTTTATCTGATATGTCTTCTCGGGAGACGGATTAGAGTTGTACATAGTCGTTCGTCTATCGACTCGGCAATCGCCTAAAAATAGACCTCACCGTTCAGAAAGCAATGGCAAATTACTGAACGTATAAGTGATGCCTAGAAAATTAACGATTCGTGTGTTGATGGAAAAGTCCTGTAAAGGATATGCCACAAATTTCATTGTTCATCTCGGACACAAGAGGGACTTCAGTAGTTCTTCTTGTATTTTCCATTTTTTAATTTTGCTTTCTTCCCTTCTTTGCTGGTGTTGTGTTATGTTATGCGATCGACGTCAAGGTACATTGGGCATTCTCATTCGTGCTCTGTCCTCCGCTGCAGCAACCATACCAAAGTCCATTTGCTCAGCGTACCCACGAGAAATTGATTACTATATCTTCTCTCTCTACCATGAAGACGACACTGTCTGGCATGTCCAAACTTAATGCCTAATTCTCGAACTCATTCTAGTGTCTGAGACTTGCCCATGTCACACAACCAAGAGCGCACCGCATTGTAAACATCGGCTCTGTCCACAACTCTGCTCTCCCGAGTCGGGGCACCGTTATCTTTGCTAATAACCATCGTATCAGTTTTCTGGATGTTAATGTCTAATCCATAATCCTGGCTAGTTTTGTCTAATTTGTCTACTAGTTCTTGCTCATTCTCTGCAACCAATACTGTGTCATAAGCATAATCAAATGTTATTAAATTTTTTTTTCATTGATCTACATCAGCGTTTCCCAAAGTGGGCTGTACCGCCCCACTGTGGGCGCTGAAGACTTCCAGAGGGGGCGATGGTGGGTTCAGAAGGATTTGGGGGTAGTTTTTTTCTTGACTTTTTTTTCGAATAATCATTAAAAATTTGAATTCTGCATTTTAATTCATCTTATGCCCATTTTACACGATCCATTTTTGCATCAATTTTCTATTTCATGTATATAATCATTTGAAAATTGACCATGTATGACAGAAATATATATCAATTTTCTATGTCAAAGTGAAAATAGAGCATGTATATATATATATGGGGGCGTTGGCAATCTGTTATAATAGGGAGGGGGCGTTAAAAGTTTATGTCGTGAAAATTTGGCGGTGGATCGAAAAAGTTTGCGAATCTATGATCTACATCATGAGTTCCCAAAGTGGGCGGTACCGCCCCTCCCCAGTGGGCGCTGAAGCCTTCCAGGGAGTGGGAGCGATAGAGTGGGTTCAGAAGTATTTGGGGGAGTTTTTTCGTGATTTTGCGATTTAAAACTAATTGAAAATTCGAATTCTGTATTTTAATTCATCTTATGCTCATCTTACAACCATTCAGTTTCAGCAATTTTCTATTTCATGTATACAGTCATTTGAAAATTGACCATGCATGACAGAAATATGTATCCAATTTCTTTGTCAAGAAAATAGATCATGTATATATATATATATATATATATATGTGTGTGTGTAGGGAAGGGGAGCGTTTGGCAAACTGTTATAATGGGGGAACTGTTATAATGGGGGAGGGTTATGTCGTGCAAAATGGGCCGTGGGCCGAACAAGTTTGGGAATCTATGATCTACATCCTGTCAGTCATGCTAGCACTGTGAAGATTTTTTGTTCAGATGGTGGGGGTCCGATCCAGAAGCACTTGAGCTGTACAGCTCTTCGGCTCGGTGACATGGACATCGTAACCCTTCGGTTCGGTGCCACAAACACCGTAAATCTGGGGAATCTGTGGCTTTTTCTGCCATCCCGCGGAATTGAACCCGCACACACAGAGGGATAGTCACCCGTACTCCAACGCGCTACGAACACACTGGGCAGACGGGCTTGTCTAGATGTTAAATAAACTGGGTGTCCATCGTTGTTGTCGAGTGTTTGTGTTGTATAAAAGCTTATTTATATCTTCAGGATTTGTTTGTTTATTATACTATGTTTAACTATATTCGTTGACCTCTACCATTTTCTTAAATTCTTATAAATTTTATCAATCTATAGATCTGTCCATACTCGTGTCCTGATCTCACAAGACTAATGCTAATCAATAAACATACGTTTCCCCCTATATATCTCTAATACCACGACTACATGTACTTTTCCTGTAAAACTTATCTGTTTTCTCATTACCACAAACTCCTGCATGCACAGTAAATCTAACCAAAGTCCATGTACGTAGGAAACATCGATACTATATCTACATTCATTTATTCCGTTTCATTAGTCGACATTTGCTACTACTTTTTTAGAAACTTGATTCTACGTCCTTTAGAAACTTGATTATTTAGAAACTTGATTATTTAGAAACTTTATTCTACGTCTTTGGAAACGTGCTTGTTTGATATCGAAATTACCTAGCTCACACTTTCCAAGCTGAAATAGCATCCGATCTCAGAGATTCCAAATTAGTTTCTTCCTTCCTGTTCAATGTTCAAGTGTTATACACAGACTTTCAACCGGAGACAACAGAATTAGAAGTCCTATATACGAAAAAATTCAGATTGGTGAGACAGACTTTAACACTTATGGACTGAGCCCGGAGATTGCAAAATACATTTTTCATTCTTTTCGATCATATAGATACGATAGGACAAAATATTACCTTCTTTCAAAACTGAGAGGTTTTATTGATTTCTTGCAATATATCAGTGGCGGCTAGTCATTAAGGGCCAGTGGGGCCGGACCCCACCAAAAATAATGTATAACGTGTATTTATTATTTTATAAATTAAAATATAGCAACCAAAAACCATGATTTATCCGGAAAAAATGTCTGTCACCACCAACAAAAATGATCACGAGCCTCCACTGAAACATACCACACAGTTCATTAAAGCTACTGGCCTTGTGATTTGATGACTGAAGAAACATTTAACGCAGAAGAAGAAGTAAAATATCCAAGTGTCTGAATAATATAGTGCTTCTCCAATTGAGATCAGAATAAGAGTTAGTCGGTGTTAGATAGTCAATACTGACATACGGATGCCAATCATGGACAGTAAACAAACAGATAGAAAAATTCTGGAGGCCACAGAGATGTGGTTTTACAGAAGTATGATGAGAATCCCATGGACTGCTAAAATAACTAATGTTGGTGTGTTGAATGAGGCTAAAACACAGAGAAAACTTATTATCAATAATAGAAAAAGGTAATCATCATTGTTGGACTGTTAATGAAAAGAAGAGGTTTAAAACACATTGCAACAACCGGTAAAATCGAGGGGAGACGAGGAAATGGAAGACAGAGAGAAAACATTTTGGAGTCTGAGTTCATGACACGGAAGAGCGTCAACATCTGAGATAATACCAAACACCAAGTATATAGAATTGTGGAGATCCAAGATCGCATACACCAGTCGGCATGGCACCTAATGATGATAGTACAACTCGCAAAAGCTATATATCCTGACTATTCTTAACTGAAAATGTATAACCAAGTTCTTTTTGTGACTAGATACATATTGTTTTCATGCTCGTAGTAGTCATTACACGCTTTGATTATATTGTCTGCTTAACTGCAGGAATCCTATGATATGATTCCGCACAGATATGGAATCTCTGCAGTTGTCTTTTGATGCACTTTCTCAATTCTTCATCTTCTTCTGCGTTCGCCCACTACGAATTATGGCGTAGTCAGGGTACCAGGTATGGCGCATCGTGGACCCCTGCAACATAAGCCCGACTAACTCAGGCGGGAAATCGAAAATTCCTGTTTAATGGAAGCTAGTTTTTCTTAGTGTATAATAGAACGCTATAAGCTTCTTTTGTAATTTCACTAAATTCGATGAGTCTTATGTTTATTTATTGATTAAAAAATGTTAATAATACTGATATTTCTTAGCTTTAAACTGAACTTTTAACAGAATATAACTTTGATTTAGCATGATGTGTTGTTTTAAAAATGAATTAATCGGTATATAAAAATACAGGAATTCAAGGCCTACGCGACGGTTGTGGTCTTATTTCCTAGAATTTTTAATTGAGCACACCTGCCTTATGTTATCGGAGGCCACGGGCGTATCTGGCTGACTTTTTGCGTTTTGTGTCTGTTTTATTACTTTGTAATACAACCTAGCTTTCTGTATCATTAGCTTACCATTGCTGCTTAGTTGTCATGTAGTTTGCCATTGCTGCTTAGTTGTCATGTAGTTTGTCATTGCTGCTTAGTTGTCATGTAGTTTGTCATTGCTGCTTAGTTGTCATGTAGTTTGTTATTACTGCTTAGTTGTCATGTAGTTTGCCATTCATGTCGTTTGTCATTAAACTTAGTTGTCATGTAGTTTGCCATTCATGTCGTTTGCCATTAATACGCAATTTTGCTGTAGTATTTCAAATTATCTATATCATATTGTAAAACTATGATGCAAAGCAGAATTTAATGCTCCAATGTTTGTGTGTTTTTTCATCCAATATCGTTTCGATTTATTGTATTTTTTTAAATAAATTACAATCTCGGCATTGTTTATTTTATATTTTAAATGAAATTATGATGCAAACTGTCAAATAAACATCAGCTTTTAATAGTCGAAATAAAATATGGAACTGCAAGTTATATAGTTTTAAAACTAAATTACGAATTTCAATTCCAATGTTGCATCAATCCTAACCTACACCAGCGAGAATTGAATGAAAATGACTAAAGATATAGAACGTTGAATGTATTTGGAAATATATGTCTGCCAAAATAATGAATATAATAATGATTATAATAATATAATAAAGTCCATAACCCATTAAGGTGGTAGTGGTGTCACTGTGGACACATGAGCACAGAAAGCACGCCATCAGTCTCTGTCTTCAACTCCTCGGGCGAGTGTGGAGAAATTCTATCCTGACCAGCTCTTGATGTCAAACCAGGATTTTCTCTGCCCTCCTTTCCTTCTTTCACCCTCAACTGTTCCCTGTAGTCTTGGAGAGTGAGCCATGTCTCATCACATGCCTGAACGCCGCAAGTTTACGCCTTTTCACGATTGTCAAGAGTGGCACTTGTCAACCTGCAAGGTTGATTATTTGGTCTCTTACATAAATGTTTGTCTTATGTTCTATATAACTAATGCGCAGCACCCGTCTGTAACACTTATATTCCTGTAATGAATATAAAATGGCATGAATTCAGAAGAAGTGAGGAAATCAGAGAAATGTCTGGTCAACAACTAATAACAACTGTAGTAAGAAAACAAAGATGAGGATATGTTGGACATACTCTGAGAAGAAATTAGACAAGATTCACAATGCATGCATTGAAGTGGGAGACACAGGATTCAAGAAAATAAAGACTCCCTATGGAGACCCTAAAAAAACCTTATTGCGAGAGGCGAGATATATTGGATTCAAGTTCCTAAAAGAGATTGAACGAGTTGTCCAGGATAGAGCGGTAAAAACCAATTGCTTACAGACACTATGTAACGTATAACGGTAGGAGAGGAATATTATATCATTTTTAATGAGAAAACACTTTTAACTTCTTCTTCAAACGCCCCACTTGTTAACCCCTCTGTGTGATATGTATGTGATCTGAGTCTAAGAGTACGTTGTGCCAGTTATGCGCCTAGAAGGAGGCCAGCACATCCGATTTCTGCTAAGATTTTTATTTACTAGGGTAGCTTCCATAGGCCCCTACATCAGTCACCTTTTACGACATGCCTTGTAGGTCGCATTGTTACTATTCTTTGCTCCCTTGCGAGTCTCGATACCACCAGGGTGAACACGTTCAATGAAAGTGTTTTTGTTTAAAAACATGTTTATTGTGTTGTTTATCTCATATTTATTTGATATTCGTCTTGTTATTGTCATTGGGAATGGTATCACAAAACAGATAGTAATCGATACTCCTTGTGGCGTCCTGTACTGCAGCTGAAAAACAACTCCCGCCATGCTCGTTATCTGATATCCTCTGCTTGATGTGACAATTCTAATCAAGTAAATGTATTATACTATTTGTAACTTTCTGCAAACCATTTATTGTTGTCCAATAACGAATTAATATATTTCTCTCACTCGCTTTCGCTCTCTCTCTCTCTCGCTCTCTCTCAATCTCTCGCTCTCGCTATTTCTCTCTCTCGCTCTCTCTCTCTCTCTTTCGCTCTCTCTCTCGATATCTCCCTCTCGCTCTCTCTCGCTCTCTCTCTCTCTCTCGTTCTCTCTCGCTCTCTCCTCGCCTCTCTCTCGTTCTCTCTCTCTCTCATCGTTCTCTCTCTCTCTCTCTCTTTCGCTCTCTCTCTCTCGATATCTCCCTACCGCTCTCTCTCTCGCTCTCTCTCGCTCTCTCTCGTTCTATCTCTCGCTATCTCTCGCTCTCTCTCGTTCTCTCTCTCTCTCTCACTTCTATTCAGTACTGTAATCACACCAAACATAGTGAAACAATACAGTTTATTTTCGATGTCAATTGTGTATTGACGGTGTTCGCAAGTGGAACAAAGAATAGTACCACTGTCACCTACAAGGCATGTAGAAAGGGTCGACTGAGGTAGGACCTAATGAAACTACCCTAGAAAATAAAAAAGCGTCACAGAAATCGGATGTACTGACCTACATGTAGGCGCATAACTGGCAAAACTTACAATCGGTCTTAGGCTCGGATCACATACAATTCACAAAGAGTGGGTAACAAGTGGTCGATATGGAGTTTTTGAAGAAGAAAAATTCTCGTTATGTAACAAACATTTGCTGACTTTATTGTTTACTTCTAATGTAGTAATAGCTAGTTTTATATTTCTCTTTATCAACATCTGTTTGTATTGATGTTTATCGATTTTATTGCTGTTTTCTTTTCCCTCCATGATGTTTTTTTAATCATTACTCATCCTTGTCTCTCTCTCTCGCTCCCTCTCTCTCTCTCTATCTTTCTCTCTATATCTCTATCTCTCTATCTCTATCTCTCGTTCTATCTCTATCTCTCTCTCTATCTCTCTCTCTCTCTATCTCTCTCTATCTATCTCTTTCTATCTCTCTCCACTCGCTTTCTCTCCCTCACTCTCTCTCTCTCTCTCTCTCGTTCTCTATATCTATCTCTCACTATCTTTCTATCTCTCTCCACTCGCTTTCTCTCTCTATCTATCTCTCTCTATCTCTCGTTCTTTCTATCTCTCTCTATCTCTATCTATCTATTTCTATCTCTCTTCACTCGCTTTCTCTCCCTCGCTCTCTCTCTCTCTCTCTCCGACTGAATAATTTTCTTCATGAATCTTGTATAACTTATCAACCTCTGGCAACCTTTCTCTTCTAAAACCCACTGATTGATTGATCATCTTCATATTGCAAACTGTGGCCAACGCCAACGCTGTTGGAATCTGATTTAGAAGAAATTTGTACATGAGCTCGCCTGCCTTATATTATCAGGGGTCACGAAACAGACATATTTGATTGATGTCCTTGCAGTTTACCCGTGTAGCCATTCTCTTCCTCACGTTTTACTCGACACTCTACTCTCTTCAATTTTGCGGTGCATTGCTTTCTGAATATTGATGTCATATAGTGAACATGTTTTCCACTTTTAGTTGTTTTTGCAATTATTTTGTTATCGTTTTTAGTCACAGATTTTCATTTTAGCGCCGTTAGAAATGTATTGTCTGATTCTATATATAGTTTGCTGTGTAAGTAGTGAATTTCTTCACTTCTGATGTACGATCTTTTGCTTGATAAAGACCTTTTAGTCGAAACGTTGCAGTGTATTGTTATTGTTTTTGTGTTTTATAAAACTACAGTACTTTGTTTTTACGTGTTCCGTCATTGCTACATAGTTTTACTGCAGTCTTCCATAATACTATTTTGAAAATATATCAATAGGAACCGTTTTAATACCTCGAAGTATATTGGGTAATACGGTGTTAGATCCGTAGTTTTCATTTACCGTCGGCACACGATGGGTGATGTGATCACATCACGACGGAAGTATATCGCTAGTTTGAGTTCCTTCCTTTCGTTCGCTTGAAATATTGTCTGTATATTCAATGTTGTCTCTTGTATAAACGTCACTGTCTTTTTTAGTGCATACAGAGATCAGTTTAGTTTTCTGTCGAATATTGTTTCGTTTGGCCATTAACTGGGTGATGCGAAAATGTTGCAGGGGCAAAACTGGCATCTACTGGGTAGAAACTAGAAGATTGGGATCTTGCAGATGATATTGCCTTGTTAAGTAGTTTTTTTGGACTGCGGGTGACTATCCCTCTGTGAGTGCAGGTTCAATTCCACGGGCTGGCAGAAAAGCCACAGGTTCTCCAGATTCACGGTGTTCGTGGCATCGAACCGAAGGGTTACGATGTCCATGGCACCGAGCGGAAGAGCTGAAAGCTCAAGTGCTTCTGGATTGGAAAAAAGTAGAAACAACCAAGATATGCAATGAAAAACAGACAACTTGTCATCTATAGCATCAAAAGTTGGACTGCAGATAAGTTATGAAAAAACAAATATAATGAAGACACCTATGGCAAGTAACGCAGATATCACCCTGGAATCTAAAATGATAAAAATAACAGAGCAGTTCACATATTTAGGTAACAATTTTGATTGCACAGGATATGTTAAAACATAAATTATGATACGAATTGGCAAACCAACTTCAGCTTTAAAAGACTAAATAAAATATGGAACTGCAAGTTATATAGTACTAGCTGATTAACCCGGATCCGCACGGATGAAAGTTGTTAGTAATCCTTGATGAGGAATTGGTGAAGCCGTTCCAAGAGATGTCATCTTCTTCTTCAGCGATTTCTGGTCATGCGCTTAATTTACTGTGGACCAAAAAATGGGCAGTCAGCTTCAGGTCTGTCAGGTTTTCCCAATGCTTAGTTTTCAGGTCGACTGGGTGTGGTCACATGTTGCTTCTCAGCTCACCCATGAGAGGACAGTCTTGCAGGATATGCTCTGGTGTCTGTTCCGCCTGCTGACACTGGCAGAAAGCTGTTTGACTTATTCCTAGTCTATATAAGTGTTTGTTGAGTCTGCAGTGTCCTGTGCGTAGTCGAAATATAATGACCTGATCTGTTCTGTTTAGGTCTTTGATGGAGTCTTTTCCATAATCATATCCAATGTTTGTCTTCCATTCTACTGCCGATTTTCTCTGTATGAGGGTTTTGACCTCTTGAAAAGACAGTGGTTGGTAAATTTGCTCTTTGACACTGTCATCCTTAGCTAAGACATCCGCACTCTCATTGCCTGCAATGCCACAGTGAGATGGATGAATGCTTCATTCTTCAACAAAGACCATTTAGCAACTCGTGCTATTGCTCGTCGCCTGGCGTCTTGCTCGAGTCGGACTGCTGTTTGTTGAAATGTCTCATTTGATCGATTATTAGCCTGGCGTGTTCTATTAGCTTCAAGTGTAATCAAAGTAGCGTCTTCGTTTTCTTCCGCTTTGAAAATTGTCATTTTCGAACTATTAGCTGCACGTCAAATCAGGGTTGCATCTTCGTTTTTTTTCAACTACATTTTCTATAGACCTACGTGCTGCTCTTCGTTTACTGTCAATGCTGGTCTGACTGAATAGCGTTCTTTTCTTAGACGGCATTGTATATAGTATTTTAACAATAACAATAGAAAAGGACTCGCGGAATTTTGACAAAACAGAATAAGTATTAAACAATTTAATGTAAAATTAACACATAAAAACGTTAGCACACAAACCTAATATTGATGCAATTTCAAAATTGAGGTTAGATTGAGCTTGGACCATTGAAAGTTTCCGCTGTTGAACAATCAGTTTAGCGCAGGAAATGACAAAGCATATCTTACGATAGTTACCCTTCTTCAACTGGAGAAAAATATATTTGGTAGAGGTCACGTGGTGACTACCACTAACGAAACGTAAAAATTTTAAGTCGATAACACATTTCAATTTGGGTGTTATTTATTTGTAAACGAATATTGAATCGATTTCGAGTCAATATTCTAAATTATACAGTTTGATCAAAGCAAACAAAAAAACGAAATATTTATAGCGTAGTTTGAAACAACAAATTAAGGGACGCAATCCATGTCTATGTTGTATCTAGCAATTTGTGGATTATATCCCTTTTCTTCACCCTTGAGGTCGAAATATGTCGGATCGGACATCAAGAATTCGATTTTATTTAAATTTAAATCTAATATTGATCCGATTTCGAAACTGTTTCTTTAGTTGATCTAAACTTTTCAAGATAAAATTTTGCAGAAAAAAAATTGGGAATTTCGGATGTAAACTGAGCCCGTGTATAAGCGGACAGCACATCCCGAAACTAAGAAATATATAATTAGATTAAAACTTAATTACGAATTTTCAATTCAAATGTTGTATCAATCCTAATATATGCTAGCGAGAGTTGGAAAATGACTAAAGATATAGAAAGCAAGTTGAAAGCATTTGAAAATAGATATCTGCGAAAAAAAAAATTTAATATGAAATGGAACGAATTCAGGAGAAGTGATGAAATGAGAGACTTGTCTGGTCAACCACTAGTGACAACTGTTATAAGAAAAAGAAGATGGAGATATATTGGAGACACCTGGAGGAGAAATGATCAACGAATATCAAAGCAGACATTGAAGTGGGATGCAAAGTGTTCAAGAAAGAGAGGTGGACCTAAGGAGACCCTGAAACGAACTTTGCTGAGAGAGGCAAGAAATGTCGGTCTCAGTTCCATGGAGGAGATTGAGCGAGTTGCCCAGGATAGAGCGGTATGGAGAAATTACTTGCAGGCCCTATGTAACATATAACGGTACGAGAGGAATTATTATTATTATTATTGTTTCGTTAGACCAGTGAGTTTACCTCAGAATATCATATTCGGGGCAGTCTTGAAGTATGTGCTCTGCAGTCTGATGTGCCTGTACACACGGCTGAATTGTCAATATTGAATTTTGTATACATCTGACTCCGGAGTCGATTGTGTCCTGTTCTAATGCGCAGAATGACAACTTGTTTCAATGTTCTCATATTATAGCAATCGTCTTGTGTTAGTATTTGTGGATTTCTGATTGATTTAATCATCCTTTTCTTTTGGTGGTAGGTAACCGGCACATCCGGTTCCTCTCCTGCAGCACCTTCCTTTGCCAGTCGGTCTGCTTTTTCATTTCTTGGTATTCCACAGTGAGACGGTATCCCCTTCAAGATGACCATGCGCTGCTTGCACAGTTTAGACAGTAGAGTCTGTAGACCTGGCAATTTTCTGGACTGGAGTGCTTGGAGTGCTGATTTTGCATATGTCAAAAATACAACAGGATGTGGATTAAGTCTCGTGGTATTTAATAGTTTATCAGTTGCTACATTGGTTGCCTTAATTTCTGCATCATAGTTGTGACAGAATTTCCACGTTGGTTACTTTAATCGCATCTCTAACGTTGTTTGGGTATTCTATGTACAATCCTGCTCCTCCATTCTTCACTGAGGTAGTTTGAGTTTGTATATTTGATTCCATTTTTCTATCTCACTAAAACAAAATACCAATAGATCAGTGCGAGACAAAAACAGAAAACCACGACATTGAGTAACAACTAGGTAACAGTGTGACGACAAAAGAAGAAAACGTCTATCTCACTTTCTACGTTTATAAAACGTCTTCATTTATTTGAGATTGTGATTTTTTTTTAAATTGATTGATATGGCAATCATCAATGCACTTTGATGAATAACCATGTGCCTCCGATCTCTTTTTTAACATGAATATATCAAGACCACACTACATAAACACGGATATAACACAACAAGGTCGACTCATCTGTCCCTTGAACGCAAATTAAAGCTCCCATCGCTACGCTTAACGGCAAGAGTGGACAGCCAACTACATCTTCCACATGAGAATAGACAATAGATATATCAGCGATTCTGCACAAACTCCGTATCACCGGCGAGGGTGTCCTTGATTTAATTTTTTTTGTTAAGATAGTATAAAAAAAGTGCAGATTTTATTTTAAACTTGTTTAATGAATTCTCTTATGCAACATCTTTGAATCATACTCTTGCCGATCTCTAACTACCAAGGATTCTTTTAGGTAATCAACATGAACACGGTGTTACACAACAAGTTGTGATGAAACATGAACACGGTGTTACACAACAAGTTGTGATGAAACATGAACACGGTGTTACACAACAAGTTGTGATGAAACATGAACACGGTGTTACACAACAAGTTGTGATGAAACATGAAAACGGTGTTACACAACAAGTTGTGATGAAACATGAACACGGTGTTACACAACAAGTTGTGATGAAACATGAACACGGTGTTACACAACAAGTTGTGATGAAACATGAACACGGTGTTACACAACAAGTTGTGATGAAACATGAACACGGTGTTACACAACAAGTTGTGATGAAACAAAAAAAAATCATATATACAAGAAAACTAAATAAACATTAGTAATGAAAAAAAAAAAATTATGTTTATATCTACCTCAAATCCTACCTGATGTTTTTGATATTTTACTAACAGGCTTCATTACTAAAATGTCCATCTACAACGTCCACATTAATCTTCTAATAATCACGATGGCCACCAGGTTCTTAATGATATCTTAAGCCAGGAACATGAAATCGATTTTACAGAAGAACGATAATACGTTGATGAGTTTCTTCACTGATCTCCCATGATATACATATTACAGAATAAAATAATCCTTTTATGTGTTCAGCCATAGACATACTAAGACATACATTTTTAACAAAGACAGTTATTATTCTAATTTACACATTCCTGAACGCTGACAAATTATATAAGAAAACTAGTCACGAACGAGGTGAAGTGTCAACGCAGAATGCTGGGAGTATTAGGAACAGACCGGTTTAGAAATGAAGACATCGGGGAGGGGGATGTGGGTACAGTATCAGTACTGAACTTCATAAATAAACAAAGGATTTGGCCACATAAGTATATTGGCAACAGACATGCCACAGAGAGCAATGTTACTCCGATACAGTGGATAAAGCAAAAGGCCAGTCATGGACCTCAGAGATAACAGAGGCGACGAAAAACACTGTTTATGAAGCGCACACAAAAAGGGTTTTTCTAGAAATCTCTTCTTATCCTGACGCTGTGAGGCAATACAGGATTACTAGAAAAGATAGACTGTGAAACGAGGGCATCAGAAACAAAGTGGGCATAACTTCATGCACTAAATACATTGAAAGACAACAAATGCAGTGGTTTGGATATTTAATGAGAATGGAATACAACCAACCACCAATAACAGCATGCAATAAAAGAGGAGGCTCTAGAGCCAAGGAAAGACCAAGAAAAAGATGGATAATGAATATCAAGAACACACTAAATAAACACGAATATAACACAACAAGGGCGACTAATCTTGTTGTTTGTTTGTTAAGTAGTGACTTAAGCCTCTCTATAGCCGAGACACGCCACTTTCAACCTAAGACTTGTGTCTTTTTTGGTTATATATCAGGGCGTCTGGCGACTCATCTGGCCCTGGAACGAAAATTAAAGCTCACACCCCTACGTTTAACGGCAAGAGTGGACAACTAATTCCATCATTCACCTGTGGAAAGACAACAGACAATGATGATGGACCTAATTTATGAAAACTAACATAGGGTTTCAAATCCCTATTCTTTCCTTAGCAACAAACGGCGCGGGATCCACACAGAGGATCCATTTTGTTGTATTAAGATACCATTTTCAGCATTTCTTTGTGTGTGTTCATTGATAGAGAAAACAATATTTTCCATTTTTTTTTTTTTTTTTTATGAATTAACGCCTGTTTAAGTCGAGTCACGTATTTTCAACTTAAAAACGAGACTTTTATTGATTGTATCAGAGTCGCCTACTGGCTAAGAAACATTTTTTTAAGTTAACTACTTTCAAAAAATCTAAAATTAAATATATGAGGAACGTTTGGGGAAGTAAATGTTTAAAGATTGATTTATCCACATAGAAATTCTGACTACGTTTTATGATAGAGAAATAAAGTTATTTTAAAATTGAATCACAGATCACGCAGAGAGATTTGTTTATTTTCTATTGTACTCATTTTCATAGTGACATAAGTCAGTAAATGGCCACAATCGCCCGTGTGGTGCCGGAGCCCGTAAAGGAAGTAAAGAATAGTATCACTGCAACCTACAAGGCATGTCGTAAGAGGCGACTGAGGTAGGTTCCTAAGGATGCTACCCTAGTAAATAAAAAGCATCGCAGAAATCGGATGTGCTGGCCTACTTGTAGGCGCATATCTGGCACAATGTACAATCGTTCTTAGGCTCTGATCACATACAAACACACAGAGTTGTTAACAAGTGGTCGATATACAGCGTTTGAAGAAGAAGAAAAAGTTTGTTAAATACACTCCTCACTCTGTCTTTCAGGCTTCCAGTTCATCTTGTACAACGTATACATTCAAACGTCTTAAACCACTGGATAGATTAAAAATAAACTGTAGTGTCCTCATCCAACAGGCGGTCATCAAGAAACCAAAGAACATCTCTCTTATCAGTCCTCAACTCCCCGACGATCCCTGCCGTTGTTACAAGCATCTATGCTCTCTAACTGTTGCAAACACCCGCGTTTCCAAGACACTAGATCCTCCTATGCCTCGCGAGGTTGAATAATTGTAGTGATGGAAGTTTAGATAAAGAATTTTAATTAACTCATAATTACCAAGTGCCGCCGCCTGCGCCAATGTGTTTGTTTTGTTTAGCCATAGGCAATAGATTGCACCACGATTTATTCTATTGTCACATTAACTCCAAATATACCCTCGAGCATTTTAATCGTGACCGGTTCTAACTTTTTTTTTAAATATTATGTTAGCTTGTGATAAAAAAAAACATTAATTTTTCTGCAAAATTTAATGTCATTCATCAGATTTCGTTGACAATATAGGAAAAACTGCAGCTTAATTTGTACATATTCCAGCTGAGTCAAAAATGTATTCGGCTACTCTGTATTTTTCAATACGTTAGTCAATGTGTTCAGGTTTGAAATTACTGTTAAACTCAACAAACACTTATATAGAAAAGGAATAAGTCAAGCAGCTCTCTGCCAGTGTCAACAGTCGGAACAGACACCGGGGCAGGTCCTGCAAGATTGTCCTCTTTTGTGTGAGCTGAGAAGCAACATGCGGCCACACCCAGTTGACCTAAAAACTAAGAATTTGGTGAAACATGACAGACCTGAAGCTGACTGCCCAGTTTGTGGTCCACAGTAAACTAAGCGCATGATCAGAGATCCCTGAAGAAGATGAAGAAAACACTATTGCTGTCATGTTAAGATTAAATAAATGTTATTTCGAAAAGTAACATCAGATTTTTTATAGCCGCTGTAGCGTAGTTGTTAGTGATCTCGCTTCTTATGCTAGTGATCTAGGTTCAAATTCACATTGGGCATGGAATATTTTTTCCCACCGTAAAGGATCTCATATCGACTCAGCCTTAATTGGGTACCAAGTAAATCACTGGGAAGTAAAGGTGGCCGACGTGATGTCAGCCATCGTGTGACGGTGGTCAATGAAAAATGCGTGCCTCACACACCGTTTTATCCAATATAACTCAAGCTATGAAAAATGCGTGCCTCACACACCGTTTTATCCAATATAACTCAAGCTATGAAAAATGCGGGCCTCACACACCGTTTTATCCAATATAACTCAAGCAATGAAAAATGCGGGCCTCACACACCGTTTTATCAAATATAACTCAAGCAATGAAAAATGCGGGCCTCACACACCGTTTTATCAAATATAACTCAAGCAATGAAAAATGCGGGCCTCACACACCGTTTTATCAAATATAACTCAAGCAATGAAAAATGCGGGCCTCACACACCGTTTTATCAAATATAACTCAAGCTATGAAAAATGCGTGCCTCACACACCGTTTTATCCAATATAACTCAAGCTATGAAAAAGGCGTGCCTCACACACCGTTTTATCAAATATAACTCAAGCAATGAAAAAGGGTTCCATTTACTTTTTACATCAGTTTTTTTTATAAACATCGAATTATATAAATATACAATACTTTCGATCTGTTTTGTGGATTTGAGAACTAGACAGTAAATACAGATTTGGAGAGAAGAAATCAGACTTTTAATATGAATTTTATGGACGGATTAAATTTAATATGTAATATTTTATCGTACAGTGACAGACCATCTTTATTATCTTATCTTATCTTAACCACATTTGCCGTGAAGCGCCGTGGGAGAGTTAGTTTCCTATCTTGTGCCAGGTGTGTTGCGCTTGACGTTGTCAGTCCATGCTTTCGCAGGGACTCTGAGATGTTATCTATCCATCGTGTTATTGGCCTGCCTCTTGCTCTGTGCCATGAGTGTCGATTATTGTAGGCACGTGATGGTAGTAAATGTGGTTCCATTCTCATTAGATGACCGAACTACTTGATTCTTTGCTTCTCGATGTACTGTATGCATGGTATAGTACCAACGATGCTTCTGATATTCTCGTTTCTCACTCTATCTCGCCTTGTAACGCTGACAGCTTTTCGTAGACATCTCATTTCACATGTTGTAATCTTTCTTTCTAGTGTCTTAGTCAGGGGCCATGTTTGGCACTGATAGCAGAGAGTTGGAATAAATATGCAGTTTATCAGTTGTCGTTTGACTGCCATATTAATGCTTGGATGCCTAGTGGTGTCAGTTGGTATGTCACTGCATTTGCCTTCTGGCATCTAGTCTCGATTTCTCTGTCCATCTTTCCATCTGCTGTGAATATACTCCCGAGATATTTGAATTCTGGAGTCTGTTGTATTTTTACATTATGGACATAACTTCATGCATAGAATACATTGAAAAACAACAAATGCAGTGGCTCAGACATGAGAATGGAGTACAACCAACCACCAATAACAGCATACAATAAAAAGATATCACGTACTAGAGCCAAGGGAAGACAAAGAAAAAGATGGATAGACAATATCAAGAAAGCACTAAATAAACGCGGATATAACGCAATAAGATCGACTCATCTGGGCTTGAAACGCAAATTAAAGCTCCCACCCCTACGCTTAACGGCAAGAGTGGGCAACCAATTCCATCATCAACCTGGGGAAAGACAATAGACAAATAGTTATTTTCAGTTTCGTGCACTTTTTCTTTGTATCTGTCAGCAGCAACATGTTTGCTCTCAATCAATGTGTCTATTTTGTTTTCTTCAACTCATTATAGTTCGTAGTTATTAACACACCCACACAGCTGATGTTGTTTGTAGTTTCAATCTCCTAGTACATATTAGTGAACAAAAGTGCACTGTATTATTCCTTTTGTCTCAGACATTGAACTGTGTACTTACGGCTCCCTGTAGATTTCCCCCTTGGTCACACGTTTAAGTGCGGATATTTTCCGAAACTTTCTTTAACATACCATGACGGTTTCTTTAAAAAAATGTCAGTGCACTGCCGCCAGCTAGAGCAGCGTTTCCCAAAGTGGGCGGTACCACTCCCAGTGGGCGCTGAAGCCTTCCGGGGAGATAATGGGTTCAGAAGCATGTGGGATTTTTTTCGTGATTTTGCGATTGAATAATCATTAAAAATTTAATTTTGCATTTTAACTCATCTTATGCCCATCGTACACGATCCATTTTTTCATCAATTTTCTATTTCTACATAATCGTTTGAAAATTGACCATGTATGACAGAAATATATATCAATTTTATATGCCAAAGGGAAAATAGGGCATGTATATATATAGGGGGCGTTGGCAAGCTGTTATAATGGGGAAGGGGCGTTGCAAAGTTTATATCGTGAAAAGTGGGCGGTGGGCTGAAAAAGTTTGGGAATCTATGAGCTAGATAGTCTAGTGTTATGTATGAAAATAAAATGTGACGCTCTTACAGTCTCAAAGACATTTTATTCAGAAATATTTGGAAGTCACAGAAGAGTCCTCCTCTTATTATGAAAAGAGAAGAAAATAAACATAAATATCCAGACAGAACTTAAAATTAAAGAAAATAGACTAATGCCATAAATAAGAATGAGAAAACTAAAGTACTTTGAACATATAAAAATAAAGGAAGATGTTGGTAAATACCATTATGGAAGGATGCCACCCATCCCAGCAAAGAGGACAAGAGGGTTTAAAGGGTTTTTAAGCCGAAGAATTGACTTCATAGCACCGGGTTTTACCCCATATTGCTCGGTCCCTCTCCGCAGAAATGGCAAGCCACCTGCCGAGAGTATTGCACAAAGCACGAACTCTGTAGCTCCAGCAACAATCTTAGGGGTCTCTGGAAAAACTGCACTCGTGAGCAGAACGGCGCGGTTCGGATTCGAACCTACGACCTTCGACTCACAAGGCAAAGGGCTTAACCACTCAGCCACAGAGACCCCTAGAGGAAGACCACGGAGAAGATGAGTCCGGGATGTAAGTGACGAGTTCAGCATGAGGTTGCAGATGCCGGACATATGGTGTATGAGAGAGAGGCATTTTGAAAAACTGACAAAGTTCTGCTGAGGACAAGCTATTTGATGATGATTTAGAAATGATCCGCAATGTTTAAAAACATCTTGTATTTCTGTTATAAATTGACACCATTCATAAACATTTACGAACAGTTAGAAGAGGGAAAATATATTTAATCTGAAATCCAAGAAATATTTTTATAAAAGCAGACAGAAAAATCCCTACATATAGAGAAAGGATATCGAAACCAGAATTCAGAGGGCAATTAAGATACACTATCAGACAACACCAATCTTGTAACAGTGTATGGGTATACACGGTGGGTATCGTGTGTAGATTTTAGTACTGTGATAAACAATATCTTTTGCAATTTATATATTGACCTGTCACTGAGCAGAGGCAGCGATGAGATTGGTACGCTGCTTCAAAAGAACTTGATCGGTTAAGTTGTAGGAAAGTCAATCCAGCAAAGATATCTGTGACATGGTTCCCTTTAAATAAACTAATCATCAATACATCTACATTGACCGTCTACGTGTGTGGGCGGCAGTGGCGGCTTATCATTAAGGGCCTGTGGGGCCGGACCCACCAAAAGTAATGTGAACGTGTATTTATTATTTTATAAATTAAAATATAACCTAACCCAGAGCCATGAATTTTCCAAAAATGTTTGTCTGGCCCCACCAACAGAAATGATCACGAGCCGCCACTGGTGGACGGGATATAACAAAATAATCAGATCTCAACTATCTCTACGTCAGTTTTAATAGATTCCTGTCATTTCGAAATCATGTAGGAAAGCAGGAAAGAGTTTGGAAGCACTTCAAGGGATTGCAACCTCTGATCTTGAATAAATGCTGTTCTCCTTAGTTTACCAGGGACTGGTGCTCTTTACGATCTAATATGAACTGGATCTCCTGATAGTAGAGGTCAAATGAGCCGGATGGATAGTTTGTAGAGTGAGGATATGTGATCGATCATTGTGTGCACAGAAAATACATCATTGTCCATTGTTCATTTTATGATCATCTTCATCACACATCGGACATGTCCATATTTGACCCGATCTCCTCCCAAGCAAGTATCTCAGTGTGTTTAGACGAACAACCCCCGTTCTGTGTTGAATGATATATTCACTGGGTTTTTTCTCGTGATTTTCCCGTCTTGCTACACCTATCGGTATGCACAACTTGCGCAACCGAGATTTTTTTTTCCGATCCAGAAGCACTTGAGCTTTCAGCTCTTTGGCTCGGTGCCATGGACATCGTAACCCTTCGGTTCGGTGCCACGAACACCTGGAACCTGTGGCTTTTCTGCCAGCCTGCGGAATTGAACCCGCACACACAGAGGGCTAGTCACCCGCAGTCCAAGGCGCTACGAACACGCTGGGCAGGCGGGGGTGCAACCGAGATAGAGAATACCCTTTATCTTCATCATACCAAGCCATAATTAAGCAAACCGTCATACTTACATAACTTATCAGGCATTTCTAAAAGACACAAGATTTGCCTGATGGTGGCCGTCTTCGCTGATAGACAGTATCTGCGACACAACTGTTTAACAGTAGAGATGATTCTTTCTTCGTGCAATATTTTGTTGCATTGTCATTAGTATATTTAAGTTGGCTTTCTTCAATGTTAAATCTAATATTCAAACTTCTTCTTCGACGAACGTTCGACATCGACCATTTGTTAACCACTCTTTGTGATTTGTATGTGATCTGAGCATAAGAGCGATTGTACGTTGTGCGAGTTATTTGCCTTCAAGTACGCTAGCACATCCGATTTATTCGATGCTTTTTATTTACTAGGGTAGCTTTCCTAGATCACTACCTCAGTTGCCTCTTACAACAGGCATAGTTACTATTCTCTGCTCACTTTCCGGGCTCCGACACCAATCGAGCGACAACAAAGTTGAATAATTCTTGCACTATATAATTGACATATTGTTGCAATTAGATAGACATACTAACATTATCACAGAAAATCAACAACTCTGAATAATTTCAACGGTTTCTTATTTATCGATCACAAGGTGAGTGTTTTCAGGAACAAGTCTAGAATCCCTGTTGTTAGCTGAAATTTTTCAACCTTGATGGTTTCTTATTTATCGATCACAAGGTGAGTGTTTTCAGGAACAAGTCTAGAATCCCTGTTGTTAGCTGAAATTTTTCAACCTTGATGGTTTCTTATTTATCGATCACAAGGTGAGTGTTTTCAGAAACAAGTCTAGAATCCCTGTTGTTAGCTGAAATTTTTCAACCTTGATGGTTTCTTATTTATCGATCACAAGGTGAGTGTTTTCAGAAACAAGTCTAGAATCCCTGTTGTTAGCTGAAATTTTTCAACCTTGATGGTTTCTTATTTATCGATCACAAGGTGAGTGTTTTCAGAAACAAGTCTAGAATCCCTGTTGTTAGCTGAAATTTTTCAACCTTGATGGTTTCTTATTTATCGATCACAAGGTGAGTGTTTTCAGAAACAAGTCTAGAATCCCTGTTGTTAGCTGAAATTTTTCAACCTTGATGGTTTCTTATTTATCGATCACAAGGTGAGTGTTTTCAGAAACAAGTCTAGAATCCCTGTTGTTAGCTGAAATTTTTCAACCTTGATGGTTTCTTCCATGTGTTTGGCTCGTCGTAGGTGGTATTTTATCTGTCATTGAAATACATTTTATTTTTGCTTGTTTGTTTTCTTGCAGACTTTACTACACAACAGAACCATGTTTAGAATCCTATTAAGTAGTGGTCCGTTGAGTACAACAATAGTATAGTGATTACTGTGTTTGTTTTCTAGACGACTGGTAGTAGCGATACTGAAGTAGTTGGTGTACTTCAGTGCTGTAAAAGAGGCAGGAGTAGCGTCTGGTCGAATGGATTAGAGTTCGGCTCTCATGTCAGAGACCCGTCTTCAAATCACGGTACGGTAATGGATTTTTTCTGTTGTGGGCAGGGGCGGCTCGTCCTTGAGGGCCAGTGGGGCCCGAACCCATTAATAATCGAAAGGGAAAATAACTTCCCAAAATAGACATATAATAGTAAATACTCCAAACACCGTGATTTTCCCGAAAATCTGTGTCTGGCCCCACCAAGAAAACAGACCACGAGCCGCCACTGGTTGTGGGTATAAATGAAAAATCCTAACATGAATAGCTTCGTGGCGACGGCACTATCCATGTGGCCATTACATTCCTCAGGCTCTCGTTCCACCTGTCCCACACCGTCTTAAAAAGCGGTACGGTAGGGTAGCTTCGCTAGGCTCCTACCTCAGCCTTGTGACATGCCTTGTAGGTTGCAGTGGTACTTTTCTGTGCTTCCCTTGCGGGTCTCGGCACTGCACGGGTGTATTAGAAACACATTGTTTTTCCGTTATATTGTAAAATAGGTCATGGCACCGAGTATCCACCGGTATAATTGGACAACTCTGATGTAGGTCAGAGAGAGAGGCACTCACTTGCAACCACAACTGGTTGTCCAAGACGGAGAATAGTTCATCGTGTGGATGTGGAAGGCAAAGGGAAGCCACCACATTACTTTTCCAAGAAAAATTAACCTGTCAACACAAATCGAATACAGCGTAAAACATTATAGGGAGTCATATTGGGTCTGGTACATGGTACATCAGAGACTAGACATGCCTGGAGGGCATGGTTCATATAAGACTAGACAGGGAGAGATCAAGACGAAAGTGGGGAAGCAGACCGTTAAATAAACCTTGAATATGACTATTGAGTAATCGAGAGGACTGACTACAGACCGAGTTACTCATGTTAGCTATGATGAGAGCGACGTTTTAAAAAAAAACACGTTGCAAAATTTAAAACAAATTGAAAAATAGGTATAGTGTGAGAAATAGTCAGCGAGACATATAAATAGAGAGAAATAGTCAGCGAGACATTTAAATAGAGAGAAATAGTCAGTGAGACATATAAATAAAGAGAAATAGTCAGTGAGACATATAAAAAAAGAGAAATAGTCAGCGAGACATTTAAATAGAGAGAAATAGTCAGCGAGACATTTAAATAGAGAGAAATAGTCAGTGAGACATATAAATAAAGAGAAATAGTCAGTGAGACATATAAATAAAGAGAAATAGTCAGCGAGACATTTAAATAGAGAGAAATAGTCAGTGAGACATATAAATAGAGAGAAATAGTCAGTGAGTCATATAAATAGAGAGAAATAGTCAGTGAGAGATATAAATAAAAAGAAATAGTCAGTGAGACATATAAATAAAGAGAAATAGTCAGTGAGACATATAAATAAAGAGAAATAGTCAGTGAGACATATAAATAAAGAGAAATAGTCAGTGAGACATATAAATAAAGAGAAATAGTCAGTGAGACATATAAATAGAGAGAAATAGTCAGTGAGACATATAAATAAAGAGAAATAGTCAGTGAGACATATAAATAGAGAGAAATAGTCAGTGAGACATATAAATAAAGAGAAATAGTCAGTGAGACATATAAATAGAGAGAAATAGTCAGTGAGACATATAAATAAAGAGAAATAGTCAGTGAGACATATAAATAAAGAGAAATAGTCAGTGAGACATATAAATAAAGAGAAATAGTCAGTGAGACATATAAATAGAGAGAAATAGTCAGTGAGACATATAAATAAAGAGAAATAGTCAGTGAGACATATAAATAGAGAGAAATAGTCAGTGAGACACATACATAAAGAGAAATAGTCAGTGAGACATATAAATAGAGAGAAATAGTCAGCGAGACATATAAATAAAGAGAAATAGTCAGTGAGACATATAAATAAAGAGAAATAGTCAGTGAGACATGTAAATAAAGAGAAATAGTCAGTGAGACATATCAATAAAGAGAAATAGTCAGTGAGACATATAAATAGAGAGAAATAGTCAGTGAGACATATAAATAAAGAAAAATAGTCAGCGAGACATATAAATAGAGAGAAATAGTCAGTGAGACATATAAATAAAGAAAAATAGTCAGTGAGACATATAAATAGAAAGAAATATTCAGTGAGACATATAAATAGAGAGAAATAGTCAGTGAGACATATAAATAAAGAGAAATAGTCAGTGAGACATGTAAATAAAGAGAAATAGTCAGCGAGACATATAAATAAAGAGAAATAGTCAGTGAGACATATAAATAGAGAGAAATAGTCAGTGAGACATATAAATAAAGAGAAATAGTCAGTGAGACATATAAATAAAGAGAAATAGTCAGTGAGACATATAAATAAAGAGAAATAGTCAGTGAGACATATAAATAGAGAGAAATAGTCAGTGAGACATATAAATAGAGAGAAATAGTCAGTGAGACATATAAATAGAGAGAAATAGTCAGTGAGACATATAAATAGAGAGAAATAGTCAGTGAGACATATAAATAGAGAGAAATAGTCAGTGAGACATATAAATAGAGAGAAATAGTCAGTGAGACATATAAATAAAGAGAAATAGTCAGTGAGACATATAAATAAAGAGAAATAGTCAGTGAGACATATAAATAAAGAGAAATAGTCAGTGAGACATATAAATAAAGAGAAATAGTCAGTGAGACATATAAATAAAGAGAAATAGTCAGTGAAACATATAAATAAAGAGAAATAGTCAGTGAGACATATAAATAGAGAGAAATAGTCAGTGAGACATATAAATAAAGAGAAATAGTCAGTGAGACATATACATAGAGAGAAATAGTCAGTGAGACATATAAATAAAGGGAAATAGTCAGTGAGACATATAAATAGAGAGAAATAGTCAGCGAGACATATAAATAAAGAGAAATAGTCAGTGAGACATATAAATAAAGAGAAATAGTCAGTGAGACATGTAAATAAAGAGAAATAGTCAGTGAGACATATAAATAAAGAGAAATAGTCAGTGAGACATATAAATAAAGAGAAATAGTCAGTGAGACATATAAATAAAGAGAAATAGTCAGTGAGACATATAAATAAAGAGAAATAGTCAGTGAGACATATAAATAGAGAGAAATAGTCAGCGAGACATATAAATAAAGAGAAATAGTCAGTGAGACATATAAATAAAGAGAAATAGTCAGTGAGACATGTAAATAAAGAGAAATAGTCAGTGAGACATATAAATAAAGAGAAATAGTCAGTGAGACATATAAATAAAGAGAAATAGTCAGTGAGACATATAAATAGAGAGAAATAGTCAGTGAGACATATAAAAAAGAAAATAGTCAGCGAGACATATAAATGAGAGAAATAGTCAGTGAGACATATAAATAAAGAAAAATAGTCAGTGAGACATATAAATAGAGAGAAATAGTCAGTGAGACATATAAATAGAGAGAAATAGTCAGTGAGACATATAAATAAAGAGAAATAGTCAGTGAGACATATAAATAAAGAGAAATAGTCAGTGAGACATATAAATAGAGAGAAATAGTCAGTGAGACATATAAATAAAGAGAAATAGTCAGTGAGACATATAAATAAAGAGAAATAGTCAGTGAGACATATAAATAGAGAGAAATAGTCAGTGAGACATATAAATAAAGAGAAATAGTCAGTGAGACATATAAATAGAGAGAAATAGTCAGTGAGACATATAAATAGAGAGAAATAGTCAGTGAGACATATAAATAGAGAGAAATAGTCAGTGAGACATATAAATAGAGAGAAATAGTCAGTGAGACATATACATAAAGAGAAATAGTCAGTGAGACATATAAATAAAGAGAAATAGTCAGTGAGACATATAAATAGAGAGAAATAGTCAGTGAGACATATAAATAAAGAGAAATAGTCAGTGAGACATATAAATAAATAGAAATAGTCAGTGAGACATATAAATAGAGAGAAATAGTCAGTGAGACATATAAATAGAGAGAAATAGTCAGTGAGACATATAAATAGAGAGAAATAGTCAGTGAGACATATAAATAGAGAGAAATAGTCAGTGAGACATATAAATAAAGAGAAATAGCGAGAGACGTGAATAGAGAGAAATAGTCAGCCAGACATATAGAGAGAAATAGTAAAAGAGAGAATTGGAAATAGTAAATGTCCAAGAAAATTAAGTTAAAGAGACAGACAGGGTAACGATCGGTTCTTAAATACGAAAAATTAACTGAAACCCACATTGGGAAATATATTAAAGAAATGAAATTTTGTATTTACAAAAAATCGATTAGGCTTAATGTCTTTCAATGCAAATGTTACATATGTGCACTCAAAATACAATGAAAACAACAACAAAATACAAATTTGTCCATTTTGCAGCAGATTACAACTGAAGAAAAGTGGTTGATAAAGAAGGGAAAGGTTGGAAAATGTGAATATTTTGGACATATTTTGCACACGATTCTCTAGATGTCTAGCTATCCCTTACCGATTTCTTACAGTCAAGAATTCTTTTCCTGACGCTGTAAGGCAAAACAAGATTGGAGAAAAGAAAAAAAGAATCCTTTTACGAGCTCAACTTGAATATATGGCCTACGTTTTATCGTCCCTCTCCTGTTGGATTAGGAACACGCACACTTACAATGAATAGAGGCACCACTTGGAAAGTGTCATATCGTTGCAGAGATCAACGATATAAAGAAAACAGAAGGAAGCTGCAGGAGATAGCTAGAGATAGGAAGACTTGGCATGAGTTGGTTGAGGACATATGACACAATCTGGGTTTAAAAGGCAGAAAGAAAGAGAGAGAGAACCAAGCACTGCACCGAACCCTGGCAACACATGAGCGAAGGTTTGTTCATACGCTTGGCCAGGATGGGGGAAAAGGTTATTGGTTATTGGTTACTAAACTGACGTCATTGCACTCCGGGCAGACCCATAGGTGCTCAGTCTCCCCAACAGATATCGAAGCGTTTGCATACTGATGGTTCCCGTGGCTCGCTGATTAAACACACCTCTCACTCTGCCTTTCAGGCATCCAGTTCGACCTGCACAACGGGTAACTCCAAACTGCGTAAATCGCTTGATCGATTCAACATCGATTTTAGTGTTCTCATCCAACAGACAGTCGCGAAGAGACCGAAGAATATCCCCCTTATTCATCTTCAACTCTCCAACAATCGATGCTGTTGATGCAAGCCTGTCTGCTCTTTCATTACCGTACACACCCGCATACCCAGGGCAGTATATGGGGGAAAAGGGAAAAATAGTAGTAGCCTGCTGAAGGCCAGTTGACACCACTCCATATGTGCACCTCTAACCAGTAGTCCAGTATTAAAACAGCTGATACCACTTCGCCTGATCTCAGAACAGAATTTATTAGATGTTGTCAACTCTTCCAGACATTTTACTGACGTTAACATTAACGAAAATAGCACTTCCCAAAAAAGCATAAACGAAAATAGAACCAAAAAAGTGAATGCCCATATGTCAGAATCGCCGACAGATCAAATAATGAGCTCACGCACGATACGGAGGCATAGATTGGATTAAAATACATCACACATACCCATGGGCAATCGCATAGATGCCTCGCACATACAAAGACAGAAACATCAACAGGAGTAATCTCCACACTTAAGCGGAATCATGATTTGTAATATATGGTTAAACTTAATATGATATATTCGTGTTCGCTGCTATTTTCTTCTTTCTTTCTTTAAGTCTTACTCTTCTAAATTCTTCTCTAAATTTTCTTTTTTTTCCTTTATAAATATTTTGTTTATACTTTCATCATCATCATCAGGCGCCGTGCCGGCTGGCGTAGGCGGTCAAGGATCTCTACAAATATCTGTTTCTGGTGTTTGCTGTTATTTAAGATGTTGACGCTCTTCCGTGCCATGAAGTAAGCAATCCACATTTTTCTCTCTCTCTCTGTCTTCCTCGGTCTCGCCAACCCTCGATTTTACCGGTTGTTACAATGTGTTCTTAGTCTCCCCTCCTCATCACATGCCCGAAAAATGATGACTGCCTCTTTCTTATATTGATGATAAGCTTACTCTGTGTCTTGACCTCATTCAACATCTCCTTATTAGTCACTTTAGCAGTCAATGGGATTCTCAACATTCTTCTGTAAAACCACATGTGTGGTCCTCAGAGATTTTTCGATCTGTTTCGTTATTGTCCATGACTAGCATCCGTATGTCAATATTGGTTCTATGTAGCACTGTTAAACGTTCATTCTGATCTAACATGACAATAACTTTCACAGCGACCCTTATTTACAAGCAAAACGTAATGATCCATAATGCTTAACTGTTTGTTGTTTTTTTTCCGATCCAGAAGCACTTGAGCTTTTCAGCTCTTCGGCTCGGTGCCATGGACATCGTAACCCTTCGGTTCGGTGCCACGGGGGTTCTGTGGCTTTCTGTGGGTTCTGTGGCTTCTGGGGGTTCTGTGGCTTTTTCTGCCATCCCGCGAAATTGAACCCGCACACACAGAGGGATAGTCACCCGTAGTCCAACGCGCTACGAACACGCTGGGCAGACGGGCATGTTTTTTTTTTTTAAAAACTCTAAAACTATAGGGTGTTTATAAATCCGCTGTGCAGTGAAATTTACGCCCGGGGTGAGACTACTTTACGAGAAATGTGGTTTTCAAAGACGCTTAAAGAAGATGTAACATATATTGTTATTATTCATCTATATACTACTGCTCTTGGCTGGCTTATATTCGGTAAAGTGGCTGGGAACACGACTTGTGAGCCTAGAAATTTTAGCACATATTGTCGAATTATTTCTTCAGTATATTTGTCACCATTACGAAAGACATGTTCCACCAAAAAGACCATATTTTCAATCAATGGCGGCTCGTCATTAAGGGCCAGTGGGGCCGGGCCCCACCAAAATAATGTGTAACATGTATTTATTATTTTAGAAATTAAAATATAACCTAACCCAAAACCATGATTTTTCCGAAAATGTGTCTGGCCCCACCAACAAAAATGAGCACGAGCCGCCCCTGTTTTCAATGGTTAACACCATTACCTTTCAGCAATGAAATCGTGAATATAACAACGGCTTATTGTGTATTGCTGTACACAGGATTATGTAACTCAGAATATCACGACGTCTATTTCCATCATTCGTGACGTAATTACTCAAATATTTTCAAAATTCACCGCACAGTGATTTTATAAACACACTCTAGTGTGGTGTAGTGTAGTGTGGTGTGGTGTGGTGTGAAGGGGGTAATGGGATTAAGTAGTTTAATTTTTGATCTGCAATTTTGAAGTCTAAAGGGTGTAAAGGCGAACGACGGACTTTATTCCACCAGGTTTCCTCATATGGCTCCGTCCCTCTCTGCAGAAATGGCACGCCATTTGCTGAGTATGTTGCACAGTGCACTAGCTCCGTAGCATCAGCAACAATCCTAAGGATCTCCGGAAAAAATTATAAATGTGACTCGGTCCGGATACAAACTCACAACTTTCAGAACGCAATCCAAACGTCTTAAACACTACGAAATAGACACCAACTTTGGATGAAATCGGATGCACGTGTCCTAAATGTATAGACGTATATGTGTTTAGGGGCCTACAAAACCAATGTGCAACGTATACACGTTCTTGACAAAGATTAAGCGTATCAGAAAGAGTGATTAAGATTGGTTATAAAGAACGAACGAGAAGAAGAAGATGACACCAACTATCTGAAAGCCATGAGTTCGAATACGGATCTCATCGTTAGGTTACATTTTTTCCTTGAGATTTCTTAGAATACTCTCCGTAGATGACATGCCGTTCTGAAGAGTGGCATCCAGTCTTTAGGTAAACCCGGTCAATCCTTCATATTGAGATTATTTAGTTAGGCTGGACACTTCAGTTTCGGACGCGCCCGTCCAACGCTAGTAGGAGCCTACAGAGACGCAACGTTCTAGCCCAGCGTTTCCCAAAGTGGACGGTACCGCCCCCCTGTGGGCGCTGAAGCCTTTCAGGGGGGCGATAGTGGGTTCAGAAGCATTTGGGGAGAGTTTTTTCGTGATTTTGCCATTGAATAATCATTAAAAATTTGAATTCGGCACTTTAATTCATCTTATGTCCATCTTACACGATCCATTTTTTCATCAATTTTCTATTTCATGTATGTAATCATTTGAAAATTGACCATGTATATCAGAAATATATACCAATTTTTGTATGTCAAAGAGAAAATAGAATATGTATATATGTATGGAAGGGGAGGGGGGTTGGCAAACTGTTATAATGGGAAGGGGGGCGTTACAAAATTTATATCGTGCAAAGTGGGCGGTGGCCGAAAAAGTTTGGGAATCTGTGTTCTAATCGTTCTTGGCAAAGACTGTTCATATTCTCATAGTAAGAATTATCAAAATGTTCGAGAAGAACGATCGAAACAAACAGACAGACCATTTTTATAACTATTTGATTATTTTTTCTGGGGTTTTTATTCTAAAGGAAAGAAAGAAGATATGAAAGAAATAAGTAATCTATTCGGAGTTTATAAGCCGTGTTCGACTCTCGATCAATAAAATAGAAGTACTATATTGTTCTAATCAATTCGTCTTAATCTAATAAAACTGTAATGAAAGGGCTACGCGATAATGATTGTTTCCGGGAATTCCCACTTCAGCAAATAAGTCTTATTGTAAATTTTTACTTTTAGAATGAGGATGGAGGTTGAGGTCGTTACTGCTGCCCTTCATTTCTCTCTGGGACTTAATTTAGGGGCCGTTGTTTTATCTGATTCTCAGTCGATGTTTCCCAAGATTCAAAAGGGCAGTAATCATAAGGGCGGTAACTGGAATCATAAGTATGCATACTCTTCGATATCTGTTGGGGAGACTGAGCACCTATGGGTCAGCCCGGAGTGTAATGACGTCTATTTAGTAACCAATTGTAAAGTTGATCTTGGAAAGACATTAGTAAATGGTTAAGAGGATGAAAGAAAAGTGGAACTCGTTGCTACTGCATCCATCTTTCTTTCCTGAATCGATACAACGAGTTCCTTAACGTCTCCATCTACAAATCTAAATCTGATTGTCTACTGCCTCCGGACGACATCTATTTAGCATAATAATCGAATCTAAATCGTATCATCTTCAATAAGTAATCGAGTTATTGATGGTTGACTTTGAATAAACAAAAGACGCTTTTATAATTATGTGTAATTTTTAGTGTTCTCTGGGGTGTAGAGGTGAAAAAAACCTGGCCAGCAATGGCGGAATGCGTGAGGATCATTCAGAATCAGAACTGTTTGATTCTGAACACGACTTTGCTAGCGCATTTTCGCCATGTTTGGTCGGATATTTTCCGGTTTCGTTTGCCGAGCTACTGAGTTAGTGCTTGAGCAACGCTGTGAGTTATGACTGTTACATGGAATGCTTTTTGCTGTGTCAACCGTGCGTTTGTTGTGTGTATTCAGAAAATGGCGGACAGCGGTTATGACGAACAAGCTCAATCTGCCGTATGCAGTTATACTGCGAGTGCAGAAAACTGGATTTTGTCATGATTAACTTCGACAAGAATTGCAATTAAAGTGATGAACAGTTTTGTGTTGCTACATTAGTGACGGCCATATGCATTTTATGCGGTGCATGTTTCTTATTGTGGTGGTACACGGCTGTTTCATTCTGGAATTAGTTCACACAGGAAACATTTCACAGTTGTTAGTATTTTGTGTGATTTTCATTGGCACAGGAACGGAGCAATTATGGGGTGGCCCGTTGCAGTGAAGTTGGAACCGTACTTATGAACTATGAACTATGAACGTTAAGAGGTGAGGTGTTTGACTCTCGTTCCATGGTACTTCATTCCAGAAGAGATCGAGTTCCAACATCCTATCGGTGACAGACTATAACAGCGCAACCACAACAGCGCAAGTTAAAAACAGAAAACCACGACACTGGACAACAACCCGGTAGAAGTGTGATGACAAAAGAAAGAAAGAATGAACTGATAATGTCACAGGGTCTGATTTCTGGGAATTTCCACTTGAGCTGACTGGCATCCTGACTATAGGAGGCTTTGGCTTTTCATACCCATCGGTCTGCAATCACCCGTCGTTTTTTTACTACTAGTTTATCTGTTACATACTTTGTGTATCTAATAGTTCGCTGGTCAACCACTAGTATCAATTTTTATAAGAAAGAGAAGATGGAGATATGTTGGACACATTGAGAAGAAATTATCAACGAATATCAAAGCATACATTGAAGTGAGATGCAAAGGCTTCAAGAAAGATAAGACGACCTAAGGAGACCCTGAAATAAACTTTGCTGAGAGAGGCAAGAAATATAGGTCTCAGTTCCATGCAGTTCTTGGCCGAGTTACCCAGGATAGAGCGGTATGTATATTTTTGTATATGTTTGATAGAACACTGCAAGCTTTTTTTGTTGCAATTTTACTAATTTCTATGAGTCCACGGTTATTTATTGATGAAAAATATTAATAATGCTGATATTCCTTATTGCTAAATTTAACTTGTTACATAATATAACCTTGATTTGGCATGTTGTGGTGATTTTAAAATGAATTCTACTTTATACAAAAATACTTGAATGCGAGGACACGTGACGGTTGTAGTCTTATTACCTAGAAATTTTACCTGAGCCCGCTGGCCGTATGCCTATCGGAGGCTACGGTCTCTTTCTCTCGCCCTATCTCTCTCTCGTGATCCCCATGAGGCTATGCTCCAACTTTGATTATGTATGCCCCAACTGTGATAGGGTATTGTGTTCGAGGATTTTACTCTACAGCCGACCCTACAAACATACCAGAGAGGTGCAGTAGCACACGTCTCAGGCTGTTGTCCCCATCGCTTGCGATGGACGGTTATTATTATAGAGCGTTCACTTATCGAATCGAGCACAACATGATTTGGATTCAGTTTCACACTCAACCTCCCACACATGAGAAAAGGAATTGGTCCTCCTATCTCCTGCTAACTCAGATCTAGAAAATATATGAAGTAGCAAGAACTTCATACCATTTGTCTGTAAAAATTACAAGGAATTTTCCTTCTTTTTCTTCTTTGTGTTCGGTTTCGTATGCTCGTCAAAACCATGAGTTGGATTTGCCTCTATAAAGCTGCATTCAGTGGGAGTTCCTCGATAGTTCCTTATAGCTTGCTCTGTAAGCTTCGGTCATATTTTGTTTCGTTGGTGTGTGTATAATATAATGAGCATGACTGCAGGATGGGGTCTGACATCTGAATCACACTTTTAGAACCGCTGTTTCATACAAATGTTTAGGAACAAGGTCATGTTATTCTATACTCCTTATCGTTGTGGTCACGTTTAGAACAAAGAAGCCACCACTTTTAAGTTAGTATCAGCCTGGTTAATTGTATTTCCGTGTGCTACCAAACAACCGTCTGGGTCAAAATATGGTCTAAACCAGCGTTTCCAAAAACTAGGGTCGCGGGGTATTCAAAGTGGGTCCTCAAGCGCATAAAGAAATATCATGATCTTTGACATTTCAAATAGAAAAATCATTTTTAAAACATGTATACAAAACAGTGGTAAACTACGTTTAGGGGCCTACCAAACCAATGTGCAACGTATACACGTTCTTGGCAAAGATCAAACTTATCACAAAGAGTGATTAAAATTGGTCGTAAAGAACGAACGCAAAGAAGAAGAAGAAGGAGTGGTAAACTAGTTCTGTTGCGAAATCAAAGCGCCAGGAATAGACCGGAGTCTTAATGTCTGACAGGACAAAATGAAAGATCGTTTGAAGTTTCCCGCAGTCTGAGAACATTGTTTACTATTGTAACAGACAAATAATTAATTCCTGTAGATTTTTATTCAATATAATTTCAATAGTATGAGAAAGTTATGACATCCAAACAAATTACAAACAGGCTAAAAATGAGAATGATCAAATGCTATATATATCCTATATTAATGTATGGCTGGGAAACATGGACAATGAACAAGCAGTTAGAAGACCGAATTGATGCATTTGAGATATGGATATATAGAAGAATAGGCAGAGTTTCATGGACAGAAAAACAGACAAATAAACAAGTTTTAGGAAAACTAGGCATGAAGAAACAATTATTAAGAGAAATAAAATTCAGACAAGTAAAGTATTTTGGGCACATAAAAAGACATGACACCATGATAAAACATTTACTAGAGGGAAAGTTGAGAGGGGAAGAGCAAGAGGAAGACCGAGAGATATGTGGGAGGGAAACTTTAAGAAATGGACAGGTTACAGTCTGGCAGTGTGCAACACCAAGGCGAAAGACAAAGGATGCTGGAGATTCATTGCAGCCAACCTTTGATGTGGAGACGGCACATGATGATGAGATTTGTATATATAGAAACTTTTGGGAGTCCGCAGCAGCAAAATGTATAAAAGGGGTCCGAGGTTGTGCAAAGTTTCAGAACCGCTGGTCTAAACAATTCCTGTATTTGATTGAGATTATTTGTAAACTTTTCGTCCATCTACTTTTCATAAAGTCACATTGCAGTCAAATTGTTTTATTACGACAATGCTATTCACGTTGGTCCCACTTTTTGTTTGTTTGCCAGAGGGAAGCCATGTTTAAAAGCAATTGTCAGAGTTTTCAGTGCTTCATCAACAAAATAAGAGAATATCGACATGTTTGTATAACTGGTGTCTATGTAATGAGTGTTTGTATAACTGGTGTCTATGTAATGAGTGTTTGTATAACTAGTGTCTATGTAATGAGTGTTTGTATAACTAGTGTCTATGTAATGAGTGGTTGTATAACTAGTGTCTATGTAATGAGTGGTTGTATAACTAGTGTCTATGTAATGAGTGGTTGTATAGCTAGTGTCTATGTAATGAGTATTTGTATAGCTAGTGTCTATGTAATGAGTGTTTGTATAACTAGTGTCTACGTAATGAATGTTTGTAAACCAGCCTTCCATTATGGGCATGCTCATCAGTAGACGACTAAGATGGTTGGGGCATGTGAGAAGAATGGAAACTTATCGCATACCAAAAGAAATATTGTTCTGTGAACTTTCGGAGGGGAAGAGGTCCCAGGGCAGACCACTGCTCAGATATAAAGATGTCTACAAAGCCTCAATGAAAAACTTTTCTATAGGTTCCAGCACATGAGAGACACTAGCTGATGACAGAGTTGTGTGGAAAGCCAACTTGCGAAAGGGCTGTCATAGCCAGCCAGTCCCCCTACACGACTAATGAAGGAGCGTTTGATAAGCCGTGTAAACAACATCACTGAATAAACAAATATAAAAATCTTCAAGAATGAGTTAATAGTTCCATTGTACTCTCGTCGTTACCATCATCATTAATTGATCACCACCAATAATCAGAGGCATCATCAACAATCAAGAAATCGTCAATCAAAGCTTTAGGCAAATATGGATATTATGTAGAAGAGGTCATGGGAATGCAAATCGAACCTATGTTGCAACAGGGACCAATGTTAGCCTAAACGACAAGACTTGAACAACAATGCAGTAAAAAAAAAACCTGTACTACGCTAGGGGGTCTCCTACTACAGGGCGAAGAATCTTTCGAGAAGAGACTTATGTATGAGCTGAAAGATAAGAGAGAAAAGCGAAAACTCAGAAGTTGTCACAGTAAAACACTTGCGTTCTCACTAGATTGGGATTTCGAATTCTCTAATAAAGACAGCCGTCTGCTTTAGATTATCAGCAACGCCATACAGTTTGTCTTGGATGCTGGTGTAAGTGGGCCACCTCTTTCTTCTCAGTTCTGCATACTGGGAGCAGTTCTGTAGGATGTGTGTATGTTGTTTGTAAGTACGTTTAAGAATCTAGAAATAAACATGGCTGTGTGTACTCGGCAGTTTGTTGAAGAAAAGTAATGAATGAAAAATAATTAAAGTAGGCTGCATTGTTCAAGGTTGCAGGGGAAGTAATATGGGACTTACACTAACACAATATTAAGTTGTGGTTGCTCTCCCCTTCCTAGTTTATGGTTGTCAGTTTCTATCCATATATCTATCTATATCTATCTATCTATCTATCTATCTATCTATCTATCTATCTATCTATCTATCTATCTATCTATCTATCTATCTATCTATCTATCTATCTATCTATCTATTTATCTATCTATCTATCTATCTATATCTATCTATCTATCTATATATCTATCTATCTATTTATCTATCTACATATAAATATACGAGTATATATCTACGTTTATTTCTATCTACCTACGTATATATATATATATATATATATATATATAACTATCTATCTATCTATCTATCTATCTATCTGTTGACCTATGTATATTTATACCTATCAAGCTTTCTATCAATCTAACTATATATCAGTGGCGGCTCGTGATCATTTTTGTTGGTGGGGCCAGACATTTTTTCCGGAGAAATCATGGTTTTTTGTTGCTATATTTTAATTTATAAATTAATAAATACACGTTATACATTATTTTTGGTGGGCCCGGCCCCACTGGCCCTTAATGACGAGCCGCCACTGCTATCTATATATCTATATGTCTGTTTTTCTGTATAACTATCTATCTATAAATCTTCTTCTTCTTCTTTGCGTTCGTTCTTTACGATCAATTTTAATCACTCTTTGTGATATGCCTGATCTTTGCCAAGAACATGTATACGTTGCACATTGGTTTGGTAGGCCCCTAAACGCATAGACTTCTACATGTTTAGGACACGTGCATCCGATTTCAGCCAAACCTCCTAGGTCGCCTCTACGACATGCGTGGCAGGTAACAGTGGTTCTATTCTTTACACCCCAAATGTAGGCCCGGTAATCACTCAGGCGAAATCTATCTGTCAATCTATCTGCCTATCTATCTAACTATATATCGTTATATCTATCTATCTATCAATATATTTATCTAAATAACTATCTATCTTTATATTTGTCTAACTAAGTATATATCTATCTATTATTTATCTATATATTCTATCTAATATATGTGTCTATTTATGTATTTTATGTTCACGTATGTTCCTTTCTATCTATCTACCTATCTTTCTATCTATCTATTTATTGAACTAGTTATCTATGTATCTATCTACCTACCTATCTATCTTTCTATTTAATCTATCTATCCATCCATACAGTGGCGGCTCGTCATTAAGGGCCAGTAGGGCCAGGCCCCACCAAAAATAATGTATAAAGTGTATTTATTATTTGATAAATTATTTGTTCATAATTATTACTTTTAACGTGATACTGATCAGCGTTGAAAGTTGAATATATATCGCTAAAATATCACATACAGTCTGAAATTTACAGTCTTTCCTCCCTAATTAGTATATTTCACGCATTTCCAGTGCACTATTATTTAGGGACAGTAGAATTGTGGTATATTTAGACCATGATTTTTGCGAACATTTTTGTCTGGGTCCACCAACAAAAATGATCACGAGCCACCACTGCATCCATATATCTATCTATCTATCTATCTATCTATCTATCTATCTATCTATCTATCTATCTATCTATCTATCTATCTATCTATCTATCTATCTATCTATCTATCTATCTATCTATCTATCTATCTATCTATCTATCTATCTATCTATCTATCTATCTATCTATCTATCTATCTATCTATCTATCTAGCTATCTATCTATATATCTATCTATCCCCCTTCAACACTCTTCTCGTACTAATGATGTGTTTCTCATCACCTTATGAAACAATTTTAAATTGGACTGCATTTTCCAATTCAGATAATGCATTATTCTGGACGGATGGAATTGAGTTAAACTCTTGTAAAAACACTTCAAACGATTCGGTAAAGGATTTCTAAATGTAAATCCTTTCTCAAATATTACTTACACAAAATCGTTTGAAAATAATTTCTCAATTGTGATTACTACTTGTGTGTTCTTTGTGGGCGTGTTTCAGCTTTGACTGACACCTTCCACTATAACCAATCGGGGGTCTCTGTCTCTAAGTGGTTAAGCCCTTTGCCTTGTGAGTTGAAGGTCGTGGGTTCGAGTCCGGACCGCGCCATTCGTTCACGAGTGCAGTTTTTTCCAGAGACCCTTAGGATTATTGCTGGAGCTACGGAGTTCATGCTTTGTGCATACTCTCGACAGGTGGTGTGCCATTTCTGCGGATAGGGACCGAGCCGTATGGGATAAAACTCGGTGCAATGAAGTCAATCCTTCCGCTTTTAAACCCTTTTTAAAAACTATAACCAATCAAGGTACCACGCTACAATATAACGCATTAGATCAGTTATCAGAGGACTATAGTGTAATAAAGAGATCGGAACACACATGGTTACTCACTGAAGCACAATGATGATGGTCCTATCAATCAATAAATCAATCAAAGCACTCCGGACATGTCCATAAGTGCTCCGATCTCCGCCTCAACAATCCAGAAGCGTCCATCGCCAGTTTGATGTTGATTAATCAATCATTTTACATATTTGGTATGTCGTTTTTTTTCAGACTGCACCAATAACGACACCCAGCTCTCTTAATCTGGTCAGTGACTGGGATTTACAACCTTGAAACTTCTCCGTTCGGAAATATTCTCAGTAGATGATAGTAGAACGCAGTAGATTTAGTACTATCAAGAGGTATTTTTAAAACATAAAATATTATCAATAGCTCGCCTACAAAAATATGTGTCCTATTGCACAATAAGACAGCCGCAGTATAGTAGCGTAGTTGTTTATGATATCGCTTCTTAGACTAGTTGTTCGGGTTCAATCAGAGCCAACTATAAACTACTGGGCCTTCGGGCTCAGGTAAGAATTGTGGAAATCAGACCCCAACTACACCACGTGAACTCGCATTCCAGTACTGGTGTATATAGACGAATTCATTTTAAAATCAACACAAAATGCTAACTCGAAGTCATATTATCCAACAAGTTAAGTTTAACAATAAGGAATATCAATATTATGAATATGTTTCACCAACAAATAACCATAGACTCACCGAATTGAGTAAAATTGCAAAAAGCGTGCAGTGTTCTATCAAACATCTGTATTTTCCAGATCCCTTTTCTTATCTAGGTCAGGAATACCCGGCCAGTTGTCTGGCCTGTGCTAGAGCCTGGCTGTGGTTCAATACCACAGCGGGCGTGAAATATTTTTCCGACTGTAACGGCTCTCAGGTCGACACAGCCTCAATTGGGTACGAGGAAAAATACTGGGAAGTAAAGGAGGTCGGCGTGATGTTGACCACATCCCCCACCCGTCGTGTGAAGATGATCAATGGAAAATACGGGCTTAACACCGTACTACCCAACATCTCTCTCTCTCTCTCTCTCTGTAGTCAATAACACGCTGGAGCTTAGAGAGCAACAAATGCATCCTATTCTTTTCTGTTCTTTGCCGTTGTCCTCTACGTGGTGTTCCAGCTCAATTCATTTATTTCAGATCACGTTCTACTGTTCTCCTCCAGGATGTTTTTGTCTTTCACGTTTTTGTTTATTTTGGTTATCTCGGCTATTGTTTTTCATATAGTAAGTCTTCACGTGTATCACGTGTATACCTGGGGATAGAGAACTAGTATGTGCATCTTTCTGATGAGTGACACTCATAGTAGAAGTTCAGTGACCGAGGACGTGATGACCCTCTTGTCTTGAACATATGCATCATGACCAGCAGGAGATCTGGTGGCGGAGAATGAGCAAACTGCACCTTATTCGCCTGCTGCATTATTGAATAGCACAGAGAACCCCTTCGTACCCTAGTTCAAATCTGCCTACTGTATGTGGTGATAGAATGACAAGAACACCCCGTTCTTCAATGTAATAAACTATATAAATTAAATCAAGTGCAATATCCCCCATGAGGCCATTACCTTGTAGTGGTGGGGGCTTGCGTGCCTCAATGATCCAGAAAGCTATGCCGGCAGGAACATTCTGTTCCTGGAAGGGTTACCCATGCCGGACAGGTCCAAGGTGAGAGGTCAGACTAAATGTGGCCTCCTGGTCCTCCAGGTTGGGGTTGGGCGCAGTGCTAACAACTCTGCCCCATAAAAAGAAAAAATGTTACAGAAACTTCAAAAGGAAAAAATGCTCTCGATGTCCAGCGGTCTTGAGACAGAGTACCACTGTCAGCATGAACAGTATGGGTGAAAGCCGCAAGGAAGCCCACGCTGGAAATTCAAGTCTGCTGGATGTCAAAACTAAACTAAGAAAGAAAGGCAGACCACGGACAACATGGAGGCGCATGATGGAAGAGGAACTGGACACCGCATCTCTGACGTGGGGCTCTGCGCTGAAGGTTGCACGGGACAGGAGAGCATGGAAAGTCCTTTCTGAAGCCCCATGTGTCACTAGGCATGACGGGATTAAGTAAGTAAGTAAGTAAGTGCAATATCTGCCAGCATAGGCGAACATGTCTCTTCACGACTGTATCTCCCTGGCGCAACAACTCAGTCCTGACGTTGATCTTTTGGCGAAAAACGATGTCGGGAAATCAGAGAGGTGGCCGCATCAGGCGGTCCCATAAGGGGGCGGTATAAGCAGCGAAATCAAAATTGAAGGTTATTTTAAAGAGAAAAAAATTAAGAAGCGGCATTTCGAAGACTTTCATCACACTGAGAAAATATACCGCACGGCCCTGATACAACACACATGAACAAATTCATCTCCACCATTGTCTTTTAATTAAAGATGGTCTCCAATAATGAACAGTTTGTTCTCAATTACGTAAGCCGACTAATGTTCTGTAATGACAAGTATATATGAATAATATATAGTAGATACCGCTAAAAGCCTTTGTTTTTGTTGAACTCGATGGTCGTTAAAGAAATATTTTTATTTTCTCGCAATTTCTCAGACGTCATCTCGATTATCTTCATCAGGTGCCGTGCCGGTTGGCGTAGGTGATCATGGATCTCTACAAATATCTGTCCCTGGCGTTTGCTATCATCTCAGATGTTGACGCTCTTCCGTGTCCTGAAGTCAGGCTGTCAAAAAGTTTTCTCTCTGTTTTCCTCTCCCTCGATTTTACCGGTTGTTACAATGTTTCTAAGCCTTCTCTTCTCATTACATACATGTCCGTAAAATGATGATTGCCTCTTTCTTATATTGATAAGCTTTCTGTGTGTTTTGACCTCATTCAACCCCCTCCCCATTTGTCATTTTAGTAGTCCATGGGATTCTCATCATTCTTCTGTATAACCAGATCTGCGTGGCCTCCAGAGATGTTTCTATGTTTGTTTACTGTCCATGACTCGCATCCGTATGTCAGTGTTGGCTTTATGTAGCAGTGAATAACTTTCATTCTGACCTCAATTGACAGTGATTTGTTGCATTTGTACTATGCTTTCTCATTTTCTAGAAAGCTGTTTTGGTCTGCCCTATTCTGTTCTTTATTTGATTATGCTCATGGAAAACTGAACAGTATGCGGTTATTAGTGTCTCCACAGAGTTTATAGTGGAATGGTAGTGGTGGTGATCACATCCTCATTTTTTCACCTTCTTACCCAAAAGCTCATCATCACGTTATAGGCCTATATTGCAATAGATGGTCTGCAAGTTAGTTATTTTGTATGTGCCATAATAACACTCGTCATATATGTTCCCATCTTTAACCCATTGAAAAGATGATACCCCAGGATGTTGTAAACTGTTCCAAGTACGAACGTTTTGACTCGGTTTTTGTTTCTCAAATGAGTTGGTAAACAACCCAAATGCAACATTAAATAATCGAACACTCTTTGTTTGTAGTATTTTTCAGGAGGCACTACTCTGCCTGACTTCCGGTCTTTAAACGCCCAAAATGGCCGACTGAATGGGGATTATTCGACTAGTTTTTGCAAACATAACGTTTTCATAACATATTTACATTATACAGTTCATGTGCATTTTACCATATATTTGATCATAGTATAAATACCTACAGCACGACCATGTCGGACACTTGGAATGATATCCAAGCGATAAAAAATCGACAAAATACTCTTAGAGCTAAAATGATGGAGAGACGCAGACTTCGCGAAGATATTGCTGCTGGACTGTCTAACACTGGTGGGGCACCATCAATAGTTCCAACAATTGTTCAGACACCTATTGCAGGTACATCGTATTCCATTTTAATACAATATATATAGTTTACCGATCTTATAAGTTATTATTTTAAAATAAATAAAATAGACCAAGCTAAATGAAAATCACATGAAATGTATGTTTGATCTGATGGACAAATGTCGAAATGATTTCAAAATAAGTTCAAATGAGTTCAAAATAATTCAAATGAATGCAGGCGCTGCTGAGGCAGCAATTCATGGAAATGAAGGGCATACTATGACTGTGTAACAAATCAATTGCTGGATGCTTTGTTTATTGAGATGAGCAAGTAGCTCCTCAGCATTACATGCGTCCAATGCTAGTACATGGAATATGGAAATGCATTTTAGATAGTAAACAAACAAGCAACACACATTCTAGAGGCAACAAAATTGTGATTTTATTATGTTAAGACCAACCAGGTAAACTGTCAAGACCATGTTACTGCGACAAACTGGCGAAACTAGCTAGTAACTTGATTAGCATTCTATCCTTTGAATCGAAACAAGAGAAGGTTAATATTTTCATAGAAGGATCTTCAATAGCGAAGTTGATAACATGCTGTACTTGTGACCATGGAGCTTGTGTAGTTCGAGGCCAACTTATGCCAAAAATTCTTTGTGTGCACATAGTACACAGTTTGACTACAAGGAACCTCGATCCTTCACTTAGGGATCTAAATTACAAGTACCTCAGAAGTCAGAGTATGGCAAGGGACACTGGGGGTAAGGAAAACAGGCCATATTAGGCACCATGAATACATTAAAGTTCATAGGACATAAGAAAGAAAAAATCTTCACAAATCACATAGGTAGCTTCCTTCTTTGATCCTTCCTCGCTTTGCCAATTTGCAGCTGTGCAGCCTGTTCTTGGAACTATAGTTTTAAGGTGGTGTAGGATCTTGGTCATCGCCGGATCACTAAATTTTGTTAATCTCTTCATTGCATCTTCAACCCCACATCATTATGTAATTTGTAAAGTGAGCACACGGAGCCTCTTTCAAGAACCCCAGAGGAAGCAATGGAAGTAACGAATATGATCAACAAATAAACAAGGAACAGGTATTAAGAGCTCGAAAAACAAATAGACAAACACGGGACTCGAACCACTTACCCTAGTCCTACGACACCAATGACTCATTGGTTGTGTCCGTAAGAGCGCTCGTATTGCTAGGCTAGGCGATTGGTGTCGTAAGGACTAGGGTAAGTGGTTCGAGTCCCGTGTTTGTCTATTTGTTTTTTCGAAGCTCTTAATACCTGTTCCTTGTTTATTTGTTGATCGTAATTTTTAAAGGAAACTTTCTCTTTTTTTAATTATTCTTTTGCTTTTTTTCTGCTTGCTAACAGAGCTGTTTAATTCAGAAATAACTAATTTCTTTTAGTGCATTCCTTTAAAGAATATTTATGTTATTTAGTAACCTTTAAGTGAATGAACCTATTTGTGATTCACCACACAAATCTGTAATTTAATTCAGCATTGCTTTACCATAATTGAATGTGACATGAAATGATCAAATACCGCAATAATGGGCAACCTATGGCCTGCGGGATAAAATGGTCTGTCAAATAATTAATACCAGTCTTAGGGGAGAATTGAACTTTACTATACACTCTGGTCACTGGGTTAGAGCTTCTTCTACTTTGAATACTCCATATCGACCACTTGTTAACCACTCTGTGTGATTTGTATGTGATCTGAGCCTAAGAGCGTTTGTATGTTGTGCCAGTTATGCGCCTACAAGTAGGCCAGCACATCCGATTTTGCGCTACTTTTTATTTACTAGGGTCATCATCAAGGTGCGTATCCTTTATAGAAAGTTGCTTTCTTTGCAGCGCTAGCTATAAATAGTAGACGAAATATATTTAACTGAATAGTATAATAGTACAATAGCATAAAACTACACGGAGCTCTGGACCACGGAAAGCTACAATAGACAGTGAAGTTTATACAAGAGACAACATTGAATGTAAAGACAATATTTCAAGTGAACGAAAGGAAGGAAGGAAAGAGTTGAACATGAGAGGCACACTATAATAGTTGCCAATTTTAATTTTGTATTGACATTATTCTGTTCTAATCTGTCCAGAACAACCAGTCATACCTGGCATGTCGAAAATTTTGGTAAAAACTACACCCAACACAACTGTCATTCCTGCTACACATCAACACATGACTGACACTGCTGTCAGAGTTGCCACTGACCCAGAGGTTGAGAAGAAACTCCTTATGGTGTTGTGTGATATCAGCTTGGACATTCCTTCAGATTCAAAGGTTTGACGCTATGATTAATTGTAGCATCTTACGAGTAGATACCAACATTTTTTTTAACTGTTGAGTTTATCTGTGAACTGGAAAGCTTTTGTATGTGTTTGTTATTTTGTAGATGTTTAAAACCTTTTCTTTGGGATCACACTTGTTCAACCATAGGTCTACGTGGTTATGTCTGGTTCTATCTAACTATTCTCTAATCCTGTTTTGCTTTCAGCATCAGCTCGAAAAAGGAGACACCTGGATCAAGTCTCTCTTTGTCCGGTCATCTTGCCTTTAATCATTGTTTCACTATGTGGTCTGAGACTAGTCCTATAAAAGATGTCATTTTGAATCTGGCTGCTTTGTGTAATATTATTGTATAACAGTTTTGTGTAATATTATCATGCTCTGTTATTTATTTTATGAATCCTATGAACTGCTGAAAAGGCAGTGACAAAAGATTGCTTTTATAAAAAAAAGTCTACAGGCGAAGGTTTGACTTCATTGCACCAGGTTTCTTTATAGGGCTCCATGCCTCTCGGCAGAAATGACAAGCTACCTGCCAAAAGTGTTGCACAAACTCCTTTTAAATGGGTTTTAACCCTGTAACGTTCCGGTACTAAGAAAATCTCATTTATAAATGAGATGCTACATGACTCCAGAACTAGCCGTATTTATTATTTATGCATTTAAATGCATCTAATATATGTTTCATAATGTAAAACATATGATATTGCCATAATAAATTTTTTTTAAATATATTATTTATTTTTAAGATGTCTAATCTCGTTGATTAAAGCATGCTTTTTGTTGTTCTTCTTCTGTGTTTGCCCAATATGAATTCATGCGTAATCATGGAGCCTGATATGGCGCATCTGACTGATTTTTGCGTGAAAGCCTACTTACCATTTCTATGGTACCCCTAGCCATTCAGTCGAACCTTCTCTGACTTCAGTTGTAAGAGCATGCTTGTATTACACCGACCTTTCCGATCGGCCGCCATTTTGGATAATCTCTGAACGTATTTTCACTTGCTCTTGTCAAAAATCACACATTTGCTTATAAAATGGCATCTAATGACTCAGATTACTGTCCTATTTTAAACTATAAGTGTTCGTTCTTTATGTGCTGCTTACTAGTCCAGTTCTGCTTCATTTTATCTTATTTATTTATTATTTATTAATTGTGGTGCCTAGAAAATCAACGACTTGTTTACTGTGGTTGATGGCTACGCCCTTTGGGATATGCCACGATTTTCAATTTTCAATCTCCAAAATATGGAAATATTTAGAAGTTACAGATTTCCTGATTACTGCCTTATATATTGTCCAAACAACTTCATGTTTGGATATATTGTGTAAATATGAAGGTAATAAGAGACTATGTTATTGGTTTTCATGATATATTTCATACTTATTTGTTTCCTTCTTTGTGACTGTATAATTATTTGAAATTTTTAGAAAAATCTATTCTTAGCATCGCCAAAATTAGGTCACTGATATCACATATTACATGACACTGATATTAAAACCACATATAGTACATTCAATTAGCTTTCCAACCATATATAACATGCCTATTTTCAATTCATGGAGTGCATATGGCTTCTAGTAATAGAGCAGGCCTTCAAAAATAACAAAAACCTTTAAAACCCATGAACGGTTAAGAGTTAAAGCTGAAGGATAAACTTCATTGCACCAGGTTCTACCCCATATGGCTTGGTCCCTCTCTGCAAAAGTGGCACACCACTGCCAAGAGTATTGCTTGAACTCTGTATCTCTGGCAACAATCATAGAGGTCTCTGGAAAGAAAGGCATTTGTTAACAGAACAGCGTGGTCCGGATTTCAACCCACTACCTTCAGAATGCTAGTTACATGTCTTAACCACTTCGCAACAAAGACCTCTAATTGCTGTTCTGAAAGGGGCTAACACAATGAGAAAGTTTGTTACCACTATCAAAAGGAGGCAATCATTATTTTCCAGGTATGTTTGATGGACATTGTGGTAACAGGAACAATTGATTGAGGATGTGCACAGAGAATGAGGATGAGGGAATACCCTTGACAGCAAAACTTAATGGCTGGACAAGAATGTTGTCAACATCAGTACTAATAGAAAGTACTAATGACAGAACTGTGAGCGTCTGTAGCTCAAGCGGTAGTGAGCTCGATCACAAACCCAAGAGTACCTGGTTCAAACCCCACGGTGGGCAAGTACGGTGGGCAAGTTTGGAAGCAAATTCATTTCCTTGGGATTTTTACGAAAGGTATAAGTAGACCTCACCGTTCAGAAAGCAATGGCAAACTACTGAACGTATAAGTGGTGCCTAGAAAATCAACGACTCATTTACTGTGGTTGATGGCTACGCCCTTTAGGATATGCCACGATTTTCAATAACAGAACTAAGGACAGGCTTGAGAGTAGTTGTCTGAAATTGTAGCTTGCACTGTATTTGGATTAAAGTGAGGAAAAGTTACGCTATTCGCCAACCTCACTCTCTCGTCCAGGACTACCTGTATCCAGGGGCAAGACAAGTCGATAAGACTGGAGATAGTACCAGATAACTAAAGTACTAAGGACGGTCATAACAACAGTAATAATAGGCACAACAGTACTAATGGCAGACATGACAGTACTAAGGAAGTACTAATTACAGATATGACAGTACTAATGACATACACGATAGCGCTAATGACAGATATAACATTACTAATTACAGACATGACAGTCAAGCAATCACTAATGACAGACATAAGAGTACTAATGTCAGACATGAGAGTACTAATGGCAGACATGAGAGTAATAATGACAGACATGACAGTACTAATGACAGCAATGAGAGTACTAATGATATACATGAGAGTACTAATGACAGACATGAGAGTACTAATGGCAGACATGAGAGTACTAGTGACAGAAAATGAGAGTACTAATGACAGACATGAGAGTACTAATGAGACATAATAATAATGGCAAACATGACAGCACTAACGACATACACAACATTACTAATGGCATACATGACAACACTAATAACAGGCATGACAATACTATTGACATGCTCCCCAGTACTAATGACAGGTGTGAGAGACATGACAGTACTAATGACATAAATGTGTGTATCAGACTAAAACTAGTTCCATCATCCACATGTGCATGTGGACAGACAGCCAAACATATCCTGCAAGACTGTCACCTGATTAATCAACTGCGAAAAGAACACTGATCAACAGAGACAGACGTCAACACAGACAGACGTCAACACAAAGCTGTTTGGAAACCTTGATGAACTAACAAACACAACAACATACATTCAGAGAACTGGACTCATTGTGTTAATGTTGAACATCAGCGAACGAGAAGAAGAAGACGTGTGTAGATCACTAATCGTCGACACCATAACAAATAGCAGATGATGATATATGAAATGTTTATTCTTGTTCTCTCACCATATTACTATTTCTATTTCAAGGTAATTACAGAGCATACATCGAGACTGATGGAACGTGAAGTTGATGTTTTGTTGGTCGAAGAACTTCTCCGAAAATTTGCAACACAAAAACTAATCAGGTAAAAAACAAATGAAACAGAAATACAGATGTTTCACATTATTTCTGATCCTACACTCCATTCCATCTTTTCCTTACCCTTCTTGTGTCATTCACTATATTTCTTAGAGGGGTAAGAATTTAATCTGTCTTTGCTATCAGTAATAATAATAATAATTCCTCTCGATCCGTTATGTACATAGGGCCTGCAAGTAATTTCTCCATACCGCTCTATCCTGGGCAACTCGCTCAATCTCCTCCATGGAACTGAGACCGATATTTCCTGCCTCTCTCAGCAAAGTTCGTTTCAGGGTCTCCTTAGGTCGACCTCTCTTTTTGAACCCTTTGTATCCCACTTCAATGCCTGCTTTGATATTCGTTGATCATTTCTTCTCAAGGTGTGCCCAACATATCTCCATCTTCTCTTTCTTATAACAGTTGTCACCAGTGGTTGACCAGACATGTCTCTGATTTCATCACTTCTCCTGAATTCGTTCCATTTTATATTCATTATTTTTCGCAGACATCTATTTTCAAATGCATTCAACTTGCTTTCTATATCAGTAATAGATTCATTCCAAACTTATCTTGTGTTATTTCAGTATCAAGTTTACTGAAGGCATGGATGTCCTGATTGTGTATTCCCTAGATCTTACCAAGGTAAGAAAGTAATCAAGTGTTACAGTTGATTGATAAAAATATACCTGATTGATAAACATATAATAAAGAGATTGGTTGATTGATTATAGGACCATCATCATTGCACTTCGGTGAGTAACCATGTGTGCTCCGATCTCTTTCTTACACAGGAAGATCGAAGCGGTAGTGCATGAACTCCGTAGCACAGGCAAAGGTCCCGATGTAATTGTGAAGATGGTGAATATATTTAGTTGAAATTTTATTTTTAATCTTTCAAATTATTTTTTTAAACCACACAGCGACTTAACAGCATACTCTTCTTAATTTGGAACTGCCAAGGGTTCATTTACCTTGCTCAAATTGAACACGGTACCTATGTTTTATTGTCCGTCTCTAATAGGACAAGAAACTTTATCTCACATACACTGAGATCAGGGACCTGGAAAAATATCCTGATGGCTCCACAAGGGAGCAAACTAAGTACCTTTAAAATGAGAGGTGAGCAGCTAACCTCTACACTACAGAGACTCCTGTGGCGTAATAAGTAGAAAATGTAATAAAGTGCTGTATTTATATTTCCTTCTCGACCATACAGAAACATAGACACCAAAACAAGCAGCGAGAAGACAAAATGTAAGCCTTCAAGATATGGATTTACAGTATACATATTTCACATACAATTAACACTGAAATAAATAAACAATGTTATGGAGAAATTAGAATTGAAAGAAAATTGGTAAAAGAAATAAAAATAGACCAAATATTTTGGACGTTAACACCATATTATAAGCATGGAATTTTTCCTGACCGCGACGGCTCTCAGGTCGACCCAGCCTCAACTGGGTACCAGACATGCTCTGGGAAAGTAAAGGCGACCGGCGTGATGCTGACCACATCACCCATCGTGTGCCGACGGTCAATGAAAAATACAGGCCTAACACTTTGTTGACCTATATACCACGAGGTATGAAAGGGTACCTTTACTTTTTTTTCTTTACTTACCATATTGTAAGGGAAGTTTGTGGGTAAGAGGAAGACGACAATGATGTAATTGGAAAGGAAACATAAAGAGGAGGTTAAAGATCATTGGATAGAATTCCCATTATAGCAAGAACAAAAAATGTTAAACCTATTATAATAATAATAATAAAGCCCATAACCCGCTAGGGTCGTAGGGGTGTCACTGTGGAGATATCAACACAAAAAGCATGCATGAGTCTCTGTCTTCAACTCTTCCAGCAAGTGTGGAGAAACTCTGTCCTGACCAGCTCTTGTGGTTGTCAAACCAGGATTTTCTCTCCCCTCCTTTCCTTCTGCCACCCTCAACTGTTCCCTGTATTAGACCTATTGAGTGTTGAAAGAGGAAGAAATAGTCAGAATCTTCTTGTTTGCTGTTGTTGAATGTCTACACAATGAGTCCAGATCTCTGGATGTATGTTGTTGTGTTTGTTAGTTCATCAAGACTTCCAACAAGCTCTAGTTAGTTGTTCGTCTCTGTTGGCCAGTGTTCCTTTCGCAGGTGATTTATCAGGTGACAATCTTGCAGGATGTGTTTGGCTGTCTGTGCACATGTGGATGATGAAACTAGTTTTAGTCTGTGTTTCAGTGTATTGTTTCCAGTTCTGAAACTGAAGAATATCACCTGTCTTGCTCTATCCAGATAGTGATAATTATCTCTTTCTTGGTCTTCTCATCTAATGGCCTTGATGATGGTTGTCTTTTCCTGGAAAGTGATTTTGTGATTCCGGATGGCAGGAAACATCACACATCCCTAGCTCTTTCTGTCTTATGGTGTCACCCAAGTGCACCAGATTTGATTCTAAATTTTCTCTTTTTGACGTTTCCTAAGAACTGCCTAGTATTTGTTTGTTTTAATATTTATCATTAACGTCTTCTGAGTGTTTCAGAACTTGGTAGATGATTTTTTTAAATGATCCATTATGTCACAAATAATTTGTAATGTCATTGTTCTGCAGTTGTCGGCGTCAGCCATGACAAAAGTACAGTCAAAGAAACGGAAATATGAAAGGTAATACAATTTCAATTTACATCTTGTAAGAATGTTTAAATCAGGCCTGCACACAAAGAAACCTTATCAAAAGAATAAGAATCCGACAATCAAGGTTCTTCTGGCATATAATGCTAAGAGAAGGTTTAGAACATTTGGTGACAACAGGTAAAAGTTCAGGGAAGGAGAGATCGTGGAAGACAGAGGGAGAAGATGTTGGATGGCCTGACATCATAGTTCGACAAAAGATCGGCGTCAGAACTGATTACATGCACCAAGCAATGAGAGTTGCGGAGAGACATGATTGCCTACGCCGGCAAGCATGGCACTTGATTTATTGAAGAATATTTAACTTATCAAAGAATCAAAGAAAAGTCCTACTTGGACATAAATATTAATGGAGATGCCATTGAGATGCTGCCTTCCCATATCCCAACATCTGGCCGATGAGACTAAACTGTTAAAGCGTATTTGTGAGTAGGTTTCCGCTATGAAAATACTCAGCATTCGAAATAAAAGCCACAGTGGTTACAGAATTTACGCTGTCATTAGCACTTTAAAAAAAAGTATAAAGTTGGACCAAGAGTGATGGGTTGACCAAGAATGTAGTTGTTTGGTGGCCCCCTCAACATGTGATCTTCAATTTCTGGTAAGTTAATTTCCTCATCTACCCAGATGAAAAATTTGTACCTAAACCTTCTGAGTTAAGAGGAATGTTTTTAATTAGTCAGCAAAGCTGCTATGTAAATGTTTTGTAACTAACACTTTGAAAATGCTGAAAAGGTCAACATTTCTGGGGTCATCTTTAATGCATATGGTTGAATACAAATTTCACTCTTTTACTAAGGCGTTTTTAAAGCTTGTTTTGTGTCCAGAATACTCCAATACTCTTGACATAGCAGTCATTAGCGTAATACACAAGCTTTCAACTATCAACTCGGACGCAAGAGGGTTGTGTGTTCAATCCCACACTCGATGTTCTACACATGAGGAAAGAAATTGGTCCTCCTACCTCCTGTACATCACTATGGCCTAGAAATAGAAAGTAGCTTCATAGGCTAATGTTCGAAAAGGCTACGGGAATTTTTATATTTTTAGTATATAGTGTTCAATGCCATGAGTTGTAAAGGCTCCTAAATGGATTGTTACTGCAGTATCTCAGACACTGTGTTCCGGATTAGTGGATCGCCACCATAGTCGCTCAGAACAGACATTGTTTTCACCAACTAACAAATCTGCTTCTTCTGAGACTAAATCTGATAGTCACCTTTGTTAGATTTCTGCAGCAGTCCTTGGGTTACTGTAATATGTCGGGAAATATGCACACCGCAGATAAAACAATACAACAGTCATTTGAACACATAAGCTGCTTGTTTGGTTACCTGCATTCCAAATTAGTGTTTGCAGGGCCCAATACCAGTTAATTAGAAGAATCATAGCATCCATTCCGATCATTGATCCATTTTTGTATGGGAAAGTGTTTCCAGCACTGAATCATAATTACAGCTGTTAAGGACAAATAAAGCTGTTTGTATCCTTGTGTCCATTTCCTCTAGCTGTTCAGTTAGGAAATACATTTGTAAGTTTTTTTTTGTAATTAAATGACGTTTTGATTTTGATTTTTTTTCTGCATTTGTGGTTTCAGTGAGGATGAAGAAGAGGAGGAAGTAGGAAATAAACAAATGAAGACGGTCCCAGGTCCAGAGACTGGGGATATTGAGGTATGTACAGAGTGGTTACAAAATCTTGCCTGTCATATTTTGTGGTCATATATATGGAGAAATTACTTGCAGGCCCTATGTAACGTATAACGGACGAGAGGAATTATTATTATTAATATATGGTTAGTTGTTTCTTCTTCTTTTGTCGTCACACTGCTACCGGGTTGTTGCTCAGTGTCATGGTTTTCTGTTTTTGTTTTGCGCTGTTCTGGTGACTTGGGTGATTGTTATTTTTGCTCTTTGACAGGATTATGCTATGCCATCTAGCCATTTTATTTATGGTCTACCTCTCGCCCTCTTTCTTGATGTTCTGTTTTAGAAGACTGTATACTGTGGAGAATGGATGCATTCTTATTAAGTGGAGAAACCATATGATAGGTTGTGTAGTGTTTCATGTAACTTTTGGTTCACACAGTATACAATGAGCTGTCAAGTATCTTATGTAACTTTAGGCTAATACAGTATACGATGAGTTGTGTAGTGTTTCATGAAGCTGGTAGCAGCACATACCTCATATTTTTGCTAGAACAATGGAGTTGTGGTAACAATACAGACCACATATTTATGTTAGAACAATGATTGGGTAGTGATAGCAATACAGACCTCATATTTATGTTAGAAGAACAATGAAGGGGTAGTGATAGCAATACAGACCTCATATTTATGTTAGAACAATGAAGGGTAGTGATAGCAATACAGACCACATATTTATGTTAGAACAATGAAGGGGTAGTGATAGCAATACAAACCTCATATTTATGTTAAAATAAAGAAGGAATGGTGATAGCAATACAAACTTCATAGTTATGTTAGAACAATGGAGTGGTGATAGTGATACAGACCTCATATTTATGTTGGAGCAATTAAGAAATGACGATACTAGTTTTCAGAATGCTATTTCTTTTACAGAGCCTGCTGTCTATGCAATCGACCAAAGAAAGAGAAGAAAAAAGCTAATGAAGAAATTCAGGCATTGCTAGTAACACAAACAGCCAAGGTAAGTGCAAATAGAATTTATTAAGCCAGCTGGCATGACTCAGCTCTGACAGTCTTACTATATCCAATCAGATCTGATACCATTCTACTGTATAACTAGAGTTGTAATACTTTAAAGTAGTGTTTTTATGTTTGTAAAATCTTACAGTTACCTTTCTGTACACATGTGTTTCCTGTTGAATAATATGCACACATTTTGAACAAAATTCAGCTGTGCTTATCATATATGCTGTGGGGGCCTTAAGGGGCACAGCGTATTCATACTTTCAGAGCAAGCCACACAAATTGCAAAGATTTGTTAACTTGTTTGATAAGAGCAAGCGCAAACAACAACAAACTACCATCACACAAGTGTTGTAGTTTTCTCATATCTTAACTCTTTCCACGCCCATTTATTTCCTCAATTTTTAAGCAGTTAATTCAAGGAAGTAAAAGAAATATTTCCAAAAAATTACGATCCCAACTACTTGTCAATAAATAAACATATATATCTTATTATATACTAAATTGAAGAAAACTGGAGAACCCAATAGAATAACAAGGTTAAAAAGTAGTATAAGTAAAATAGTAGAAGTAAAACTTGAAAGACTTCTTATAAGGGAGCAACTCTATGGCGCAGTGTGCGGCTTAAAGCGTGCAACGGACTTCCGCCATGGCGCAGTGTGGTCTTTGGTCTTCCACGTTTTCTTTTCCCAACTGGTGACCACATTCTTGTCGATTTAGTCTCTTTTCGTCTGATCTAAGAACATGACCTAAATATTTCCACCTTCGTTTCCTTATAATATTTGATACGGGTTGTTGGTGTGTTCTATCTCTCACTGTGTTGTTAGAAACAAAATCACTCCATTTTACTTTAAATAATTTTCGGAGACATTTATTCTCAAAGCTGTCCAGTTTCTTATCAATTTTCTTTGTTGATTTCCAACTTTCACAACCGTAGGTCAGTACAGGAATCACACATGACCTAAATAATTTATTTTTAATTATTATTATTAATTATATCTTATGCAGATACTGATGTGTAATAAAAGATGTGAGAATGCAAAGAAGTTAGTAGAAACGGAATAGTATTCGCTTAGAAAATCAATGATTTCAAAGAGTTTTATAGAAATAAATAAATTAACTGAGAATTATCATGTTTTATATGCTCTTCAGTGTAGCATCTCTCTCTCTCTCTGCAGTGTCGCAATGAGTGGACCCAGTACGGTTGAACGAGTAAACTCAGTGTCTCATCCTTTTGGATGATAGCTGCTTGAAACTTGTTTAAGTGTATAAGAGTGTGCCTATTGGCATTTATGAAGGCTCCCACCTTCTGTCAAGCGTTATGCACTAAATTTGGATCTTATCCAAAAAAGCAGAGAAGCAATTTTTGACATTTCATACGAAAACTAAACATTTTTTTTTTCTTCTTCTTTGCGTTCGTTCTTTGCGACCAATTTTAATCACTCTTTGTGATATGTTTTGATATTTGCCAAGAACGTGTATACGTTGCACATTGGTTTGGTAGGTCCCTAAACTCATAGACTTCTACACGCTTAGGACACATGCATCCGATTTCAGCCAAACCTCCTTAGTCGCCTCTTACGACATGCGTGACAGGTAACTGGTTCTATTCTTTACACCCCAAATTTGGGCCCGGCAACCACTCGGAAACTTTTTTTTAAAAACCATAATGATAGTAAAAGGTTGTAGATAAAGTTTTAGGATAGAGGTAGATTGCATTTTAGGGATGATTATTTTGTGGTGTCTAGTATTTGTGTGCAGTACAATATTATCTTGTGTGCTCAAATTGACATGTGTGTCTTGGTGTGTTATCCCTAGGAGCAACTGCTGGTTGAAAAGTTCAAGTCAAGAGGAGGTAATATTGTGAGAAATCCTAAATGACAACATATGTAATAGTTATTTTATTTATCGTAAAATGAAGATATGTCAGACTGTGACATACCTAAGTTCATACAAGAGACAACATTCATAGTTCATAAGTACGGTTCCAACTTCACTGCAACGGGTCACCCCATAATTGTTCCGTTCCTGTGCCAATGAAAATCACACGAAATACTAACAACTGTGAAATGTTTCCTGTGTGAACTAGTTCCAGAATGAAACAGCCGTGTCCGCCACAAAGACAACATTAAATATATAGACAGTATTTCATGTGAACCAGGCACTGGAGGAAAATGAAAAGGGGATGCGCTAAACAGACCTGGAACTGGAGTCTTCTTGGCGAACTAAAGGATGCCTGATTATCCAGGGAAAGTGAAGGACAACTAATGAGGCCCTATGCTCTATGAGAAATGGAGAGAAATAAGAAGAAGAAAATTGTAAGTTATTGGAAGAAAGGATGGAGATTTATTTTTCCTTTCTTTCTCTTGTTGCCAAACTGATACTTGGTTGTAGTCCAGTGTTGTGGTCTCTGTATTTGTCTTGTGGTTCTCTTATGACTTGAGCGATGAATTTCTGCAACTTTTGGAATGATTCTAACACCCATCTTTTCCATGCTTTTTTTTTCTCCCCAATGTTCTGCGGTAGAAAGCTTTATAGACAGTGTTGTCTGACTATGCTTACTTATCAAGTGTCACAGGTTGAAATTTCGTTTTGCAGATGATCAGACAATCATATCAACAACAGAAGAACAGATACAACAACACATTAACAGACTCCAGTTAGCATGTAATGAATACAACATGAGAATAAACATCAACAAAACAGAAGTAATGACATTCACCAGAGAGGAAAGCATAATGACAGTCGCCAGAAAGGAAAGCACTACCAATATCTGCATCGACAATCGCCCACTAAAACAAATAAAAGACTTCAAGTACCTGGGGAGCATTTTTTCAGCAAACGGAAGAATAACTAACGAAATCCAACACAGATGCAACAAAGCAAATCAAATGATAGGACAAATGGCGCCAATTTTAAAATGCAAACATGTCACCATGAACACAAAAGAGCAATGTTCAACACAATCTTTCTCCCACATTATGTTACCAGTGCCAAACCTGGTCACTGACAACAAATGATAGAAGAAAACTAGTCACAACAGAGATGAAGTGTCTACGCAGAATGCTGGGTTTAACAAGAAGAGATCGGTTGAGAAATGAAGACATCAGGAAAAAGTGGGTACATCAGTACTAGACTTCATCAAGAAACAACAAATTAAATGGTTTGGCCACATAAGCAGATTACCAACAAACAGTGCACCTCAAAGAGCAATGCTGCTCCGATACAATAGGTACAAAGCAAAAGGCCGCCCACGCAAAAGATGGACTTCAGAGATAACAGAGGCTACGAAAGACACTATCCGAGAAGCGCATACAGGGGCCCGTTTTAGAAATCTCTTCTTGACCTGATACTGTGAGGCAAACAGGATTCGAGAAATGAAATAAGACGGATTGAAATATCTACTTTGTTGTAATTTTTCATGGCAAATGACATGAGCACAGACGAAGAAAGTTACTTCAAATGGAAACCATTAATTGCACTGACTGCATGAATTTTGTCTTCTTATTCTTCTCCTTTTGTTATTACATTGTTACTGAGTTGTTGCCAAGTGTAGTGGTTTTATCTGCTCTAGTGGCTTGGGAGGTGATAGCTATTTTTGTTTTCTGGCAGGATTCTGCGATGTCATCTAACCATCTTTTTTCATTGTTTTCCTCTCATCTTCTTTCCTGATGCTCTGTTGTAGAAGACTGGGTATACTGTGGAGTTTGGTTACATTAAGAAGTGTCCTAACCACTTCATTCTTTGTTTCTAAATGTACTTGTCTTACATTGCATATCTTGTTTGAAAATGTTACGCTGAATCATGGAGCATTGAATAGATTTTCATATAAACTGCTTTGCAGCATAATAGATCATAGTCTTTTTTAAATGACAAATACAAAATAAGTTGATTTATTGATGCAATATAAACATCTTTCAAGAGCTAAATATCAAGGAGCTTCTCTTCTTTCTTTCTTTCTTTTGTCCTTCTCTACTTTTTTGTCGCTAGGCATAGCAGGTTTAACTAATGATCGGTTTCCGAGATAATGCACGCTCAGTCGCTTGATATGCTATGGTGTTGTGGTTTTTTTTTTTTTTACGATCCAGAAGCACTTGAGCTGAAAGCTCTTCGGCTCTGTGTCATGGACATCGTAACCCTTCGGCTCGGTGCCACGAACACCGTAAATCTGGGGAACCTGTAGCTTTTCTGCCAGTCCGCGGAGTTGAACCCGCACTTACAGAGGACTAGTCACCCGTAGTCCAGCGCGCTACGAACACGCTGGGCACGCTGGCAGTTGTGGAGTTTCAAGATGTCTGTAACTCCATCAACCCATCCTATTCTTGGTCTGCCCCTTCCTCTTGGTTCCATTTTCAGGTTGTACACTCTTGCAACTGGTGTATTTGGGTTCATTAAGGGGCATTATCTCATAAACAATATCATGTCACTGAAATTGAAATATTTCAGTCACAGTGGTTTGGATAGAACATTAATGGGGTGTATCGCCTGTGTGGAGTCAGGGCCCACAAGGGAAACAAATAATAGCACCACTGTGACCTAAAAGGCTTGAGATACAACTGAGGTAGGAGCCTAAGGAAGCTCCCCTAGTAATTAAAAAGTGTAGCAGAAATCGTATGTGCTAGCATACTTGTAGGAGCATAACTGGCACAACGTACAATCACTATTAGGCGCAGATCACACAGAGTGGTTAACAAGTGGTCGATATGGAGTGTTCGAAGAAGAAGAATGTGGTGTACGGTTTCTGCAAGACAAGGTAGGAGAAGACCAAGATAATAGTGGCAACAAGACATTAAAGAATCATTGAACATGACATCGGAGGAGACGGAAGAACTCAGACTCAAAGATATATTTTCTTTGGTGCCATTCAGCTAAACGAGCAATGACGATGGCAACAGTTGTTTCAAATAAATTTGAATTAATTATCTGCACTTATGTCTACTATTCTCATTACATAATTTATTCTATCAGGTCCACAGTTGCAGGAGTTTTGTCAATATGGAACCAGAGAAGAATGTCACAGAACTGGGCCAGAAGGGGCTAACTGTAAACGCTTGCACTTTAAGAAGATCATCCGCAAGCACACAGATGGTAAATATACACTTTTCAACATAATCTTTCCAAGTTTGAAATAAATTATGAAAACTAGGTTCTATTCCAGTCTGTTTATAATTTGTTCTGTATACCAGCTTTGATTTTTTATGTGTTGTTTCGTGAAGCAATGTAACCTTGTGTTGTTCCATAGATTCATATGATATTGTGTTATTTCTTGAATGTGATTATCATGGCATATCCTTTACAGAACGCCGCCGCCAACCACAGTAAACGAGTCGTTTATTTTTAGACACTACTTCTAGGCACATACGTTCAGTAGTTTCCATTGCTTTCTGAACGGTGAGGTCTATTTTTACCGTTTGTAAAAATCCATGGGAACTAATTTACTTGCAAATTGCCAGCCACAGAGTTTAAACCAGGTACACTTGGGTTGTGATCAAGCTCACTACTACTTAAGGTACAGACACCCAGTTATTTCTTAGATTTGTAATATATTGTATTATTTCATGGATTATCTTCTTCGAATGCTCCATATCGACCACTTGTTAACCTCTCTGTGTGATTTGTATGTGATCTGAGCCTAAGAGCGATTGTACATTTGGCCAGTTATGCGCCTACAAGTAGGTTAGCACCTACGTTTTCTGTGATGCTTTTTATTTACTAGGGTAGCTTCCTAGGTCCTACATCAGTTGCCTCTTACGACATATCTTGTAGATCACAGGGGTACTATTCTTTGTTTCCCTTACGGCCCTGGCACCACACGGGTGACCATGCATTATTATGATATTGTATTATGTCATAGATTAAAATGACATTGTGCTATTTCATGGATTAATATCTATCTGTATCCTCTTCATGTCCCGGCTTCCACAAGAGATTGCCATTCTGTCAACTTTTTTACCAATTGTTTCTTATGTCAGGTCACAATCTTTCAACTCTCTTTCCATAGTTCTCCGTATTTTCTTTGTACATCCAGGCCTTCTCTTCCCATTCACTGTACATTGGAGAGCTGTACCAACCAATGTCCTTACTGGCATATGAGATACATGACCAATCCATCTCCATTTATTCCTTTTAATGATGTCTCCAGTGATACACAGTACGTTTGTTTTAAGGCGGGAGACCCACCCAGAACAACGGTTGTATTTTTTAAATTCTCAGAAAAAAACAAAGATATCGCATACAATTTGGCCACCTGTTGCAAAAGGCATCGTTTCGATGATAAACAACGTTTAGTGTATGTACTCTAATTAGTTATTTAAAAAATTATTAATTTTCTTGAAAATATATTGTAAAAAAACCCATTCATCGTGCAGTGGATTTCACAAATATAAGAAGTGCAAAGAATTCCAAACTGGCATATGATGTACATATCACCCATAGTTATAGCGTGAACCTCCAAAAAATGTCTAACTCAATTGGTTTTGTAGATATGGTTTTGCAATGTTAGTTAGTTATTTTGTTCCTTCTGTGCCAAAGGCGGCACATAGGGCAGAGGTTTTAGATCTCCATGTGATGCGGTTCTTTGCTAGCAGTTGGAGATCTTGTATGGTTTTACATCCCAATTGTTTACTTTCTTGTTGGATGGTTCTTCGAAGAGTGGTCTTTGGTCTTCCACGTTTTCTTTTCCCAACTGGTGACCACATAAGGACTTGTCGATTTAGTCTCTTTTCGTCTGATCTAAGCACATGACCTAAATATTTCCACCTTCGTTTCCTTATAATATTTGATATGGGTTGTTGGTGTGTTCTATCTCTCACTGTGTTGTTAGAAACGAAATCACTCCATTTTACTTTTAATAATTTTCAGAGACATTTATTCTCAAAGCTGTCCAGTTTCTTATCAATTTTCTTTGTTGATTTCCAACTTTTACAACCGTAGGTCAGTACAGGAATCACACATAACCTAAATAATTCAACTTTTGTGCATATACTAAGGTCTTGAGATTGCCAGATATTCGTTAATTTAGTGAAGGCACTAGCTGCTATAGCAATACAAGAGTTTATTTCTTTCATCGTGTCTCTGTTGTTTGACACTTTACTACCCAAATATGTAAAATGTTCAACTTTCTCCAGTGTTTGGTCATTTATTACGATGTTGTCGGTCGAGTTTGTGAGGTCCATAATTTTGGTCTTGGCAGAATTAATCTGTAGACCAACCTGTTCTGCAAGTGTGCAAAGATTGCTCGTTAGTTTGTGGGTTGCTTGTGTGGTTGATCGGCAAAGTCAAGATCAAATAGTCTGCTGTTATTAAGCCATTTGATGCCTAGTTGATCATCTTGGGTGCATTTGCGCATGATCCAGTCTATAGCTATCCCAAAAGCATAGGTGACATAACGCAGCCCTGCTTCACACCCAATTGACTGTGAACCAGTCTGAGTTTCCTGCATCTGTTCTTACACAGCAGGATGCTTCAGAATAGAAGGCTTTTATAATGTTGATGTATTTTTCCTTGAAGCCGTAGGTCTTAAGATCTCCCAGAGAGTAGAACGATGAAGACTATCAAACGCTTTCTGAAAGTCTATAAAATTTATCACTAGTGGTGACTGGAATTCAATTGATTCTTCTATAAAAGATCTCAGCGTGAAGATATGATCGGTACAAGAACGATGTGGACGAAAGCCAGCTTGTTCTTCTCTTAGCCTTGCGTCGACAGCTTTTTCAGCCTCTCCATCAAAATACTGCAGAATAGCTTGCCAGGTGTTGATAGCAGAGTTATTCAGCGCCAGTTGTTGCAATTTGACAAATCACCTTTTTTGGGAGCTTGAATATCACTCCGTCTTTCCAATCTTTTGGAGGGTCTCATTCTGCCAAACATCGTTCATTAAGGTACGTAGGAATCCCATTGATTCCTCGTCAGTTGCTTATAGCATCTCTCCTGAAATATCATCGCTATCGCTGGCTTTATTGTTTTTGCAACGTAACCCTTCCAAATTTAAAAAAAAATTCAAATTAGAAAAGCAATATCTCTGCTTATATACAGTTTAGACAAAAGCTCTTCATTTTCTATTGTATTTGACCAGAATGTTCACAGGATTCTTCTTAAATATTGATGTCTCCAAAATGACTAAAGATATTGAAAGTAAGTATAATGCATTTGAAAATAGATGTTTGCGAAAAATAATGAATATAAAATGGGACGAATTCAGAAGTGATGAAATCAGAAATGCCTGATCAACCACTAGTAACAACTGTTATATGAAGGAGATGGTAAAGATATGTTGGACATACCTTGAGAAGAAATGATCAAAGAATACCAAAGCAGGCATTGAGGGGAGCACTGGGTTCAAGAAAGAAAGGATGCGCTAGGAAAGCCCTGAAATTACTGAGAGAGGTGAGAAATATCAAACTTAATTTCATGGAAGAGAGTGAGTTGCACAGGACAGGGCGATATGGAGAAATTACTTGCAGGCCATATGTAATGTATAACGATATGAGAGCTAATATATATATATATATATATATATATATATATATATATATATATATATATATATATATATATATATATATACACACACACACACACACGTGTCTTGACCTGAATGGGATAAACTGACTGGCAGTCATTTTACAACTTTTCCCTATATTGTTTCAGAATCTCTTGGTGATTGTTCATTTCTCAACACTTGTTTTCACATGGACACCTGCAAAGTGAGTACATCGTACCCCTCTCATGTGTTTCTAGTTTAGATAGCTTCCTTTTTGTTTGATTTCTCTGTCTTTATTACTACTCTCTCTGTTCCATCATCTAAATGTGATTTACTCTATCTTATATCATTAGACTACACTACTCTCAGGTTGACCCATCTTTAATGAGGTACCAGAGAAGCACATACGCAATACCAGGCGTCATGACTTCCACCTGAATTGACAGCGAGCTTTTGCAGAAGAAGAGAAGCACATGTGGAAGTAAAGACAAATGGTGGGATATTAACCACCTCATCCATCATGTTTGTTTGCGAACGTTCTTCTTGACGATTTTGATCATTCTTGTTGTGAGATATTAACAGTCTTTGCCAATTAGAGCGTTGCCCCATCAGCCCCCTACTAGTGTAAGACAGGAGCATCTAAAACAAGTTATCGGCCTACCCATCATGTGACAATGGTCAAAGAAAAATGTGAGGGTAACACCATATTCACTAAATATGCCTCTTTCTTGTTTTTTTCTCCAATACTGTTTTGACTCACAGTGTCAGGATAAGAAGAGATTTATAGTACTGGCTTTTGTGTGCGCTTCGTAAACAGTGTCTTTTATCGCCTCTGTTATCTCTGAGGGCCGTCAATATGCCACATAGTATGAAAATGGGTTCTAACTTACTTAGTTTATATAATAAACATAAATTTTGTCTGGTTTCTTGATTTAATACAACTTCTTCTTCGAACGCTCCATATCGACCACTTGTTAACCACTATGTGTGATTTGTATGTGATCTGAGCCCAAGAGTGATTGTACGTTGTGCCAGTTATGTGCCTACAAGTAGGCCAGCACATCCGATTTCTGCGATGCTTTTATTTACTAAGGTAGTTTCCCAAGGCCGCTACCTCATTCGCCTCTTAGGACATGCATTGTAGGTCACAGAGGTACTATTGCTTTCCTTGCGGGTCCCGGCACCACACAGACAAATTTAAAACAACAAAGGAGTAGGTTGTCAAGTTTTTTGTTGTCGATACTGGCTTATTGCTTTTCATAATTGAAGACATTTTGAGATCAATATCCCAATAGTTTAATATGGTTTTAAAAAATCAGTGTACTACAGTAATTTTCATAGTTGAAGAATATGTATCATCATCAGTGCTTGGGCACATCAGGCAAAAACAAAAAAATTGCTACTCAGTTCAAGTGTGTGCCTTTCTTTCTACCTTAAACTTAGTCCTGTACATGTTTTTGAGCTCTCTTTCTCCTGCCCATGTGTTGCCAGGGCTCTCAAGGGAAGCCAAGAATAGTAACACTGCGACCTACAAGTCATGTCATAATAGTCGACTGAGGTAGTGGCCTAAAGAAGCTATTGTGAATAAATAGCGTTGCAGAAATCAGATGTGCTGGCCTACTAGTAGGCGCATTACTGACACAATGCGCACAATCACTCTTATGCTTGGATCACATACAAATCACAAAAATTGGTTAACAAGTAGTTGATATGGAGCGTTCGAAGAAGAAAAATAACTCTACTTCAAAAGTTCTCCTCTATGTACCCCTAGTCCTTCCTTTTTTCCGCTGTCCTTGCTATGACCATTGCATTACATGTCATGAACGCCTTTCTTTTCTCATCCTGAGGACATGTCTAATCCATCGTAATAGTCACTTTTCTATCTCTTTATTTATGTCTTCCAGACTAGTTAGTTTTTGAAGTCTTATATTGCTAATCTTATCCTCACAGATATATCCCAGTTTTCTTCTAAGCCTTCCTTCTTTTCCTTTTAGAATACTTTCTATATTTTGTATCTGTTTTCCCAAGTCTCTTATCCATATAGGAGGCCTGTCCTAACATATGTTGTGTATATATCCAGAGCTTTATATGTGTCTATGTTATCACGCAAATAAGAAAGTAACGTTTTTGTAGCATGTTCCAGTTTTATATGATTTTATCAACTGTGTTTATAAACTCTGGAGTACAACCACTGAAATGTGAAAATTATGGCATATCCTTTACAGGACTTCGCTGTCAGCCACAGTAAACAAGTCTTTGATTTTATAGGCAACACTTATACTTTCAGTAGTTCTCCATTGCTTTCTGAACAATGAGGTCTATTTTTATTGTTAAAATTCGGCAGGAACAAATTTTCTATCAAACTGCTAGTCGTGGAGTTTGAACCAGGTACTCTTGGGTTGTGATTGAGCTCACTACCGCTAAGCCACAGACGCTCACTACTTCACATTAAATGTCACAGTGATTTAAAGAGAGAAGTAATGGAAGCCATGCTTCCTGGAAGGCCAGGCAGGGGATGTCTAAGACATTAATGAAACCTTAAACATGATGATGGTGGAAGAACTGGCTTGATATCGAGTCTTTCAGGTGGGTTGTCATGAGAGTAACATTCTGCAAAGAACATGCTACATGAAGAAAAGAGATAACTATTTTTTTTAAAAGTGAGAAAGTTCCAAGTACGATAGTTCAATCAGCTGTGCAGAGTGTAAGAAGATTGATTGTTGTTACAAGCATGGGAGGTCAAGACTTGGATCTAAACTTCCAGAATGATGAGTAATGTAGGAACAACATTGGACAATCCTTAAAGAATTGTCACTTGGACTGGTTTAAAGCCGAAGGATTGACTTCATTGCACCGGGTTTTACCCCATATGGTTTGGTCCCTCTCAGCAGAAATGACACGCTACCTACCGAGAGTATTACACGAACTCCGTAGCTCCAGCAACACTCTTAGGGGTCTCTGGAAAAAGCTGCAATCGTGAACAGAACGGCAGGGTAGGACTCACCCCACAACCTTCGACTCACAAGGCAAAGGGCTTAACCACTTAGCCACAGAGAACACTTGGACTGGATTAACGGTGAACTTAACATTCCAGGGTAGAAGAGCAACTTCTAACCTTCTTTTGTCCTTATCATCTTTTTTGTCGCTAGGCGTCACATGTTTAACTGATGATTGGTTTCCGAGATTCCGCCCGAGTGGTTACAGGGGCCCAAATTTGGGGTGTAAAGAATAAAACCACTGTTACCAACCATGCATGTCGTAAGAGGCGACTAAGGAGGTTTGGCGAAATCGGATGCACGTGTCCTAAGCATGTAGAAGAATATGCGTTTAAGGGCCTACCAAACCAATGTGCAACGTATACACTTTCTTGGCAAAGATCAAACATATCACAAAGTGTGATTAGAATTGATCGTAAAGAACGAACGCAAAGAAGAAGAGGAGGAGGTTTCCGAGATAGTGCGTGCTCTATCGTTTGATATGCTGTGGTATTGTGGAGCTTTAACTAAGAAGAATAAATGTCATTTGTCAATGCTCGTGCTTCACAGCATGCAAGTTTGGCTTTTTTTGAAATTATTCAACACCTGAAAGAAAAAACGTACATTACTAGGTTCTGAATCCATATCCGTTTTGACTGCATGGCTGGTGTACTTACTACTCAGTCATTCTGACATGTTGTCATACTTATTAGAAATCAAATGTTATAATGGTTTATGAAAGGTTTATTGTACTTCTGAACATTTCTGACTGTACTACAACTGAATATCATTATATTTCAAAATATTCTGAACTTGATTGAAACCGATTTTCATGATATTTCTCAGTATTCTTAACTTTACTAAAGCATAGTTGAACTGTATTTCAAAGTATTATTTTTGAGTCTTGTTTTATTCATTAGTTAAAACAAATTGACTGAATTTTGTGAATACTATTAATACTTATCACATACAAGCACTTATAGAAGATGAAACATATTTTTTTTTTTGGGGGAGATGGTTGAGTTTATATACATTACATGGCCATGACAATTGCATCATTATTATCTGTTGCATCCGTTGCTTGATAAAGGCCTTTTGGTTGAAACGTTGCTGTGTATTGTTATTGTTTCTGTACTATGTTTTTATTTGTTAATTCTGTAGAAGTAACCAACACTTGTGTACTTTAATTGCCCTCTTGTGTGCTAATTCTGTAGAAGTAACCAACACTTGTGTACTTTAATTGCCCTCTTGTGTGCTAATTCTGTAGAAGTAACCAACACTTGTGTACTTTAATTGCCCTCTTGTGTGCTAATTCTGTAGAAGTAACCAACACTTGTGTACTTTAATTGCCCTCTTGTGTGCTAATTCTGTAGAAGTAACCAACACTTGTGTACTTTAATTGCCCTCTTGTGTGCTAATTCTGTAGAAGTAACCAACACTTGTGTACTTTAATTGCCCTCTTGTGTGCTAATTCTGTAGAAGTAACCAACACTTGTGTACTTTAATTGCCCTCTTGTGTGCTAATTCTGTAGAAGTAACCAACACTTGTGTACTTTAATTGCCCTCTTGTGTGCTAATTCTGTAGAAGTAACCAACACTTGTGTACTTTAACTGGCAAACAAATTTGTATGAAACTTTCTATGAATGACCTCAATCTTGCATACTGTTATATTGCTTTTAATATTAGGTCTATGGCTATCGTTATTAAACTGAGCACATTAAACCTAACTCGCCCACAACATTACAGAAACTGAAACTACCTGAATGAAAGAGTACAGCACATCATGTTTTAGTGTCCTGGATTGGCAAGCTAGACAAGGTTTAAAAACCGAAGGATTGACTTCATTGCACTGGGTTTGACCCCATATGGCTTGGTCCCTCTCCGCAGAAATGGCACGCCACGAGTATTGCACAAAGCACAGACTCCGTAGCTCCTGCAACAATCCTAGGAGAGACCTAGACAAAGCTAGACAAGACCTCTTCCTAACATGATTTTCTTTCTAAAATATCTTACATGGGTGTCATGCAAACTTTATTGATTGATTGATAGGACCATTATCATTGCACTTAGAAAGTATTAACCATGTGTGCTCCGATCTCTTTCTTACAATGGAAAATCTCAGCAGCAGTGTATGAACTCCATAACACCTGCGAGGGTCCCCGGAGGAATTTTTAGAAAATGGTGCCAAATTTTGTGAGAATTTTATTTTTAATCTTTCTAATGAATTTTGCCCAGGCAGAGGTTTTCCAGCCTGCTCTTCTCGGTTTTGAACTGCCAAAGGTTCTTTACGTGCCCAACATGAACATGGAACCTATGTTTTATCGCTGTCTCCCATAGGACTAGGAACTCAATCCTACTTACACTGAGATCAAGGATCTCGGGGGAAAATATCCCGATGCCTCCACGAAGGAGCGAACCGAGTGCCTTTGGAAGAAGCGGCGAGCACCTATCCTCTACGCCACAGAGAATAATCATCTCTTTTCATTGTGCTGTGTGGATGTCTTTAAGTCAACATTAGTCTGAACTTCAAAGTTTATAAGTGACTGCAATGAAGGTTGTCTACAGACATTAGCTGTCAAAGAATGAAAACTTGCAAATCTGATTAGAAGAATTTACTGTTAATGCAGTTGTACTCTTGTATAGATAAGAACAGCAATCTCATCCTTATACTGTTGTCAAACCCACTCTTATTTCTATTTTTAATTTTATGAAAGTTGTATGTATCCTCTTCTTCTTTTGTTGTCACACTGCTCCTGGGTTGTTGCTCAGTGTCGTGGTTTTCTGTTCTTGTCTTGCGCTGCCTTGGTGTCTTGGGTGATTGTTATATTTGATCTTTTTTGCAGGATTCTGCTATGCCATCTTTTTGATGGTCTTCCTCTCACCTACTTTCCTGATGCTTCTTTGTGTGCTTTATTTGTTCTTTGTTATAAATCAATTTGACTTGTTAAGAAATATGCAATTAATTGTTTTGTTTCCAAATTGATGATTTCATTTATGTTTTTAAAGGTGAAGTGTGAAAGACTGAATTATTTGTTTTGTGAAACAATCTTCCTGATGCAAAATTTGAAAAAATTCAGGCTGAAATCTTTCCCCCATCCTCCGAAAATTGAATTTGGCACCGATCTGTCAATTTTTTAAGATATTTTTTTACCCCTGACACAGCAAAGAGATGAAGGAGACTGTCCCACGACTTTTCGTCTAGCTTGTTTTTTTAATTCTTGGTAAGTGAAACATTTATTTCTTTAAAGCTACAACATTAACTAACAGAATTTATATATATTTTTTTGAAAGATATATTAATCTGAAATATATTCACATTTTTATAGATAAGACTTCGGAAATTTGACACATAAAAATGGAGTTCTTTTTATGTTTATTTTAAGTGCCTTAACTCTTTCCATGCTTTTCGCTGGGCCATAGCAGAATTCTGTTGATCGCCATTCGCCTTACACTGCGCTATTCCATATTCTTCCCTTATAAAAAGTTTACTTCTACTATTTTACTACTACTTTTTAACCTTGTTATTCTAATAGGTTGTCCGGTTTTCTTAAAATTAGTATATAATAATATTTATATATGTTTATATATTGACGAGTAATGTTTTTTAATTCCTTTTTTGTCTACCTTGAATGAACTTATAAAAATGGAGAAAATAATTGCGCGTGGAAAGAGTAAATAAGGCTTATAATTGAGTAATGTTTGAAATGACAGCTATTTTTAACAAGTAAATAAATGTTTCACTTATTTCAATTGTCAGTTTTTTTATTTTTGAAAGTGTATATAATTTATGAAAATTGCTTCATTTTTGTGTGTGTTCAAATGATAGTTAATAATGTGTGTTTGAATGTTGTAAACGAAAGCGCAATTGTTCAGTTTAAGAGTTTTTTCTTGTTTCTTTCAATCCACATATGTAGGACTCTTCAAACATGGCAGCTAATGTAGTATCTACCACATACCAACAGATTCAATCAGGTACATTTATGTATATATTACATAACTATTGTCTGTCTGTCCCCAGGTGAATGATGGTATTAGTTGTCCACACTTGCTGTTAGCGTAGGGTGGGAGCTTTAATTTGCTTTCCAGGGCCAGATGAGTCACTTTTGTTGTGTTATATTCGTGTTGTCTTGATATTGTCTATCCTTCTTTTTTTTTGGCCTTCCTTGGTTCCAGTACCTGATATCTTTTTCTTGTATGCTGTTATTGGTGGTTGGTTGTATTCCATTCTCATTAAATATCCAAACCACTGCATTTGTTGTCTTTCAATGTATTCGATGCATAAAGTTATGCCCACTCTGCTTCTGATGTCCTCATTTCGTAGTCAATCTTTCTTGGTATATATTACATATCTACAGTTCAAAACATTATTACATGTAATAAACTGGCTTAGCTTATTGGCAGTGAAATGGTTGTATACACATGTTGATGATGGTCACATCCCAGTTAAATCGATTCTCCAGTCACCAAATTGGAAATGGATGATCTGATTTTGATTTATTTGTGCCCGTGTTCAATTCACGATAAGGCCAAGGATTTTTTCTGTTGTGGGCATAAATGAAAAATCCTAACCTGAGCAGTTTTGCGGCGACTGCACTAGCTATGCGACCATTAAATTTTCATGCTCATGTCCTACACTGCCCTAAAAAGCGGTATTACAGGCAGTAACGACAGAAACTAGGACATGAGGAAGGTCACGATATGATGGATTGATTGAAGAGATAACTAAAGCTTTCTAAAGACAATGATAGACTTCTGACTTTGCAGAACAAACAATAATAATAATAACAATAAAAATGTTGGTCGAAACGTTGCTGTATTTTGTCATTGTTTTTGTAATTTGTAAAACTACAGTACTTTGTGATTACGTGTTTTGCCAATCAAATTGTTTTACTGCAGTCTCATCTGTTTTGTGAATATCAGAACAAACAAGTACATTCTAGGATACAAAGTAGTTGGAGTGGAAATGACAGAAAAGAAAAATACAATAGCAGCAATGCTCTTGTTGCAGAGGATGATGAACATATGTTCACATTGCATACTTTGTATGAGATTGACAGAAATAATAACAACCACATACATGTGGATGAGGATAAAAAAAAATGCTGGATGATATAAAAGAGAGCATGGAGAAGGTTGAAACACACAATCAGGAAAATATTTAACGAAATAACCAGACTTACTTTAAACTAAACATCTGCTGTACCATCAGCTCAGCAGTGGACAGGACAATTTGAGGGTAGATTAGGGTGCTTCAAACTCACTCTTCTTCTTTGCGTTCGTTCTTTAACACCAATTTTAATCACTCTTTGTGATATGTTTGATCTTTGCCAAAACGTGTATACGTTGCACATTGGTTTGGTAGGCCCCTAAACGCATAAACTTCTCCACGTTTAGGACACGTGAATCCAATTTCAGCCAAACATCCTTAGTCGCCTCTTACGACATGCATGGCAGGTAACAGTGCTTCTGTTATTTACATCCCAAATTTGGGCCCCGGTAACCACTCGGGCGTTCAAACTCACTAATAGTGGTCCATCTTCGAACTCGCTGATACTATGACGCCTTGAACTTGATATCATCTCCTGGAAGACCATTACTCATGATTTAATGCTGTAATATCACTGAAAGAAAAATTCCAAGAAAAAAGTGTTTGGAACGTGGTTTGAACATCACAAAAATGCATGAACTGTATAAGAAGGAATGCAGTGATAAAAATGTAGCCTCCGTTAATTTGAGCATGTATAGAAGAATCTTTTACAAAATGGCCACACCATGAAAAGTAAAGGATCGCTGAGGTGAAATGAAAACATGCTGTCCGAAAGGATATAGAGATTAACATCCCTGCATTTGCTCCGATATTGTGTGCTGCACATATCACATTTGATTCAATGTTAGAAAAGAACTGTGTTAGTCATCATTGAATTCATTAAGCAGTTGTCATCATTGCTTGGAATAGACAACTATTATTATACTGACAAGTCAAGGAAATATAGGCATGGAGAGACTAACTCATGATGAACAAAAGCTGAGAAACTGAACTCTTATGGATAGAACTCATGAAGATAACCAGAATAGAAGTAGTGAGGGAAAGACTTTTTGAACTAGAAGTCTTTACTCTCACTGCTTTACACACCTCGCCATGAGAAGTGGAACCTCTTTGGTATGAAAAAAAAACAACTTTAGATAAGCCCCTCAGTACTTCTAAAATTCCTTGTAGTTTAACAACATCTAGTGGAGAAACAGGTTCAGAGCCAATGAACAGGTTCATTGGCTTACCAATATGGCTTGGCCTCTCTCTGCAGAAATGGCATGCCACCTGCCGAGAGTCTTTCACCGAGCACAAAGTTTTTCCGTCATTGAGGTGCTTGTGCTTAACTTTCATTTGACTATTTGATTGATTGATAGGACCGGAGATTGTTCAAAGAACAGTCGGAACAACACCTGCTATTAGATTATTTGAAAAACAGAGACTCAAATGGTTTGGCCACTTGGTGAGCATGAACCCGAATACACCAGTTGCAAGAGCGTACAACCTGAAAATGAAATCATCAAGAGGAAGGGGCAGACCAAGAAAAAAGATGGATTGGTGGAGTTACAGACATCTTAAAACATCCACAATACCACAGCAAATCAAGCGACTGAGCGTGCACTATCTCGGAAACCGATCATCAGTTAATCTTGCTACGCCTACCTCCCAAAAAAAACGGAGGACAAAGAAAGAAAGATTGATAGGACCATCATTATTGCACTTCGGTAAGTAACCATGTGTGCACCAGTCTCTTTCTTAGAAGGAAGATCTCAGTGACTGTTCACAAGCTCCACAAAATTGGCAAGGGCCCCAATGTAATTTTAAAGATAGTGAAAATTTACTGTAGGAAGTTACTTTTAATCTTTCTAATGAGTGCCCAGACAGCGGCTTTCCAGCCTGCTCTTGTCAATTTTGATTTGCCAAGGGTTCTTTTATGTGCTGAAATTGAACACAGGAGCTATGTTTTATCGTCTGTCTCGGATAGGGCTAGGAATCGATCTCACCTCCACTAAGATTAGGGATCTTGGGGGAAAATGTCTTGATTGCTCCACGAGGGAGCTAAGCGAGTACCTTTGACACAATAGTGAACACCTAACCTCTAGGCTACAGAAACCCTAATTATTATAATAACATTGGTTATTTATGACAAGCAAACATAAACAGAGAAATTAATTGCATTTCATGTTATCACCATTTTACTTATGACGCTGTTGACAATGTGCTGTTCGTTTTAAAATTATGAACAAATACTGTCCACAGGTCAAGTTCAGCAATCACCTGTTCCTGCCTGGTACTATGACTATGACAATAACTGCAGTATTGACAGTTTGTACACAGTCCATCGACAAGGGCCTTATCCTCCAAACTCTGGAACAAACTCAAGCATTATGAATCCTTCTCTTGTTTCGTCAGGATTATATTCATCTGCACCTATTCCAGATACCTCACATATCCATGGCAGATCCTTCTCTTCTGTACCTGCTCCTCAAAGAATTGATCAAAGTAGGCCTTATCTGGACAATAACCCTAACACAGGCAATATTCCCATTGATCCAAACAGACCATCAAACTTGAATGTTCCAAGAGAGATGGTAGCCAGACAATTTCCTACACTAAGTCACCTCAATACAACTGCAGATTCGCATCCTTCAGGAATCATGCCAGCATTGCATCAGTCTGTTGGCTCAAGAGATACAAGGAACATTCCAGAAAGACCCTATCATCCTTTAACTGGCACTGACACAACTGTGCCACCTCCATCTCTGCTCTCAGAGATGCCCTCAACATCAGCATTTCCATACTCATCTATTCCATATTCGCTTACAGCACCTCCACCAGCGCCTTCAGCATCAGCAGTCACATCACCACCATATACACAAGTAGGTGACATGCAATCCTTCGACCTGGCAGGACCAGTGATTTCATACTGCTGGTCAGTCACAGATGACCTACTTCAAAACACCAGATCTACCACAGAAGTAAAATCACCGCCTAAACTTGTCAAACCCAAAAATGTTTCAAACTCTGGAAAAAACGAGTCGTCGTCCAGAAATGTGGAAGAAAAACTTGACAAAAACAAAAAAATTAAAAGGTGAAGAACATGTGAGCAGAACTGGAAACGTGATTCCTGCAAAACGTGTTGAGACAGTCAACTGCTTAAACTGTAGCTTTAAATGTCAGGAAAGCTTCAATGATGATTTGAGACGACAACTGTTTGATGTTTTCTACGGTCTGGGTTCCAACGAGAGCCAGAAACAATTTGTTTGTCAGAATGTACAGGAGTCTGCCACCAAAGTCACTGGTGCTAATAAAAAAGATGGAACGGTAGAAAACAAAAGAAAAGTCTGTCGTAAATATTTTCTTCCTGACACAGACAACACAAGAAAACAAGTTTGTTCAAAGTTTTTCTGCAGCACACTAGCAATAGGCAAAACATTTATCACCCATGCCCTTCGTAATAAACAATTTGGCTGCTACATCGGCAAAGAAAAGAGAGGAAAACCACACAATAAAATACCTGATCTTTTGTTGGAACCAGCTAGACAGCATATTAGTACAATGCTTGTAGGGTCATCAGGAGGTTCAAAGAAAAATTCCAAGAAAAAGTGTTTGGAACGCGGCCTGAACATCACAAAGATGCATGAACTGTATAAGAAGGAATGCAATGATAAAAATTTAGCACCCGTTAGTTTGAGCATGTACAGAAGAATCTTTCACACAGAATTTTAGGTCAGGGCTTGTTCTAAGATGAGTATTTAGAATATTTTGAAGAAATGGAAAAAGGAGGAGGATCCTTTTTCATACCTTAAGGTATATTGGGGTAATACAGTGTTAGACCCTTTTTATTTACCGCTGGCACATGATGAGTGATGTGGTCAACATCACGCCGACCGTCTCTACTTCCCTGTGCTTTTCTTGGTATCCACGCGAGGCATGGTCAACCTGGAAGCTGTTGCGATCTGAAAAATATTTCTCGCTCTTTGTGAAACAGAACCCGGACCACACATCTAAGAAGCAAGCTCACTAACAACTATGCTCACTAACAACTACGCTACTGCAGCTCTCAAATGGCTAAAAAGCAAACTTTAATTTATATAATATGAAAAGTAAAGTTCAGGAACCCATTTTTATACCATGAGGTATACTCTGACATACCATGTTAGGTCTGTATTTTTCTCTGACCAGCGACACATGATAGTGTCATTTTGTCAACAGTACACTAGTCGCCTTTACTTCCTATTTTGGGTATCTGTGGTTGAGCTATTGCCTCGCCTTCTAAAGGTCTGGTTCGAATCAGGACAGCGTGTTCTGTTTAAAGTGCATTTTTTCCAGAGACCCATTAGGATTGTTGTAGAAGCTTCGGAGGTTGGGCTTTGTGCAATGCTCTCAGCAGGTGGCATGCCATTTCTGCGGAGATGGGCTGGATCTTATCGGGTAAAACCCGGTGCAATAAAGTCAATCCTCAAATTGATGTAAATTCATTTTCAGTAGAATTTGGGTTATCTCAAACTGTTAGTGATATTAGTAATTTTGTTATTCACATATTTTAATTAGATGAAGTAAAAATTAACATCTATGTATTACGTAGATGATGTAGGGCGTCTGTAGCTCAAGCGGTAGTGAGCTCCATCACAAACCCAAGCGTACCTGATTCAAACCTTACGGTGGGCAAGTTTAGAAGCAAATTCGTTTCTGTGTGATTTTTACAAAAGGTAAAAATTGATCTCACCATTCAGAAAGCAATGGCAAACTACTGAATGTATAAGTAGTGCATAGACAATCAATGACTTGTTTACTGTGGTTGATGGCTACGTTATATAAAGGATATGCCACGATTTTTTAGGGAGTCTGTAGCTTGAGCAATAGTGAGCTCGATCACAACCCAAGCGCACCCGATTCAGACCCCACAGCAGGCAGTTTGGATGCAAATTCATTCCCTTGGATTTTTTACGAGCTGTAAAAATATACCTCACCCATCAGAAAGCAATGGTAAACTACTGAACATATAAGTGGTGCCTAGAAAATCAACGACTTTACAGCGGTTGATGGCTACGTCCTGTAAAAAGATATGCCAAGATTTCATTTTTTCAGAAATTCACATATCTTTCAGTGCAAGAAATACATTTGTATATACTGAAAATATGCTTGACTATTGCAATATGATTTTGTATATAACATTTACAAGTCTATATACATAACAATATATAACAATAATGTGGTATATTTGTTTTTGTTACACATGAAAACTTAACCCTTTCATCCCACTAAGCCAATATACTAGCCTGCATATTTTTGTAAGATGATGCAAAGCCAGGATACCGGCTAATTCAGTGTACATTGCAATAAAAATGCATCCGGAGGTAAAAAAATACTTTTTACTGAGAGGGTTAACTCTTAGTGGACCAGGCAAACAAGCCATATGTTTTTAGAATAAAAGACGCTGTTTAGTGTGGCTCCTAGTGAAAAGGCGTCCAACCCAAAGCCATGTAGTGTGGCATTTGGTTCACAAGGAGTTAATCAGTTTAATTACAAATGAAGAATGTATAGTTATTTGGCAATAAAAAGTCCAACAAACATTTGTATAATGGACAAAACTTGTGTTAATTTTGCTGTTGTTTTTGTTATGCATTCTTGTATGAAATATCAACTTATTTTGAAAGTCACTGTTCAGACAATCATTTTAGAATAAACAATTTGTAGATTTTTTCTTCTTAATTGTCATTTCAGCCTGGCTAGAACGGTGCTGTCTAAGGTTTATTTGTCATTTCAGCCTGGCTAGAGGCAGTACTGTCTAAGGTTTACTTGTCATTTCATCCTGGCTAGAGCGGTGCTGTCTAAGGTTTATTTGTCATTTCAGCCTGGCTAGAGCAGTGCTGTCTAATGTTTACTTGTCATTTCAGCCTGGCTAGGGCAGTACTGTCTAAGGTTTATTTGTCATTTCAGCCTGGCTAGTGCAGTACTGTGTAGCGTTTTTGTATAGGAGGGTGCATATGACTGTCATTTGGGGAGGCGTGATGTTTTATGATGATGCAATACTACTAATACTAATAGTAACAATAGTATAGTTAATATGCTTACGTTGCGGACGCTTTCTTCAGTGAAAAGACAAATGGGTGGTGTTAGGGGGCAGTAGAATGGTGACAAAATAAAGCAACATTGAAAAAGCGGGAAGATTGTGTTCATGGAAATGCTATAAAACATGTTTTTTTATAACCAGGGATTTATTGTCTAATTCTTCTTTGAAGCTACATATCGACCACTTGTTAACCACTCTTTGTGATTTGTATGTGATCTTCTTCTTTGCGTTTGTTCTTTATGACCAATTTTAACCACTCTTTGTGATAGGTTTGGTCTTTGTCAAGAACGTGTATACGTTGCACATTGGTTTGGTAGGCCCTAAGCGCATAGACTTCTACACGTTTAGGACATGTGCATCCGATTTCAGCCTAACCTCCTTAGTCGCCTCTTATGACATGTGTGGCAGGTAACAGTGGTTCTATTCTTTACACCCCAAATATGGGCCCGGTAACCACTCGGTATGTGATCCAAGACTAAGAACGATTGTACGTTGGACCAGTTATGTGCCTACAAGTAGGCCAGAACATCCGATTTCTGCAACGCTTTTATTTACTAGGTAGTTCCCTAGGCCTACTCAGTCACCTCTTACAACATGTCTTGTAGGTAGCCTGTTAGTATTCTTTGCTCCTTGAGAGCTCGCACACATAGCGTCGTAGTGGTTACCGGGCCCAAATTTGGGGTGTAAGAATAGAACCACTGTTACCTGCCATGCATGTCGTAGGCACTAGGAGGTTGGCTGAAATCGATGCATGTGTCCTAACATGTAAGTCTATGCGTTAGGGCCTACAAACCAATGTGCACGATCATTTGGCAAGATCAAACAAATCACAAGTGATTAAATTGATCGAAGAACACGAGAAGAAGAAGACATAGACAGTCTGATTCTATATGTTCTGTGCCGGGTAAGAAGTGAATTTCTTCACTTTTGTTGTATCCTTTGCTTGATAAAGGCCTTGTGGTCGAAATGTTGCTTTGTTTTGTTTTTGTAAAACTACAGAACTTTGTTTTATGTGTTCCGCCTTTGAAAAATAGCATTTTCTTGAAATCTGATTGAGTCAGCGGAGTAAAATAGTGGGCCATGAATGTATGACACTGGTGCCTGCAAGCGCTCGACTAGAGCATACATCTTCCTTCATTTTAAAATACTGAAACTAAGTCGATGCTTCACAAGATCCAGAAGGGCAGGTTTTGATATGAGTGGATATCGTCTATAGAAGTTTTAACCTTCAGAGGCTTACGTGGATATACTGTCCTGGGCATGTGGGTGTTTACGGTAGTGAGAGAGTGGAAAGGCTTGCATCAACAGCATCGATTGTTGGGGAATTGAAGATGAATAAGGGGGATGTTCTTCGGTCTCTTCTCGACTGTTCGATGAGGACACTAAAATCGATGTTGAATCGATAACGCGATTTAGGCAGTTTGGAGTTACCCATGGTACAAGTAGAACTGGATGCCTGAAGGGCAGAGTGAGAGGTTTGTTTAATCAGCGAGCCACGGGAATGATCAGTATGCACACTCTTTGATATCTGTTGGGGGAGACTGAGAACCTATGGGTCTGCCCGAAGTGCAATGACGTCAGTGTAGTAACCAATAACCAAAATACTGAAAGAAATATAAGTGATGGTTTGTGTTAATGTACATTACTCCCATGTGTTACTGATGCTTTCATTGGGAGCAAAGAATAGTAACTCTGCAACCTACAAGGCTGCAGTAAGAGGCGACTAAGGTAGGGTCTTGGGAAGCTACCCTGGTAAATAAAAAATGTCCCAGAAATCGGATGTACTGGCCTATTTGTAGGCGCATAACTAGCACAACGTACAGTTGCACTTAGGCTCAGATCACATACAAATCACAAGGAGTAGTTTAACAAGTGGTCATTATTGAGCGTAAAAAGAAGAATGTACATTATTCTTGATACAGCGAACTTGGCAATGTCTTCTACAGCAGTTACACAACATCATCTAACCTTCTTGATTGTATGCAATCATCCTATTATAGAGCAGCAGCAAACTTTGTCCAGTATGCTTGTTAGTCTGTACTTATTCTTTGTAGCACACTAAAAGATTGTTTAGAAGTTATTTGTTCATTTTTTTTGGCAGTAATATCCAGAATTATGGTCACAATATTGGATCTTAAAACAATTTTCTTTCATGATTTCGTATTTCATTCATTTGATTGTTTTCCCATGTTGAGTCCTTGTCAGAATAAGATATGCTATTGATCTTAAAACAATTTTCTTTCATGATTTCCTGTATTTTTCATTCATTTGATTGTTTTTCCCCCATGTTGAGTCCTTGTCAGAATAATGTGTTTGCATTTAATTTACATTATAAATTTGTAATGATCCCATCAATATTAGAAGTATGGAGGCCTTTATGGCGTAGAGGTAAGGTACTTGCCTCTTCTTCCAAAGCTGCTCAGTTCATTTCACATGGGTACTATGGTCTGTCCCGTAGAGAACAAATTGTCATATTCTGCCTCCGTACCGGCCATAACAAACTCCGAGCCCACATGTTTAACAAATTCAGAATTGGCGCAACTAGCCTGCGCCATTACGAAAAGGCGGACATGACGGCTGAGCACATACTGCAAGACTGCCAACTGTTAACAGCCCTAAGAAAAGAAACTTGGCCCGATAACACAGCTTCGGAAAGCTGTACAGCGGACAGAGGCCTTAAAAGCAACAGTAAAATTCATGATAAAAATTGGTTCATCAGTCTAAGCGGGATTGAGAGAGTTCATTTCACGAGTGGAGTGATCAGGATATGTTTTAGTGATCCCTAATCTCAATGTAGGTTATATCAAATTCTTAGTCCCTTTGGAGATGGACGATAAAATGTAGGTCTCGTGGTGAAGTTGAGCATGTAAAATAATTCTTAGCAATTTAAAATGTATAAGAAAAGCCTGCAAAGCCGCTGCCTGGGCAAAATTAATTAAAAAATAGATTAAAATAAAATTCTCACAAAATTTCCACCATCTTCAAAAATTACACCAGGGACCCTCAAATTTGCTACAGAGTTCACGCCCTGCCTCTGAGATCTTCCGTGTAAGAAAGAGATTTTTAGCACAGATGGTTATTCACCAAAGTGCAATGATAATAATCCACTGAATCCATCAATGTTAGAAGTAGTTAATAAATGTCCAGAAAACAACATGAAGAATATGTGTATATTTGTCTTACTAGTTTGATCAGGAACAACAACGTCCATAATGAACGTTAACATACTTCATTACTCTAAGCAAAAAAATAAGTTTTCAAACCATAATGTTCATTCGAGAATGCAGTGTTAGGCCTGTATTTATATTTTACCAACAGCACATGATAGTGATGTAGTCAACAGCATGCTGGCTGCCTCTATTACAGTGTTTCTATGGTATACAAGTGAACCTGGATTTATTTTTTTTACGCACTCCTATTGTGGGATTTGATTCTGGGACAACTAAGTAATTTGTAATTAGTGCTGATGATGTGTGGGTGAGTAGTTCTATGTGTGTGTTTGTGGATGTACAAGTAGATGGTGCTGGGTGTTTGAGGATCAGAAACTGCAATAACATGTTAAACATTATGATAATTGCTTTATTTGAGTGATTCTGGATTTATACAAGAAATTACCTACTTACAGCTTGATATCTCAGTAAATTCTTTTTTTGGTTTTTTTTGTGTGTATTATAGTGTTCCGTTCAGAAAGCAATGGCAAACTACTGAACGTATAAATGGTGCCTAGAAAATTAATGACTCATTTCCTGTGGTTGATGGCTATGTACTGTAAAGGATATGCCATGATTTTCATTTCATTATAGTGTACGAAACATAATAACAAAGTACTGTAGTTTTACAAAATACAAAAACAATGACAATACAAGCAACATTTCACCAAAGGTCTTTATCAAGCAAACATTCAACAGGAGTGACGAATTTCACAGCACATTATATATAGACTATGAGAGAAATTTTGCATTTTATGACTGTTTGGAAGTTTGTATCGTAGTCTATATGTAGTGTGTTGTGAAATTCATCACTCCTGTTGAATTGTTTGCTTGATAAAGGCCTTTTGGTCGAAACGTTGCTGTGTATTGTTATTGTAAAACTACAGTACTTTGTTATTACGTGTTTTACCATTGCTACATAGTTTTACTGCAGTCTTACCCGGTATCGATAATATTATAGTGTTCAATAACATCTTCAAATATCTTAGAACACCCACCGTAGAAGACATACACATCTTCAGAAGAAAAGAAAATGGCATTGCTCAAACTAAGCCTTCTTCAAGAATAAGTAAGATATATTAGTCACATGCATCATTACCAGAGCTCTTTTGAACACAAACCTACACACTATCATCTGCAGAGATGGAGGGAAGGGGCCAACAACTTCTTCTTTTGTCGTCATACTGCTACCGGGTTGTTGCCCAGTGTCGTGGTATTCTGTTTGTCTTGCGCTGTTCTGGTGACTTGTGTGATTGTTATCTTTGCTCTTTCACAGGATTCTGCTACGCCATCTAACCATCTTATCCGTGGTCTTCCTCTTGCCTTCTTTCCCGATGTTCTGTTGTAGAAGACTGTATACTGTGGAGTTTGGATGCATTCTTATTAAGTGGCCAAACCACTCCATTCTTTGTTTCTCTATGTAATTCAAGCACGGTTTTGTGCCAACTTTCTTTCTTATGCTGATGTTAGTGATTCTGTCTTTTCTTGTGTTGTTGGTAACTTTTCTCAGGCAGTGCATTTCACATTGCAACAACTAGTTAACAACTAGGCAACGGATTTCACATTGCAACAACAAAAACAACTAACTAGTTAAAAGAGCTGAGGGTACCATATCCCATATAAACCCATACATGCTCAGTATATATATATATGTATGATGTTGATAACACAATTGCACCGTGAGTTCTTCCAGTACATGTACACAAATAGGGGTCTCTATGGCTAGGTGGTTGCGTTCTTTGCCTTGCGAGCCGAAGGTCATGGGTTTGAATCCAGACTACACCATTCTGTCCACGAGTGCAGTTTTTTTCCAGAGACCCTAGAATTGTTGCTGGAGCTACGGAGTTCGTGCTTTGTGCAATACTCTCGGCAAGTGGCGTGCCATTTCTGCAGAGAGGGATCGACCCATATGGGGTAAAACCCTGTACGATGAAGTAAATCCTTCGGCTTTAAAACCCTTTTTCAAACTACATGTATAAGCGTGACGAACAATGCTATATATATATATATATATATATATATATATATATATATATATATATATATATATATATATATATATATATATATATATAAATACTCTTGTTTCAATTTACACAATCAGATTAATTTCAAAATTTATAGAGCAAAATGTTAACACGCCACATACTGGGCAACGAAACCTTCTCAATATATCTTTCTAATAAAAACATTGTAATCAATTATCTTCTATATACAACGTTACTTTGTCAGTTTACAAAGTTGTGATCGATTTCATGTGCAAAGCCCATACTTAAAACTATTCATTTTTGTCTATATGTTGCCATCTGTGTGTTTTTCAATGGATGCTCCTGTACAGTACATATATATTTCTTCTTTGAACGCTCCAAATCGACCACTTGTTAACCACTCTGTGTGATTTGTATGTGATCTGAGCCTAAGAGCGATTGTACGTTGTGCCACTTATGCACTTACAAGTAGGCCAGCACATCCGATTTCTGCGATGCTTTTTATTTACTAGGTAGCTTCCTAGGTTCTACATCAGTCACTTCTTACGACATGCCTTGTAGGTTGCAGTGGTACTATTTTTGCTTCCCTTGCGTATCCAGTACCACACAGACAGTCCATATTATTATATATGTGTATGCATGAACTCTAGATAATATTTACCCCATTATATGCTTTAACTCTTAGTGCACAGGGGCAAAATCCATGTTTTTACAAGCCATTTGTTTTTAGAATAAAAACGCCTTTAGTGTGGCTCCTGGAAAAAAGGTGTCCAACCTAAAGTTGTGTAGTGTGGCATTTAGTCCACAAGGAGTTAATAAACGCATTATTATAAGAGCTGTTTTCAAATGGTTTGTGCTACTTAATAGCAGTCCCAGACACCAACCTTGTGTGTGTTTGTGGCAGTGGAGTTTTTTTATTGCGTTTTTAATATGCCAAAATATTGTATTTTTATCATGTAACTGACGTTTACAAATAAGTAAAGGAACTTGCCTCCTACCTTCCATATACTTTGGTTTATTAATGTGAAGTGACAGGCATTTCACACCATACGATCTGCGAAGGTTATTGGGCATTGTGATTTTATTTCATATTTTACTATAGTATGAGGAACCTATGGGGCAGATTAGCATAATTCTAAGCGTTTGTTACCGACTAAGACACAAGTGTCTTTTTATTTATCACAATCAGATGTATAGTTTATAATATATATATGTGTGTGTGAGGAGCGTCTGGCCGAATGGATTAGAACGTGGCTCCTATAAGGAAGACCTGTGTTAATTCAATTAAGACCAATGATTTTTTCTGTTGTGGGCATAAATGAAAAATCCTAACCTGAACAGCTTTGCAGAGACTGCACTAGCCATGTGACTATTAAATTCCTCAGGCTCTCTTCCCTCCTGTCCTACACTGTCCTAAAAGCGGTACTACAGGCAGTAATGACAGTTTATATATATATATATATATACATAGAGGTGTGAAGTGTAATGTTATATATTGGCTCATTATAATATAATGATTTATAGAACGATATGTTTAACTATATTTCTGAATGTGGATTGCAGTCTGGTCAGTTGCCCAGACTGGCAATATCTGGTCTTTATATACTTTGTGGTTAAATGTATTTGTAATAAAATAAAGTAACAAATATTTTATCAGACTTGGCTCCATTTGCAGAAATTATGTAGTTTATCTGGCTATTAAGAATTAGAGGAGAGCTTTTGTATGATGGGAAAGTTTTGACATTTTATAACCATTATTATATAACCAAGTGGTTATTGGGTCCAAATTAGGGGTGTAAAGAATAGAACCACTGTTTACCTGTCATGCATGTCGTAAGAGGCGAGTAAGGAGGTTGGGCTTGGGGCTAGCTACCCCACCCTGTAAAAATGACTAGATAGCTACAGCAAACACAACCAGGAAAATTCATAGCATGCCACCCAAGGAAGGACCCGCAAGAGAGGACTCATGTCAAGAAAATGGGGAGATAGGGAGAGAGATCTGGAAAGATCACCTTGGATAGGCAGGCTTGGAAGGCCTTGGTTTGGAACCTATGCCTCCCTAGGGGTGAAGAAAAAGAATAACCATTATTAGTGATTCTTGAAACACCCAGCAATTCCAGTACAGAATAAAAGACAGATTATGAATGCAATCTTCATACCAACACTGCATTACCAGTGTCAAACATGGGCACTGACAAAAGAACAAGAAAGGAAAATTACCACATGTGAATGCTTGAGGAAAGCAGTAAATAAAACAAGAAGAGACCTTATAAGAAATTAGGAAATTTGAAGAACACCTGCTATTGGATTCATTGAAAAACAGAGACTCAAATGGTTTGAGAACTTGGTGAGAATGAACCCAAACACCTGTTGCAAGAGCGTACAATCTGTAAATGGAATCATCAAGAGGAAGGGACAGACCAAGAAAAAGATGAGTTGGAGTTACAGACATCTTAAAACTCCACAATACCACAACATATCAGCGATCAAGCGTGCATTATCTCGAAACCGATCATCAGTTAAATCTGCTATGCCTAACAGCAAAAAAGCAGAGAAGGACAAAAGAAAAAGAAAGAAGATTGGTGAGAATCATCATTATTCTTAGAGATAGGTTTGAATGTTTCAATATGTAATCGTCCATTTGTAATGTTCGCTAAATTATACTCTTGTTGTGTCGTTTGCTTGATAAGGGCCTTTTGGTCGAAACATTGCTGTATATCGTCACTGTTTCTGTATTTTGTAAAATTATAGTACTTTGTTTTACGTGTTTCTTAACTCTTTCCACGCTTTAAGCCGCACACTGCGCCATGGCGGAAGTCTGTTGCACGCTTTAAGCAGCACACTGCACCATAGAGTTGCTTCCCTTATAAGAAGTCTTTCTAGTTTTACTTCTTCTGTTTTACTTATAGTACTTTTTAACCTTGTTATTCTGTTAGGTTGTCCAGTTTACTTCAATTTAGTATATAATATATATATATGTTTATTTATTGATAAGTAGTTGGGATCGTAATTTTTTTTTTTTTTTACTTCCTTGAATTAACTGCTTAAAAATTGAGGAAATAAATGGGCGTGGAAAGAGTTAAATCATCATTATTGCACTTTAGACATGTCCATAGATGCTCACATCTCCCTCTCCAACATATCTATCAGCGTAAATTGTTTTAATTAATCAAACATCTTACACCCTTTACAAAGTGTTCGTATCTGGCAGCTCCTGGTTTCACTTTCATTTCCTTCACTCTCGATAGGGATGCAGATTGTATGAATCTGTAAAAAGATCATCTATTCAAACTGCCTTTCTTAAAGTATTAATGATGTCTAACCCGTCCATTGCCTGTCCTTCCTCGATCACTGCTATGTCAGCAAGCCGGTCTGCTTGCTCGTTGCCTTCCACGACACATGCTCTGGCAAGAAAATAAAGGTTACTTGAATTATTTGTGATCTGCTCAGTGTATCGAGCCATTCATTTTGTATGTAGCCAGACTGAATTTTCCAAAGTTTGGTCATTTGGTCACTCACTATGATTGCATGTGTGCACTTATGTGTGCCTACCCAACTCAAAGCTGTGATTAATGTCATTGGTTCCATTGCTAGGCTACTCATCACAGCATTGGCACCACTTTCTTCCTTCACCGTTTTGCCTCTCATACTTGCTATGAAGCCGATGCACTTTCTTGCTTTGAATCACTGAGCCATCCATATACACCACAGGATCACCATCTCTTGTGTTCTCATATATTTGTGCTGGGACCTCAGAATCAACCATAGTAGGAATTTGTTCTCTACTGCTTCTATGAAGTGTAGAATGACTTCTTCTTCGAACGCTCCATATCGACCATTTGTCAACCACTGTGTGATTTGTATGTGATCTGAGCCTAAGAGCGATTGTATGTTGTGCCAGGTATGCGCCTACAAGTGCTTACTAGCCAGTTCCATCTCAACTATTTCTGCATTAGCTTTTTACTTTAAATAGAGTATCTTCTCCCTAGCAGCCGCTCTCTAATCTTGAGTACGTGCTCTTTAATTATTACATAAGCTCTTAACCTAGGGTCACAGTATTACTATTGCTTTACTTTCTTGCTAGTCTCAGTTGCTATACATGCTGTATCACAATTTTTGATTAGTCATTCATCGAGGCAGTTCATGCTAAATGTACCCAGTAAATACTTATCAATCTTTTTTTTCTCTAATTCTGTTTTGCCTCACAGCGTTTAGTTTAGTTTTGGTTCAGTCATCATATTATCATCACTGTACGTCAAACCAGTTAGTCCATAAGTGCTCCGATCTCCCCCTCAGTATGTCTCTCAGCATGTGACGACTAACGACCCCGGTTCTGTGTTGGTTTACTATTCTTCTTTGGCTACCAGCATAGTGTTCTTGTCTAGCTACATCCCACTTGACTTGGAATTCTAGCAGTCTGGTTAGTGTTGTAGATTCACCACTATTACTTGAATCATTGCCTCACAGCATGTGGATAAGAAGAGATGTATAGAACAGGCTCTTGATGTGCTCTTCAAACTTGATGTGCTCTTCGAACTTGATGTGCGCTTCAAACTTAATGTGCACTTTAAATTTGATGTGCTCTTCAAATTTGATGTGCTCTTCAAACTTGATGTCTTTCACTGCCTCTATCATTTCTGTCGTCCACATTTCGCAGGGTCGACCTCTTGTCTTGTATGCACTGTATATGAATAGTATTGCTCATAAAGATTGATAGTGTCCTATTTATCTCATGTCGAGTCCATTGGGCTTTATGATGTTATTGTCCTTTGTGATGGTGACAGAAAAGTTGCCCATTAACAGTGCACCACAGAGGTAGAAGAAAGTTGCCTATTAACACCGTACCACAGAGGTAGAAAAAAAGTGGCCATTTAACAATGCACCACAGAGATAGCAAAAAAGTTCTCCTTTATCAGTGCACTACAATTTTGTTGATGGTTCTTGTTCTTCATATAATCGCCAGTATGTGCACTATGAGATTGACTACCCAAGCCAGAAACTGCCAACAGGCGAGCTCATGAAGAGGGAAGCATCGCTTGGAAAACTCAACTCAGAGCTTGGTGATGATGGCAGCGTACAGATGTACCCACCACAGGTAGGTTCTGTTTGCCCTGAAGATTTCTTCTCTTATCTTGTTTTACCTCACAGTGTTAGGATAAGAAGAGATTTCTACAACAGGCTTTTGTGTGTGCATTTCATAAATGGTGTCTTGTCTTTCACTACATGTTACTTCTGTGGTTCATCTTTTCATGGACGACCTACTGCCTTGTGTCCACTTTATCAAAGTAGCATTCATCAAATTTTTAACTCAAATGTCAAGGCTGTGCTTCTATATGTAGCGGAGACATGGAGAACAACTAAGGGGAACATCAAAAAGTTGCAGATATTCATCAATAGATGCCTACGCAGGATACTCCATCTGCAATGGTATGAAAGGACCACAAACAAGGAACTGTGAGAAAGAACGAGACAATGGCAAGTTGAACAAGAGATAAGGAGCAGAAGGTGGCGATAGATGAGAAACCCCCTGACAGCATCACAAGACAGGCTCTTTGATGGAACCCCCAGTGCAATAGAGGTAAGGGAAGACCCAGGAACACCTGGGGACGGGAGTTGGAGACAGAATGCAAAAAAAATTGGGAAAGAGTGGAGAGATCTGGAAAAGATGGCATTGATAGGCGGACTTGGAAGGCCTTGGTTGCTGACCTATGCTTCCCTTGTGGTGAAGAAGAAGAATTGATCAAAGTCTCATTTACGCAAGGTTGGTTGGTAATCTGCATATGGGTACAAACCATTTAATTTGTTGGTCCGTGATAAAGTTCAGTACTGATGTTGTACCCATTTTTTTTCCTGATATCTTCATTTCTAAACAAATGATTTAATCTGGAAGTCTGCGCGTGGAATGGGTGGACATCATTCGTAGATCACATCTCAAAAAAATGACTTGGCTGTACACGCCTGGACATGCTGGAGTTAAGGGTAACGAGTGTGCTGACTTTCTTGTAAACAATGCCCCAGCTTAAGCGGGCAGAAGCATGGACAGAGCCGATATCATAAATACAGTACGCTCTCATTTATGTGACATGAGCAAGTCTCAGATACTGGAATGAGTTCGAGAATTAGGCATTAAGTTTGGACATACCAGACAGTGTCATCTTCGTGGTAGAGAGAGAAGATATACTAATCAGCTTCTTATGGGTACAGTGAGCAAATGGACGCTGGATGGCTGCAGTAGAGGACAGAGACAAATGAGAATGCCAATGTGCCATGAGCTGATCGTATATTAACATTTCTAAACCGATCTCTTGATACTCTTCAACATAGACACTTCATCTCTGAAGCTACATGGTTAATTTATGATTTAGATGAACTTATTTGTACAGTATTATTTGTGTAGTCCGTCAGTAAGCATCATGCATTGGGACATCTTGTAGAGCGGTGATAAATTATCTTCATTTGTTCTGTCTGTGTCAACTATAGTCATCTAAACTTCTTCTTCAATGCTCCATATCGATAACTGTTAAACCACTCTTTGTGGTCTGAGTCTTACGATTGTACTTGTGCCAGTTATGCACATATAAGTAGGACAGCACATTTGATTTCTAACACTTTTTATTTGCTAGGTAGCTCCATTGGCCCCTAGATCAAGTTGTAGGAACCAATGATCAATATAATCACAAAAGTTGTTAACATGGAATCAATATGAAACGTTCAAAGAAGGAAGAAGAAGAATAGTTTAACAAAGTTTAATTGTGAAAAATGTATAGTTTAACAGTTTAATTGTGAAAAATGTATAGTTTAACAAAGTTTAATTGTGAAAAATGTATAGTTTAACAAAGTTTAATTGAAAATGTATATTTAACAAAGTTTAATGTGAAAATGTATAATTTAATTGTGAAAATGTATAGTTTAACAAGTTTAATTGTGAAAATGTATAGTTTAACAAAGTTTAACTGTGAAAATGTATAGTTTAACAAGTTTAATTGTGAAAAATGTATAGTTTAACAAAGTTTAATTGTGAAAAATGTATAGTTTAACAAGTTTAATTGTGAAAAATGTATAGTTTAACAAAGTTTAATTGGAAAATGTATAGTTTAACAAAGTTTAATTGTGAAAATGTATAGTTTAACAAAGTTTAATCGTGAAAATGTATAGTTTAACAAAGTTTAATGTGAAAATGTATAGTTTAACAAAGTTTAATTGTGAAAATGTATAGTTTAACAAAGTTTAATTGTGAAAAATGTATAGTTTAACAAAGTTTAATTGTAAAATGTATAGTTTAACAAAGTTTAATTGTGAAAATGTATAGTTTAACAAAGTTTAATCGTGAAAATGTATAGTTTAACAAAGTTTAATTGTAAAAATGTATAGTTTAACAAAGTTTAATGTGAAAATGTATAGTTTAACAAAGTTTAATTGTGAAAATGTATAGTTTAACAAAGTTTAATTGTAAAAGTATGTTTAACAGTTATATTATGATATATATATATTTATTCAGAGTTCTTTGTTGTAACAAGCCTCTGACATATCTTAACTAACAATTTTCTTGCACTTCACAGTGGATCCAGTGTGATTTAAGGTACTTTGACATGTCTACCCTAGGCAAGTGTGCTGTGGTCATGGCTGATCCACCCTGGGACATTCACATGGAACTGCCCTATGGTACTATGGGAGATAATGAAATGAGAAAACTAGACATTCCTGGACTACAGGATGATGGATTTATTTTTCTCTGGGTGACAGGAAGGTACACACGATTCACAAACTATCTTATTTATTTCTGTGTTTCACTTTCTCTACCATTATAATTGTTGTCTTTTATTGAAGGAGAGGTACAGAATCTAAAAAAAGAACTTGCTCAGCTTTCAGAAAAGGCATAAATTCACTTGCGGTGGATTAATCTCACTGTGGCATTGCAGGCAATGAGAGTGCCGATGTCTTGGCTAAGGAAGGCAGTGCTAAAGATCAAATTTACCAACCCTTGTCTTTTCAGAAGATCAAAAACCCTCATACAGAGAAAATCTGCAGTAGACTGAAAGACAAACGCTGGATATGATTATGGAAAAGACTTCCTCAAAGACCTGAGCAGATCAGGTCATTATATCCCGTCTACGTACCGGACACTGCAGGCTCAACACTTACATAGACTAGGAATAAGTCAAACAGCTATCTGCTGGTGTCATCAGGTGGAACAGACACCGGAGCATATCCTGCAAGACTGTCCTCTCCTAACTGAGCTGAGAAGCAACATTTGGCCACACCCAGTTGACCTAAAAATTAAGCCTTGGGGAAATCTGACAGACCTGAAGCTGACTGCCCAGTTTGTGGTCCACAGTAAACTAAGCGCATGACCAGAGATCGCTGAAGGAGTTGAAGAAATGAAAGGTTTTCATAACTTTATCAATGTTATCATTACTCTTGTAAAAGAATGTTGAGACTGAAGCAATAGGACCTTGAAGTGTATTACAGTATAGTAGATAAAGTAAAGTAAAGGAACCCTTTTATACCCCGTGGTATATAGGGCAATACAGTGTTAGGCCTGTATTTTTCATTGACCATCGGCACACAATGAGTCATGTGGTCAGCATCACGTCGGCCGCCTTTACTTTCCCAGAGCATGTCTGGTACCCAGTTGAGGCTGGGTCGACCTGAGAGCCAGTCACGGTCGGAACAATTCCACGCACTGCGGAGTTGAACCCAGACCACCAGCTTTGAGAAGCGAGTTCACTAACAACTACGCTACCGCTGCTCTCGATAACCTCAGAAATAATTAGTCTTATCTGCACAGTTTCAGTTTGAAATATTTTCATTGCACTTAACATGTCCATATGTGCTTCGATCTTCTTCACAGTATCTCCAACAGCATCCAGTGACTAACCGTACCAGTGTGATGTTGATTGATGAACCTACTCATATACCTGTTGGGCTGGGGTTTTTTTTTGCCAGTCCAATCTTGGATCCAAGGTCTTGCAACCTAGCAGTTGACATGGATTGGTTTAAATTTTTTTTTTTCCGATCCAGAAGCACTTGAGCTTTTCAGCTCTTCGGCTCGGTGCCATGGGCATCGTAACCCTTCAGTTCGGTGCCACGAACACCGTAAATCTGGGGAATCTGTGGCTTTTTCTGTCATCCCGCAGAATTGAACCCGCACACACAGATGGATAGTCACCTGTAGTCCAACGCGCTATGAACACGCTGGGCAGACGGGCGATTGGTTTAAATTAAAATCCTATTTGCAGCCACGCTCTATGAGGTTGTTCAGAATGTCCACTCTATCCATTGGCTGACCACCTGACATGGGATCCTAGCCAACCTGTCTACTCTCTCATTGCCAATGACACCCATGTCCCCGGAATGAAGATAAGTGTAATTCTGCAAATTGTTGATGCATGTAGTGATTCAGCCTGCGCTCCAAACCAGCACCACCCTTCAGATCATACTCAATGAGTTACTCAGAATGCACACATGAGCGTAGTTTTGTGACTCTAGCTAGAGTAGTGCCTTTGTCACCGCCAGTACTTCCATTTTCATGGTACTTGTCATACTAGGCTTCACTGGCTTCCTTGACCATTCTGTCGTATGAGCTTGCAGAGAATGTCCATGCAGACTTTTTGGGACAAATTACCGATCCATCAATGTAAATTACAATGTCAGTTTCAGTTTTCATTAATGATGGCTTTTAATGTCTGCATCCAGTATCAAGGAATTCCTCTCTGCAACCTTGTCAAATTTAATGTCTCATCAAGGAATTCTTCTCTGCAACCTTTGTCAATTTAATGTCTCATCAAGGAATTCTCTCTTGCAACCTTTGTCAAATTTAATGTCTGCATCAAGGAATTCTTCTCTCTGCAACCTTTGTCAAATTTAATGTCTGCATCCAGTCATCAAGAATTCCTCTCTCTGCAACCTTTGTCAAATTTAATGTCTACATCAAGGAATTCCTCTCTGCAACCTTTGTCAAATTTAATGTCTGCATCAAGGAATTCTTCTCTCTGCAACCTTTGTCAAATTTAATGTCTGCATCCAGTATCAAGGAATTCCTCTCTCTGCAACCTTTGTCAAATTTAATGTCTACATCAAGAATTCTCTCTCTGCAACCTTTGTCAAATTTAATGTCTGCATCCAGTATCAAGGAATTCTTCTCTGCAACCTTTGTCAAATTTAATGTCTGCATCAAGGAATTCTTCTCTCTGCAACCTTTGTCAAATTTAATGTCTACATCAAGGAATTCTTCTCTCTGCAACCTTTGTCAAATTTAATGTCTGCATCCAGCATCAAGGAATTCCTCTTTCTGCAACCTTTGTCAAATTTAATGTCTACATCAAGGAATTCTTCTCTCTGCAACCTTTGTCAAATTTAATGTCTGCATCCAGTATCAAGGAATTCCTCTCTCTGCAACCTTTGTCAAATTTAATGTCTGCATCAAGGAATTCTTCTCTCTGCAACCTTTGTCAAATTTAATGTCTACATCAAGGAATTCTTCTCTCTGCAACCTTTGTCAAATTTAATGTCTGCACCCAGATCAAGGAATTCTCTCTCTGCAACCTTTGTCAAATTTAATGTCTGCATCAAGGAATTCCTCTCTCTGCAACCTTTGTCAAATTTAATGTCTACATCAAGGAATTCCTCTCTGCAACCTTTGTCAAATTTAATGTCTGCATCAAGAAATTTCCCTCTCTGCAACCTTTGTCAAATTTAATGTCTCATCAAGAATTCTCTCTGCAACCTTTGTCAAATTTAATGTCTGCCATCAAGAATTCTCTCTCTGCAACCTTTGTCAAATTTAATGTCTACATCAAGGAATTCTTCTCTCTGCAACCTTTGTCAAATTTAATGTCTACATCAAGGAATTCCTCTCTCTGCAACCTTTGTCAAATTTAATGTCTGCATCAAGAATTCTCTCTGCAACCTTTGTCAAATTTAATGCCTCATCCAGCATCAAGGAATTCCTCTTCTGCAACCTTGTCAAATTTAATGTCTACATCAAGAATTCCTCTCTCTGCAACCTTTGTCAAATTTAATGTCTGCATCACATCGGAATTCTCTCTCTGCAACCTTTGTCAAATTTAATGCTCAGATCCACTCAATAGTGAATTCTCTCTCTGCAACCTTTGTCAAATTTAATGTCTCCACATCAAGGAATTCTCTCTCTGCAACCTTTGTCAAATTTAATGTCTACATCAAGGAATTCTTCTCTCTGCAACCTTTGTCAAATTTAATGTCTACATCAAGGAATTCTCCCCTGCAACCTTTGTCAAATTTAATGCCTGCATCAGCATAGGAATTCTCTCTCTGCAACCTTTGTCAAATTTAATGTCTGACACTCAAGGAAATTTCCCTCTTCTGCAACCTTTGTCAAATTTAATGTCTACATCAAGGAATTCCTCTCTGCAACCTTTGTCAAATTTAATGTCTCGCACCAGCATCAAGGAATTCTCTCTCTGCAACCTTTGTCAAATTTAATGTCTGCATCAGCATCAAGGAATTCTCTCTCTGCAACCTTTGTCAAATTTAATGTCTACATCAGGAATTCTCTCTGAACTGTCAATTAAGTCATCAAGGAATTCTCTCTCTGCAACCTTTGTCAAATTTAATGTCTGCATCCAGCATCAAGGAATTCCTCTCTGCAACCTTTGTCAAATTTAATGTCTGCATCAAGGAATTCTTCTCTCTGCAACCTTTGTCAAATTTAATGTCTGCATCAAGAATTCTCTCTCTGCAACCTTTGTCAAATTTAATGTCTACATCAAGGAATTCCTCTCTGCAACCTTTGTCAAATTTAATGTCTGCATCAAGGAATTCTTCTCTCTGCAACCTTTGTCAAATTTAATGTCATCGCATCAAGGAATTCTCTCTCTGCAACCTTTGTCAAATTTAATGTCTGCATCAAGGAATCTCTCGCAACCTTGTCAAATTAATGTCACATCAAGGAATTCCCCTTGCAACCTTTGTCAAATTTAATGTCTCATCAAGAATTCTCTCTGCAACCTTTGTCAATTAATGTCTGCATCAAGGAATTCTTCTCTGCAACCTTTGTCAAATTTAATGTCTGCATCAAGGAATTCCTCTCTCTGCAACCTTTGTCAAATTTAATGTCTGCATCAAGGAATTCCTCTCTCTGCAACCTTTGTCAAATTTAATGTCTGCATCAAGGAATTCCTCTCTCTGCAACCTTTGTCACATTTAATGTCTGCATCCAGCATCAAGGAATTCCTCTCTGCAACCTTTGTCAAATTTAATGTCTGCATCAAGGAATTCTTCTCTCTGCAACCTTTGTCAAATTTAATGTCTGCATCAAGGAATTCCTCTCTCTGCAACCTTTGTCAAATTTAATGTCTGCATCAAGGAATTCTTCTCTCTGCAACCTTTGTCAAATTTAATGTCTGCATCAAGGAATTCCTCTCTCTGCAACCTTTGTCAAATTTAATGGCTGAAGTTCCATGCAGTCACAGAATTCCACTCCTACCTTGGTCAATATTTTGTCTGCATCCAGCATCCAACGAATTCCTCTCTCTGCAACTTTGCAAATTTAATGTCTACATCAAGCATCAAGGAATTCCTCTCTCTGAAACCTTTGTCAAATTTAATGTCTGCATCAAGGAATTCTCTCTGAAACCCTTTTGTCAAATTTAATGTCTGCATCCAGCATCAAGGAATTCCTCTCTGCAACCTTTGTCAAATTTAATGCCTGTATCCAGCATCAAGGAATTCCTCTCTCTGCAACCTTTGTCAAATTTAATGTCTGCATCCAGCATCAAGGAATTCCTCTCTCTGCAACCTTTGTCAAATTTAATGCCTGCATCAAGGAATTCCTCTCTCTGCAACCTTTGTCACATTTAATGTCTGCATCAAGGAATTCCTCTCTCTGCAACCTTTGTCAAATTTAATGCCTGCATCCAGCATCAAGGAATTCCTCTCTCTGAAACCTTTGTCAAATTTAATGTCTACATCCAGCATCAAGGAATTCCTCTCTCTGCAACCTTTGTCAAATTTAATGTCTACATCAAGCATCAAGAATTCCTCTCTGAAACCTTTGTCAAATTTAATGTCTGCATCAAGGAATTCCTCTCTCTGCAACCTTTGTCAAATTTAATGTCTGCATCAAGGAATTCCTCTCTCTGCAACCTTTGTCAAATTTAATGCCTGTATCCAGCATCAAGGAATTCCTCTCTCTGCAACCTTTGTCAAATTTAATGTCTACATCAAGCATCAAGGAATTCCTCTCTGCAACCTTGTCAAATTTAATGTCTACATCAAGCATCAAGGAATTCCTCTCTCTGAAACCTTTGTCAAATTTAATGATGGATGAGAAAGTGTTCCCATATATTGAAGTCACAGATATCCACTCCTCCCCTTGGTCAATATTTTGTTGGCACTCAGCACAGCCAACCCACGACTTGCCCCTACAGGTCCCTCTTGAAGAAAGGCTGTTGAATATATATATATATATATTTCTAAGAATGACTAACCTCAAATAGTTTTTTTTATATTTAATGTGTCCGGTTTTTTTAAGGATAACTTATCGCTAAGGTATAATTACCTCCAGTTTATTGCTTTTATCTTCATTACCAGGGCCATGGAATTGGGACGAGAATGTCTGGAATTATGGGGGTAAGAACTTGAAATTGTTGAACATAATGTAGACAGCTGTATAAATGATATAGAGCATTGAGATAAATAGAGAAAACTAAAATACTACTATCAATGATGTGAAAACAATTGTAGAAATTCTTATACACGGACTGCGACTTGAGATAAATAGATTTATAAAATTGACAACAAACTGTCCACAGACAAATGATCAACTGACTTTTTGAAAAATTGAAAGATGAAATAGATTTATAAAATTGACAACAAACTGTCCACAGACAAATGATCAACTGATGACATGAAATAGATTTATAAAATTGACAACAAACTGTCCACAGACAAATGATCAACTGATGACATGAAATAGATTTATAAAATTGACAACAAACTGTCCACAGACAAATGATCAACTGATGACATGAAATAGATTTATAAAATTGACAACAAACTGTCCACAGACAAATGATCAACTGATGACATGAAATAGATTTATAAAATTGACAACAAACTGTCCACAGACAAATGATCAACTGATGACAGATAGATTTATAAAGTTGACAACATGCTGTCCACAGACAAATGATCAACTGATGACATGAGATAGATTTATAAAATTGACAACACTCTGTCCACAGACAAATGATCAACTGATGACATGAGATAGATTTATAAAGTTGACAACATGCTGTCCACAGACAAATGATCAACTGATGACATGAGATAGATTTATAAAATTGACAACACTCTGTTCACAGACAAATGATCAACTGATGACATGAGATAGATTTATAAAATTGACAACACTCTGTCCACAGACAAATGATCAACTGATGACATGAGATAGATTTATAAAGTTGACAACATACTGTCCACATATGTATGAGCATGTACAACTTGTAATGAGCAACATTAGATAAATAGGATTTATAATATTAGAAAGTATGAATAAATAATTGGTCATATATATGATATTAAGAGATTGTTACAGTTAAAGCACAGATTGTCACCTCTGTATACTTTCACATCAACCAGAAATGTACTCTTACCACACATTCTTATTCACCCTTAGGGACCCCATTCTTTTTCACCTTTCACCCCTAGGGAGGCCATTCTTCACCTTCACCCCTAGGGGGCCATTCTTCACCTTTCACCCTAGGAGGCCATTCTTCACCTTTCACCCCTAGGGAGGCCATTCTTCACCTTTCACCCCTAGGGAGGCCATTCTTCACCTTCACCCTAGGGAGGCCATTCTTCACATTTCACCCCTAGGAAGGCCATTCTTCTACATTCTTCACCTTTCACCCCTAGGGAGGCCATTCTTCTACATTCTTCACCTTCACCTAGGAGGCCATTCTTCTACATTCTTCACCTTTCACCCCTAGGGAGGCCATTCTTCACATTCTTCACATTTCACCCCTAGGGAGGCCATTCTTCTACATTCTTCACCTTTCACCCCTAGGGAGGCCATTCTTCTACATTCTTCACCTTTCACCCCTAGGGAGGCCATTCTTCTACATTCTTCACCTTTCACCCCTAGGGAGGCCATTCTTCTACATTCTTCACATTTCACCCCTAGTGAGGCCATTCTTCACCTTTCACCCCAAGGGAGGCCATTCTTCACCTTTCACCCCTAGGGAGGCCATTCTTCTACATTCTTCACCCTAAGAAGACATATGTCCACAACCAAGACCTTCCAAGCCCTCCTACCCAAGACCATCTTTTCCAGATCTCTACTCTCTCTCCTATTTTCTTTCATTCCGTCTCTAACTCATGCCTCCATGTGTTCCTGGGTCTTCTAATACCCTGGGGATTCCATCAGTCCCTCCTTGTGGGCCCTTCTTCTTCCTCTGGTCGCGAGCTATGAAGTTATAGTTTCTGTAGCTATCTAGTGTTTTGTACATTGTGAGGTAGCTAGCCAAACCTCCTTAGTTGTCTCTTACAACATGCATAGCAGATAACAGTGGTTCTATTCTTTACACCCGTAATTTGAGCCCTGGTAACCACTCGATCGTTTTACTACACATCTCAATGATAAAATATGCGCTGTCCATTAGACTCGCTACCATCAAGTCTTACTAGCAACTCAATTCATAATCTATGAGTCTAATTGAAATAACTTAGCATGGCGCATGGTCAGTGCATTTTTTTCTTGTAAAAGTCATTTCAATGTATAAACTGTGTTGTGTTTGTTGTCTCTTCTTTAAAAGTGTCTATTGAGAATTTCAATTTTAGGTACAAAAGAGTGGATGAGATTATTTGGGTCAAGACAAATCAGCTGCAAAGAATTATCAGAACAGGCAGAACTGGTCACTGGATAAATCACGGCAAGGAACATTGTTTGGTAAATAAAATCACATTTTCACTTTTCTTGCCCCTCAACAATGCAATTTTTTTGCTTCTCATATTCCTCAACATGCAGGAGCATCTGGCTGAGTGGATAAGAGCACATTTCCCATGCAGGGGACCTGTGTTCAATCCACGATATGGCCAAGGATTTTTTTATGTCAGGGGCATAAAAGAAAAATCCTAACCTGAACAGTTTCTTGCGACTCCACTAGCCATGTGGCCATTACATTCCTCAGGCCTCTCCCCTGTCCTACACCGCCTAAAAGCGATACTGCAGGCAGTAACAAGTTTTTGTGGGTTTTTAAAATTCCTTAAGGATACCTCATCCTCTTGTCCATTCCTTCAGTGCACCTATACTCAATTCTCATGCTCTTCAAGTCCATTTTTTTTTTTAGATTTCCAAAGAACAGTAATAATAACATCAGCTGAAAGAGATTGTTGACCAGATTATGGTTAAAGAAGTCAGACCTCGATTAATCATTTAATAACTACTAAGAAATGTGTACAGTTATTGTCTTTATGAGCCAACCCTTTGTGTTATAGACAATTGTGTCTTTATGAGCTAGCACTAGTTGTCTGAATATATTTATTGTCTTTATGAGCTAGCACTAGTTGTCTGAATATATTTATTGTCTTTATGAGCCAGCACTAGTTGTCTGAATATATTTATTGTTATAGTATGATTGTCTTTATGAGCCAACCCTTTGCGTTATAGACAATTGTGTCCTTATGAGCCAACCCTTTGTGTTATAGACAACTGTGTCTTTATGAGCCAGCACTAGTCTGAATATATTTATTGTCTTTATGAGCCAGCACTAGTTTCCTGAATATATTTATTGTCCTTATGAGCCAGCACTAGTTGCTTGAATATATTTATTGTCTTTATGAGCTAGCACTAGTTGTCTGAATATAGTTTCAGTTTGGAATATCTTCATTGCACTCCGGACATGTCCTAGGTGCTCCGATCTCCTTCGCAATATCTTTAACGGTGTCTAGCGACTGACCGTACCAGTTCGATTTTGATTGATGAGTCTACTGTTATGTTGTTCTTTTCTTGCTACTCCAATCTTCAATCCCAGCTCCTGCAATCTAGTAGTTGACATGGATTGGTTTAAATTAAAATCTTCTTTGCGGCCACACTCTATGAGGGCGTTCAAAACATTAGCTCTATCCATTGGCTGGCCCTCTGATTGAATATAATTATTGTTATAGACAATTGTGTCTTTATGAGCCAGCACTAGTTGTCTGAGGTCTCTGTGTCTAAGTGGTTATGCCCTTTGCGATGTGAGTCGAAGGCCGTGGGTTCGAATCCGGACCACACCGTTCTGTTCACAATTGCAGTTTTTTCCATAGACCCCTAAGATTGTTGCAGGAGCTACGGAGTTTGTGCAATACTCTCGGCAGGTGGCTTACCATTTCTGTGGAGAGGAACCGAGCCATATGGGGTAAAACCAGGTGCAATGAAGTCAATCCTTCGGAAAAAAGTGTGGAAGAGAAATTATTGTCTTTTTAAGCCAGCACTATTTGTCTTAGTGTAACTTTTGTCTTTATGGATCACTATTTGTCTTAGTACAACTTTTGTCTTTATGGACCACTATTTGTCTTTATGGACCACTATTTGTCTTAGTACAACTTTTGTCTTTATGGACCACTATTTGTCTTAGTACAACTTTTGTCTTTATGGACCACTATTTGTCTTAGTACAACTTTTGTCTTTATGGACCACTATTTGTCTTAGTACAACTTTTGTCTTTATGGACCACTATTTGTCTTAGTACAACTTTTGTCTTTATGGACCACTATTTGTCTTAGTGCAACTTTTGTCTTTATGGACCACTATTTGTCTTAGTGCAACTTTTGTCTTTATGGACCACTATTTGTCTTAGTACAACTTTTGTCTTTATGGACCACTATTTGTCTTAGTGCAACTTTTGTCTTTATGGACCAATATTTGTCTTAGTGCAACTTTTGTCTTTATGGACCACTATTTGTCTTAGTGCAACTTTTGTCTTTATGGACCAATATTTGTCTTAGTGCAACTTTTGTCTTTATGGACCAATATTTGTCTTTATGGACCACTATTTGTCTTTATGGACCACTATTTGTCTTTATGGACCACTATTTGTCTTAGTCAACTTTTAGTCTTTATGGACCACTATTTGTCTTAGTGAACTTTTGTCTTTATGGACCACTATTTGTCTTAGTGCAACTTTTGTCTTTATGGACCACTATTTGTCTTAGTACAACTTTTGTCTTTATGGACCACTATTTGTCTTAGTACAACTTTATTTTTATTAGCCATAACTATTTGTCTTTTGTCTGCAGGTTGGAGTGAAGGGTAATCCAAAAGGTGTTAACAAAGGCATGGATTGTGATGTCATTGTAGCTGAGGTATGATATGGTCTTTAAACGTTTTTTTAATTGTACACAACATAGAACATTCACTTTTCATATCATGCAGACAAATTCGTTGTGGGTTCAATTCTCACAAGCGACATTCCACAATTGAGAAAAAGGAACTGGCTCATCTACCTAATACATACTTGGTATTAGAAATCAAGTGACTCGCATTTCACAGTCTGCTGGACATTTTCATTCTTTTCATTTAAAATCTATTTGAGAGTTTCTAGTGTCTTACTTTCACATACTTTTTTTTAGATGTATCCTTTGTCTAGTTTTATTACGCAGTTTTGAATGGGATTTACAGGCGGCATTTTTCAGACAAGAGCAGCTTTCAGGTCTTCTGCTTCGAATGCTCTATATCGACCACTTGTTAACCATTCTGTGTGATTTGTATGTGATCTGAGCCTAAGAGCGATTGTACATTGTGTCAGTTATGCATCTACAAGTAGGCCAGCACATCCAATTTATGCTATGCTTTTTATTTACTAGGGTACTCCCTAGGCCCTACATCAGTCGCCTCTTACGACATGCCTTGTAGGTCGCAGTGGTACTATTATTTGCTTCCTTGCGGCCCGGCACCACACAGGCAAGCTTTCAGGTCGACCCAGCTTTCATCTACCACCGTTGGTAAAAAATATATATGCCTAGCACTTGTATTCGCCAATATACCTCATGATAATAAAATGGGTTCATTTCCTTCTTTTATTTAGAAAATTCATATTCCATTATGTGCGCATCTGTACCCTAAGCAATAGTGAGTTTCATGCAACCCAAAGCGCACTTGGTTCAGTCTCTGTGGTGGGCAAGTTTGGAAGTAAATTTTTTTGCACTGATTATTATGAACCGTAAAAATAGACCTCACCATTCAGAAAACAATGGCATATACGTATTTTAACCAACTTATAATTTGGTAAAGGAAGCATCTAAAGGATTGAAAATTGTCACAATTCCTACAAATTTCTGCATGAACAAGTTGTCCAAATTGTATGATTCCAGATTTTGGTGTTTTCAAGTGACAGACAAACAGCTTTATAATTAAGATACAAATGAAACTTTTCTGAAATCTAGTAATGGATCTTTGTCAACGGATGTCTTCTGCTGATTCTCAGACTGAGATATGAGACCTGTAGATAAGAACTGGACAAGAACCCATGATAACCCAGATTAAGAGGAGAAAATGGTGATGGGTTGGGCATACCCTATGGAAGACACAGTTAAGTGTCTCTAGACAAGCACTTGAGTGGACACCCGCAAGAAAAGCGGAAAAGAGGATGTCCTCTTGAGAAACTGAAGGGTGCTCAACTATCCTGGGAGATCATAAAGAAAGCAGCCAGAGACCGGGAAAAGTGGCGAACAACTGTTGAGGATCTATGCTCCTTGAGGAGCTTAAAGTAATAAGTCAATAATAGATCCCTGGCGGGCAGAGTGAGGAATGTGTTTATCCAGCAAACCACAAGAGCCATCAGTATACATACCATCTGCCATAGGAGAATGAACACCTCTAAGTCATCTTCCAGAGTGCTATGATGTGTGGTCATCATCACCCGTGAAGGACGAGCATCATCAACATCATAGCACTCTGGGAAGATGACTCAGAGGTGCTCATTCTCCCACAATGGGTGATGATGACCACACAATTTTCATCCAAGGGAATGTAGTTGTATTATGTTTGTCTGTGTGTGCGTAGATGACTAGTGAGCCCGATACGGGCTTGAAATGTTCTTGTACAGTGTGGACAAGGTATACTTGCACTTGTTGGGAGTTTTACTGCCTTTCTATTTTGAGGTTTTTGTTCCACCCGTGCTGTTCTACCTGACTCGCAGGCCGAAAGACTACGACGTTAATTCAGCATTCAATAACTATTGTATGTTGTGTACTAGTCCACAACTAATTTTACCATCATTAATTTAAAACATGTTTGGAAATACATTAAGTTTTCTTATTTTTTTCTATGACAGGTGCGAGCAACAAGTCACAAACCAGATGAAATTTATGGAATCATTGAGAGATTGTCACCGGGAACAAGAAAAGTGGAACTATTTGGTCGTCCACACAACGTACAACCAAACTGGTATGTAAGTGTATGTACTGTATTTGAGGTTTTCTTTTGTGAGATCTGTGGATTTGAAAGTAAAAGTGATATCTTGTTTCAAATGGTTGCTGGAAGGATATCTTTGCTAGAGAAAATGGCTTATAGCCCAGGACTGTTGCTGTAATCCTATGGAATGATTGTTAACTTGTTCTGCAAAAGCAGGCCTGATTCATTGCTAACCATACACACAAGCAGCTTAGGATTCATCGGCTGTTATGGTGATTTGTAGACGGAAGCACTTTCTCAGAGATAATGATTGAGTGCCAAGAACTGCTTCTGTGTGCCCACAAATTGACTTTAAATTTAGGTTCTGCAAAAGTAGACCTGGTTATCTGTTAACTGAACTTAAGTTCTTCAAAAGTAGACCAGGTTCCCTTGATTAGCTGGAACTTTAAATTCTTCAAAAGTAGACATGGTTCTTTGTTAACTGAACTAAGTTTCTGCAAAAGTTTCTTTATTTCTAAAATTTTGTTAGCAAATGCTTTGAATTCCTCGAATGTATGTATGTTTTTGCATCTTTGTAATAAAGTGATTTCATCTTTTCTTTGATAAGTTTTGTTTTGAAATTATAGTTTGTATTTATTTTAATAATGAAATTGCAATGTTATGTTACTACGTTTCCAGGATAACACTTGGTAACCAGCTGGAAGGAGTCAGGTTAAAGGACCCAGATATTGTCAAATTGTTTCGGGAAAAGTATCCAGATGGGAACTGTATGGCACCACCCAAGGGAGGTAGATAGGTGCAACCATACCAGCTAACAATCCTCCACAGATTCCATTGAGATTGGCATCCAGTGAAATTTGAAAATAGCTAACTTTTAAATGTACAAATTTTGTATACTGTCGTAGAGAAATGTATAAACAGTTTCAGATAATTGGTATCCTGTCACAGACTTTATTTCCTACATGTTGTCTCCAGCCTGTTACTAGAGCCACCACTTGGAGATGAAGTATTGTCTTGGTCAGCTTTAGTTCCTGCATGTAGACTCCAGCCTGTTACTAGAGCCACCACTTGGAAGTGAAGTGTTGTCTTGGTCAGCTTTAGTTCTCTGACTTCTGTCACAGACTTGACTTCATGCATGTAGTCTCCAGCCTGTTACTAGAACCACCACTTGGAGATAAAGTATTGTCTTGGTCATCATTAGTTCCTGCCTGTAGTCTCCAACCTGTTACTATAGTCTGTCCATTAATTCGTGAGCACGTTTGAAATTGATTTTCTGAAAACTACCTGTTGGATCTCAGTGATTTTTGCATGCAGCCTTAGAATATCCATGACGCTAAAATAAAGCTAACCAGTAGTCCATAGATGCTCCGGATTTTGCACATCGATTCCTTTGATCTTTTATGACAATTGCAAATACGGGGCTCAAATTTTAGATTTTACAGTATCCCTAGAATTTGTCCATGTCAATTCTATTCATAGGTGTATCTCCATATTAACTTGATAGGTCAAGTAATTAAGTGTGTTGCCCTTTATGTGCAATCGTGAACTTGGATACACTATGCAACAGTTAGTCCTCCCCTTCGGTCACCATTAGACCCAGGGTGTCTTAACTTCACCACAAATTGTATGATGGTAGACGAATTTGGATATGGAAATTTATACGTTGCTTTTTCTCAGTCTGTAATCAAAATATGATTTGTATCATCCCGAATCTGACGATTCCATGAGGTTGATAATTGTTACTGGCTGGACAAATTGTAATCCATCTCGGTGCCAGTACTCGTCTTCCTCTCGGAGCACATGTTCATCACACTTCTTCCAGAACTGCATGTCTATCATTGAGAAGGACTCACGTGTCAGAACTTCAACATCACACATTTTAAACGTCCTGTTCTGTTCGGCAACTTGCCCTTTTACTTTAGCCCAGACAAGCTCTATCGGATTGAGGTGAGCATGATATGGAGGTAGTCGCAAAGATGTGTGGCCGTATTCCGTAATGATTTTGTCAATATGAAACACCTTTGTCTTATTTGTCATCCTCACCAGGTGCAACAACTCGGGTTTCAAATATGTATCATCGAAGCTGACATTTTCCTTAGCAAGCCAAGTCCTAATTTGATCTTTTGTATTTGATGCAGTTAGTACTTTGTCTTCCGCTGATACTGCGTTGTGATAGGATGCATTATCCATTACCAAGCATGATGGTCTGTTTAGAATTGGAAGTAGATCTTTCTCCATCCAGTGCCTGAAAATATGTCCATTCATTTCTGTGTGGTAGTCCCTACCGTCGGTACTTTTGATTGGAAAATAAGTCCAGCGTCATGGACAAGGAGGTGAAGTATTGTCTTGGTCAGTTTTAGTTTGCTGACCCTGGCTTCTGTCACCCTGCCATTTTTATAACTAAAAGCTGCTTTTTCTTGATGCTATGTTTTAACTTTCAAAATAATGTCATAAATGTTAGCACATACTCCTTACTAGTGAATTGCATTCAGTTTTGTCCACCAAAGTTTTGCTCATTGTTTTTTGTTACAAATATTGTTATACTTGTACTTTGCAAATAAAGTTATAATTCTTGTCATGTTTCTTATTTCATTTTTTAAATTTGTTGTTGTTGAGTATCCTTTCTTGGCCTTGTGATTTACGTTAACTCTTAGAAGACCAAACACCAGGCAAGTGTTGGTCACCAATTTACAAACGCCACTCCCGCCCGAGTAGTTACCAGGGCCCAAATTTGGGGTGTAAAGAATAAAACCACTGTTACTTGCCACGCATGTCGTAAGAGGCGACTAAGGAGGTTTGGCTGAAATCGGATGCACATGTCCGATAGGGAATCATAACCGAAACAAATGCTTGCAGAAACGGATGCACCAGGCCGTAAGGCGCATAATATGGTGCAACGACTCCTCACAATGAGTAATGGGATGACGGATTCTACGGTCGCCAATCTGCCTCTGAGATTTAGCCACGCAGTAAGAATGTCAGACCCACCATCACGAGGGTAACCAAAACTTGCTGCAGGAAGAGATCGGCACAAACGGGAAGCAGAAATCATAGGAATTATATCCTACAGAACTGCCCCAGTATGCAGACTTGAGAAGAAAGAGGTGGCCCACTTACACTAGCGTCAAAGACAAACTGTATGGCGTGGCTGATAATCTGAGGCAGACGGCTGCCTTTATTAGAGAATCCAAATCTCAATCTAGTGAGAACGCAGAAGCAGAAGAAACACCACTCTAAAGGGTATGTTTTTTAAATCTAAGAGTAAAACAGCTGTAGTAGATTTTATTCTTAAAAATGTAACCAATGTAAATAAATAGATTATTAATTTATAAACATTTTGATATATGGTACATTTTCCTTATATAAAATTAACAGTTTTATAACAAAAATAATAATAGATGTCTATATAAAAAATGAATTATTAAAAATATGGTGTGTAAAACGTGGTTTTGATCTGGTCCTCTAAGAGTTAATTTTAGGTTTTCTTACAGTCAAATTTTTTAATGTTCTACAGTCTTAAGTTAGCGTCTGGCCACATGGATTAGAGTGCGACTCCCATACGGAGGACTTGTGTTCAATACACGGTACGGCCAAAGGTTTTATGTCGGAGGCATAAAAGAAAATTCATAACCTGAACAGTTTCACTGCACTAGCCATGCGACCATTCAATTTCTCAGGCTTTCCTTCCCTTTGTCCTTCGCCATCCTAAAAAAGAAAGCGGTACTACAGGCAGTACCAACAGTTTTTTTAAATCTTAACCCTTTGAACCCTGGCCACCTGTACCTTAAAAATCCCTTCCCGGAGCTCCTGAGCAAAAACAGCCCACATCAGAGTTATATTAAAACATGATAATTTAGCATTCTTAAATGCTCTATAATTTGTTATTGATTTACCCCATCATCTCCATTATTCTTACTTATTATATATTTGCAGAATACTAAACTTTACAATTTATTTGATTTAATATGTGGTACGGCCGAATACTCCAGTATATGTAGATTTTCTCCAATTTGATCATATAGTGCTTGAATATCAATCGATTAAAACAATTCTTTGTCTAAATGATCATCTAACTCACTTTCTATATCCTTATCAGAATAATCATATTCTAAGTAATTTATCTTCAGATGCATTCGAAACAAGTTCAACAGATTGCTCTGTTATACTTTTAGAATGACAATTTCCGAAAATTTTCTTTTTAACATGAAAATACTTTACTAATTACCTTATCAGTACCAAAAAAAATCACACAACAGTCCACTATCTCGCAAAACCATGTAGAACAAGTGGGATATACTTTACGTCACATTTGTACACAATTTATTTTCAAATACCAATTAATAGTGAAAAAATATTCACAGACTGATATATCGGAAGCTCGGGGTATGCAGTGCTAACATTCAATCCCGAAATATCGGGAGGACATGTTCTTAGGGTTAAGTTGTTTTTAATAATTGATGTCAGCTTTACAGTTTGTTAGAGCTTGGCTATAAGATCAGAGTGCGATGAATATGCAGTCACTGAAGAAATTACTACCCTTTCTCGACAAAGTAATGCAACAGGCTGCAGTGTTACACGAATCAAATGTACAATATGTATATTGATGGGAAAATCTAAAAAGGGTCTAAAAGTAAATGATTGACTTCATTGCACAGAGTTTTTCTAAATGGCTCGGCCACTCTGCATAGAAATGGGATACCACCTGCCGAGAGTATCACATAAAAAGTGTACTTTATAGTTCCAGCAACACTTTTAACCCTTTAGCTGCCAAGGACATGTATAGACATTTTCTCCATTCACTGCTAAAGACGTGTCTTATTATCTCTCCTCTGTGGGCTTTTTTTTTTCCATCCAGAAGCACTTGAGTTTTTCAGCTCTTCGGCTCGGTGCTATGGACATCGTAACCCTTCAGTTTGGTGCCATGAACACCATAAATCTGGAGAACCTGTGGCTTTTCTGCCAGCCCGCGGAATTGAACCCGCACTCACAGAGGGCTTCCTCTGTGGGCTAAAGACGCGTTAACATGTTATACATTTCTACTGTAACTGCTATAGGCGTTCATTCACATGTGTCACTAGAAACAAAGAGTAGCTATTTTTAGATCCATCTTTGGAAAGTATGTAGCAGCACAAAGGGTTAAGGGATCTCTAGAAAAAATGCACCCATGAACTGAATGACAAGGACCAGATTCACACCCATGACCTTCAGAATGCTAGGCAAACTTTAACCATTTTGCCATAAAGATAACGCAAACATCAAGTTAGGAAGAGTTTGCATAAGCTCTAGTCAGGGGAAATAATAACTCTGTAAATAAACAACTGCAGCAACTATTGAATAATAAAGCTATGGAAGACAATCCAAGATATGTGGAAAGTTATGGGAGACAATCCAAGATATGTGCAAAGCTATGGGAGACAATCCAAGATATGTGGAAAGCTAAGGGAGACAATCCAAGAAAATCAGATCTATTGTCAAGGAATTAATCATAACTAGAGGGACTGCCTAGAGTAGTTGATAGTAGCTCGGCCTGCTAGCTGTGAGACGCCTCATAGCTCGGGTTCGAACCTACTGTCTGGCATTTGTTTGAGTCCCTGGTCTTACTCAGGACGATAACGTGAGTACCTCTGAAGTCGGAGAAAATCTGCCTGTATGGCGAGAGAATACTAATTACGAGTACATTGAGCACACGGATGCCAGTGTAAAGTAATTTACAATGTGCACACTGCTGCCATTGTAAGAAATTGGAAAACGGATTTTCACGCAAAAATCAGTTTCAGAGATGAAACTTCGCCCTGAGTTGAAAGCAGATGAAAGAAAAAAAAAAAAAATCATAACTAGAACCACAGAAGCCAGACCTTCACAAGATTGTTGTATGGTCCTGAGAGAAGAATGTGAAATGTTCTGACAACAAGCCTCATGCTCAATAAGCTGAACACAAAAGAGGAAGTCAGCTGGGCAAACTTGAGAATATCAACACAATCATATATATTTCTATTTTTAAAAACAGCACACAAAAATAAGTATAACTAGACTTACACGAATAGCAAACATGATAAAATGTATATTACGGCAAAATTTGTCTTTAGTAGAGACAAAAGGTAATATAAATAGATAATATATATATATATATAATAAACTGATACCTTACACTAGTAAGAGGCGATCAGGTAGGGGCCTAGGAAGTTACCCTAGCAAATATAAAGTCACAGAAATCGAATGTGCTGGCCTACTTGTAGGCGCATAACTCACACAATGTACAATTACTCTTAGGCTCAGATCACATACAAATCACAAGGAGGGGTTAACAAGTGGTTAATGTGGAGCATTCATAGAAGAAGAATGCTATAACATAAATGATTCTTCTTCTGCATTCTCACTAGATTGGGATTTGGATTCTTTAATAAAGGCAGCTGCCTGCCTCAGATTATCAGCCACGTCATACAGTTTGTCTTGGACGCTAGTGTAAGTAGGCCACCTCTTTCTGCTCAAGTCTGCACACTGGGGACAGTTCTGTAGGATATAATTCCTATGATTTCTGCTTCCTCATTTGTGCCGACCTCTTCCAGCAGTAAGTTTTGGCCACCCTCGAGATGGTAGGTCTGACATTCTTACTGCACAGCTAAATCTCCGAGGCAGGTTGGCGACCGTAGAATCCGTTATCCCATTCCTCATTGTGAGGGTCGTTGCACCATGTGCATTACGTCCTGGTGCATCCGTTTTCTGCAAGCATTTCTTTCGGGTTATTATAACATGAATTCAGAAACCAGTAACCAATCTATTTTATTATACGTAATAGGTTTCCTTTGTCTATAGATTTCATGTCTAGTTTTGTTAACTCTTTCCACGCTTTAAGCCGCACACTGCGCCATAGAGTTGCTTCCTTATAAGAAGTCTTTCTAGTTTTACTTCTACTATTTTACTTCTACTACTTTTTAACCTTGTTATTCTATTAGGTTGTCCAGTTTTCTTCAATTTAGTGTATAATAATATATATATGTTTATTTATTGACGAGTAGTGGGATCGTAATTTAAAAAAAAAAAAAAATTTTACTTCCCTTGAATTAATTGCTTAAAAATTGAGGAAATAAATGGGCGTGGAAAGAGTTAACAAATACAAAATCAATATAACAATATTTTAGCAGCATTTGTCTGGTCTTTGTTTGTTAGGGTTGTCCTGGTTCACATGAACACTGCACTCAAGCCATAAATTATTATTTTCATATGTCTTCTTATGAAAGTTCAGAAGATGCTGTGCTACAGTCTTCAGAACATCTGCTATACCCTGACCTGTATGGGAAGAGAAAGACATGATCGTTGACGTCATGGCTGCTGAAAAATGAGTTTGAAATGATGTTACATTGTTATTATTGTTACAGATCCAGCAGTCAGTCTGGGACTATTTGTCTCTCATCATCATCATCAATCAAATAGCTTGTCCTGAGCAGAACTTTGCCACCCCAACAGTCCTCCGAATTTCTCTCTCTCTCATAGGCCAGATGTCCTGCCTCTGCAACCGTCATGTTCAGACCATCAGTTACATCCTGAATCCATCTTCTCAATCTTCTTCATCTTCTCTTTGGTGGTATGCCTCCTTCCATGATGTTCTTCTCCAGCCCTTCATGTCTTTTTATATGTCCAAAATATCTCAATTTTCTCTTTCTTATTTGTAGCATCAGCCAGTTTTCTTTGATTTTGAGTTCTTTCTGGATAGATCTATTTGTTCGCTTCTCTATCCATGATATATACGAAGGACTTTTCTGTAACACTTATATTCAAAAGCACATATATGTTTTTCCACTGCTTTATTAAATGTCCATTCTTCACACCCATACATTGCCACTGGGAATATGCATGCTCTTAGTATTCTGATCTTTGTTTTCTAATCAGTTCCGTTCCATACTGTTTTGAGTTGTTTAATTTTTGTAAAGCCATGTTTGTTCTTCTTTTCTTCTTTGCGTTCGTTCTTTACCACCAATTTTAATCACGCTTTGTGATATGTTTGATCTTTGCCAACAACATGTATACGTTGCACATTGGTTTGGTAGGTCCCTAAACGCATAGACTTCTACACGCTTAGGACATGTGCATCCGATTTCAGCCAAACCTCCTTAGTCGCCTCCTACGACATGCGTGGTAGGTAACAGTGGTTCTATTCTTTACACCCAAAATTTGGGCCCCGGTAACCACTTTTTAATCTCCTTCATCCCATTTCCATCTGTTGTTGGATTTGTCTCTGGCTCAAAGAAATTCATTGAATTGTTGAGGAGTCTCTAGGGGTTCGCTTCATTCAGGTTTTGTTCTCTATCACAGATGTCTCTAGGGTTCCTGTCCATCCAGGTCCATCTGTCTCTGTCATGGAGTCCTAGTCCTTCCAAAACTCAAATTAGTTTTGAAGAGAATTTGTTTTTGGTTTATGTAACTACGTTCTTATTTAAATGGATGGATAGCCCATCGCACAACTCCCAACCTGGAGGACCAAGAGGCCACATTTAGTCTGCCCTCTCTTCTTTGCCCTGTCCGGCTTGGGTAACCATGCCGGCATAGCTCTCCAGGGCGTTGAGGTATGCAAGTCCCCCCCCCTCCCCCACCACTACAAAGTAATGCCAGGAATAGGAAAGCCAGACAAGCCTTTGCTATCCTGCAAACAGTGTGGAAATCCACTGCTATCTCTACTAAAACAAAGCTCAGGATATTCAGCTCAAATGTGAAATCTGTGTTGCTGTATGGCTCAGAAACATGGTGAGTACACTAAGTTAAATACAAATACAATTCAGACCTTTGTCAACAGATGTCTTCAGCGGATTCTCAGAACGTGATAGTATGACAGAGTTGCAAACACAGACCTGTGGATAAGAACTGGACAGGAACCCATGATGACCCAGGTCAAGATGGGTCGGACATACTCTACAGAAAACACAATCGATTGTCACTAGACAAGCACTTGAGTGGAACCCACAAGGAAAACAAAAAAGATGGTGCCTAAACAGACCTGGAGATGATGTCTTCTTGATGAACTCAAGAGTACTAGACTATTTTGGGAGACCATAAAAAACAGCCAGAGATCGAAAAGAGTGGTGAACAACTGTTGAGGCACTATGCTCCACGAGGAGTGAAGAGGAATAAGTAAGTATGTAAAGTATTAAAGAAATTTGTTGCGTAAAGATTTGTAATTATTGAATGATTCAAATTGTATTTTGATTTAGCTGCTTACCTACCCCTTACGGTACCGCCTGATGCGGCCGCCTCTGTATCATAGCACTGCCCTGGTCAGGTCATACAGACACATCAGTCCCGCAACTAAGGAATATGGGCCTTAGTTCACCCATTTACATTTACACACACACTGTTACTATCTAACCTACTTCGCTTGCACACACAACAGTTACTATCTAACCTACTTCGCTTGCACACACACACACACACTGTTACTATCTAACCTACTTCGGCTTGCACACACACACCACACTTTACTATCTAACCTACTTGCACACACACACACACCGTTACTATCTAACCTACTGCTTGCACAACACACACCGTTACTATCTAACCTACTTGGCTTGCACACACACACACACTGTTACTATCTAACCTACTTCGGCTTGCACACACACACACACACTGTTACTATCTAACCTACTTGCTTGACACACACACACACACCGTTACTATCTAACCTACTCGCTTGCACACACACACACACACGTTACTATCTAACCTACTTGCTTGCACACACACGCTACTACAACCTACTATCAACCTACTGCTTGACACACACCGTTACTATCTAACCTGCACACACACCGTTACTATCTAACCTACTTCGCTTGCACAACACCGTTACTATCTAACCTACTTCGCTTGCACACACACAACCACTTCACACACACCGTTACTATCTAACCTACTTGGCTTGCACACACACCGTTACTATCTAACCTACTTGGCTTGACACACACACACCGTTACTATCTAACCTACTGCTTGCACACACACCGTTACTATCTAACCTACTTCGCTTGCACACACACCTGTTACTATCTAACCTACTTCGCTTGCAACACACATTCCACACACACACACACTGTTACTATCTAACCTACTTCGCTTGCACACACACACACTGTTACTATCTAACCTACTTGCTTAACACACACACACCGTTACTATCTAACCTACTTGCTTGCACACACACCGTTACTATCTAACCTACTTCGCTTGACACACACACACACTGTTACTATCTAACCTACTTCGGCTTGCACACACACCGTTACTATCTAACCTACTTAGGCTTGCACACACACACACACCGTTACTATCTAACCTACTTCGCTTGACACACACTGTTACTATCTAACCTACTTCTGCATGCACACACATGCTTACTATCTAACCTATCCTTGCACACACACACACTGTTACTATCTAACCTACTGCTTGCACACACACACACACACACACGTTACTATCTAACCTACTCGCTTGCACACACACCTCTGTTACTATCTAACCTACTTGGTTGCACAATCGAAATTATGTCATGAATAGTAGGTGTTAGATCGAAACATTAAAAGCTCAGTGGAATAATCTGAGTTACAAGAATGATGGTAAAGCTAATATAAACATGTCCTTACTAAAAATTAACATACCTGTTTTTGCAGACGTTAGAAATACAAATTCACAATCGTGAGATGAAGCAAAGTGTTCCATAGTCTCCTGGGACACTAGACGGTCCATATCAATTTTATTACCAACTAAAAAACGCTGGGCTGGGAACAAAAAAAATTATATATACAATTTTATATTGTACAAACTGTTGACAATTTGTTTAGCTAACGTATACAGTAATTGTTAATAATACTGATATTCCTTAGTGTTAAACTTAACTTGTAACATAATTTAAACTTTATTTAGCAAGTTGTATTGTTTTTTAAAATGAATTTATCCTTGGGGATCACGAGAGAGAGAGAAATGAATTTGTCCTTGGGGATCACGAGAGAGAGAGAAATGAATTTGTCCTGGGGATCCGAGAGAGAGAGAATGAATTTGTCCTTGGGGATCGCGAGAGAGAGAAATGAATTTGTCCTTGGGGATCACGAGAGAGAGAGAAATGAATTTGTCCTTGGGGATCGCGAGAGAGAGAGAAATGAATTTGTCCTTGGGGATCGCGAGAGAGAGAGAAATGAATTTGTCCTTGGGGATCACGAGAGAGAGAGAAATGAATTTGTCCTTGGGGATCTGGAGAGAGAGAGAATGAATTTGTCCTTGGGGATCACGAGAGAGAGAGAGAAATGAATTTGTCCTTGGGGATCACGAGAGAGAGAGAAATGAATTTGTCCTTGGGGATCTGAGAGAGAGAGAAATGAATTTGTCCTTGGGGATCACGAGAGAGAGAGAAATGAATTTGTCCTTGGGGATCGCGAGAGAGAGAGAAATGAATTTGTCCTTGGGGATCACGAGAGAGAGAGAAATGAATTTGTCCTTGGGGATCACGAGAGAGAGAGAAATGAATTTGTCCTTGGGGATCGCGAGAGAGAGAGAAATGAATTTGTCCTTGGGGATCGCGAGAGAGAGAGAAATGAATTTGTCCTTGGGGATCGCGAGAGAGAGAGAAATGAATTTGTCCTTGGGGATCGCGAGAGAGAGAGAAATGAATTTGTCCATTTCTAACAATACTAGAATGTTAGGTCACGTGACGGTTGTGGTCTGATTTCTACAAATCATGGACAATGAACAAGCAATCGATAAGATCATTAGAAACCACAGATATGTGGTTTTACAGAAGAATGCTGAAATTACATAGACAACAAAGAAAACAAATGATGAGGTTTCAAATCAGGACTGCACACAAAGACACCTTATCAAAAGACCAAGAATCAGACAGTCAAGGTTTTTGGGAATATAATGCGAAGAGAAGGTTTAGAGCATAGATTCCCAAACTGTTTTGTCCTACCGCCCACTTTGAAGGACATAAACTTAACGCCCCCACCCTCCTTATTATAACAGTTTAACAACGCCCCCACATATATACATGCTCTATTATTTTCTCTTTGACATAGAAAATTGATATAAATTTCTGTCACACATGGCCAATTTTCAAATTATTATATGCATGGCAAAGAAAATTGATGAAAAAATGGATCGTGTAAGACGAGCATAAGATGAATTTAAATGCAAAATTCAAATTTTAAATAATTATTCAATTGCAAAGTCACGAAAATAATTTATTTAAAAATATTTATTACTAATTTCGTCTTTAATCAGCCACCAACCCCTAATCGCCTGAACACACCCCAAATTCTTCTGAACCCACCATCATCACCCCACCCCTAGAACGTTTCAGCGCCCACCGGGGTGGTAACTCGCCCACTTTGGGAAATGCTGGTTTAGCGCATTTGGTAACATCAGATAAAATTCAGGGAAGGAGAGATAGTGGAAGACAGAGGGAGATGTTCTATGGTCTGACATCGAGGTTCGACAAAAGATCAACATCAGAACTGATTAAATGCACCAAGGAAAAAGAGTTGTGGAGAGACATGATCGCCTACGCTGGCAGGCATGGCATTTCATTGATTGATTTATATATAAAGCAATGCAGAAAAAATATATTTAACACAACAAGAAAAACAAGAACTAGAATCTGCCTTTAAAATATAGCATTATGTAAAACAAAGGAGAAAGAAGTCAATGGTTTTTTTGTTGTAAATACCTGTAGGCGCGTATTCCCTTGCGTCTTGTTCCCATCTACTGAGATAGAGCAAAGTGGAAGGTTCGTCCACACTAAACACGAGTAGAATAGCTTGAGCATTCCTGTAAAAGTTTCTTGTCACTGTTCGAAACCTTTCGACTCCGGCAGTGTCCCATAAAGTTACCTAAGGAACATTGAACATAGATTCACTCAAAGATAGATATGTCAGTTAATATGGGAGGGCCTCACGGCCGACTCACGGGGGAATACGGCCGACTCACGATTTCTCAGAAGTATACCATACATGGGGCACAGAGACGACTCGTGTTTCCTACGAGTGAACATAACAAGGTTACGTACTGGTCAAGTCCTTGCTTCACGACCTTAGTAATACTCTCTGGATACATATTTGTCTAGTTAACGAAACAAGGATGGCATGACCTCCGCTGTCCCATAGCTTGATGAACTGTACATTTATATTCTACAGGGTGTTCAACTTTAAAGCAGTCCGTGAATGGAGCTAATCTGGCATATATGTATGGAAATGAGAAGGTTCAGTTATGACGTAGGTCAAGGTTGTGTAACGGTGTGTAATTGTAGTACGGGAAGGGGCGATGAACAAATGTGACGTAGGACGAGCTAGTCAGAACCGGTTTAAATAGTAAATAAACACGACTCAATTTGTACCTGGCAACATTCGAATTGTCAATGGGGCTGCAATTATCTTGAACACCCTGTAGAATAACACCAACTACTTCATCTTCAGCAAGCTATGAGATAATAAAATATTCATGGCGAAGTCATCACTGAAGACGCCAGAGTGGTTAATGGGGCCCACATTTGGGGTGTGAAGAACAAACGCAAAGAAGAAGAAGCAGAGATCACTGAAGTAGAGGCTAACAAGCTCATAACACCGAACTCACCGTCATTATAAGTTAGACAACACTGACATTTTATAAAAAGTTTTTGCAATCTATCCTAACAGAAAATGTCAAAACACGTTTCACCAAGATGAAGTAGAAAGAAGATCCGCCAAGCTGTAGTAGAAAGTAGATCGCCAAGCTGAGTAGAATAGAGAAGTATCACCAAGCTGAAGCTGAAAGTATCACCAGCTGAAGCTGAAAGTATATCCACCAGCTGAAGCCGAAGTATATCCACCAAGCTGAAGCCGAAGTATATCCACCAAGCTGAAGCCGAAAGTAATCCACAAGCTGAAGCGAAAGTATATCCACCAAGCTGAAGCTGAAAGTATATCCACCAAGCTGAAGCTAAAGTATATCACCAAGCTGAAGCCAAAGTATATCCACCAAGCTGAAGCTGAAAGTATATCCACCAAGCTGAAGCGAAGTATATCACCAAGCTGAAGCCGAAAGTATATCTACCAAGCTGAAGCCGAAAGTATATCCACCAAGCTGAAGCCGAAAGTATATCCACCAAGCTGAAGCCGAAAGTATATCCACCAAGCTGAAGCGAAGTAGATCCAAGCTGAAGCTGAAAGTATATCCACCAAGCTGCAACCCAAAGTATATCTACCAAAGCTGAAGCCGAAAGTATATCCACCAAGCTGAAGCTGAAAGATATCCACCGAAGCTGCAGCCGAAGTAGATCTACCAAGCTGAAGCTGAAAGTATATCTACCAAGCTGAAGCCGAAAGTATATCTACCAAGCTGAAGTCGAAAGTATATCCACCAAGCTGAAGCCGAAAGTGCAAACTGCATATGATAGAACATAGATGAGACTGTAGTAAAACTATTTGATTGGTGAAACACGTAATCACAAAGTACTGTAGTTTTACAAATTACAAAAACAATGACAATATACAGCAACGTTTCGACCAATAAGGCCTTTATCAAACAAACGAACAACAGGAGTGACGAATTTTAAAAAAAAAAACATATGGACGACTACATACGGAGACATTCAAACGTTCTAATGAAAATCTGGGAATAAAAACGAATAACGAAATAAATGTAACAGAAAAAACACATAAAAACTAGAAATAGAAAAGAAGAGAAACAATTTAAAAAATCAGGTAAATATATAGCTTGAATGCATGCAACATATGCACATATAGATTACAAGGCATGAGAAGAGAAAGTACTAAGAAGCATAGGAAGGTTATACTAGAACAATACAAACCATTTTCTTCGCTACACTTGTACGAGTATTTTACATTTGTTTTGTTTATCTGCTCATTTAAGCACATGTTTTGTTTATAGAACTATATCCACATGTAACTTCAAGTATAAAGTTGTCGTTTTATCTTTTGACAAAATTTTTATCAATTCGAGTGTCTCCTTCAACGCTTGACACTTCCTCCATCCTTCATCCGACTCTTTAATATCTTGTCAGCACTGATAATCACTCACATGTCTCCATTATGTCACTCTTTCTTGTGTTATCTCTTATCATCATTTAAGGGTGTCTCAGTGGCGGCTCGTGATCATTTTTGTTGGTGGGACCAGACACAAATTTTCGTGAAAATCATTGCTTTGTGTTAAGTTATATTTTAATTTATTAAATAATAAATACACGTTACACATTATTTTGTGGGCCGTTAATGACGAGCCGCCACTGGTTTGTCTGAACAAAACTTTCCCCAATTCCCTTTTCCCTAACAGTCCCTTCCGTATTTCTTCTTCTCATAGTCATTTTAAACCAATTAGACAATATTTGTATATGTTCTCCTGGGGCTTGAGACATGTTCTCCTGGGGCTTGAAACATGTTCTCCTGGGGCTTGAAACATGTTCTCCTGGGCTTGACATGTTCTCCTGGGGCTTGAGTCATGGTTCTGGGCTGAAAATTCTCCTCTTAAAATGGTCTCTGGGGCTTGATCATGTCTTCCGGCATTATGAATTTCTCCTGGGGCTTAAACATGTTCTCCTGGGGCTTGAGACATGTTCTCCTGGGGCTTGAAACATGTTCTCCTGGGGCTTGAAACATATTCTCCTGGGGCTTGAAACATGTTCTCCTGGGGCTTGAGTCATGTTCTCCTGGGGCTTGAAACATATTCTCCTGGGGCTTGAGTCAAGGTTATGGTAAAAAACCAACTCCTAAAATGGCTTTGTTATAGAAACTAATGCTCCAATTAATCAGTCAATTAATAGAATATTCTTTATCTTTGAATGTTCCATATCGTAAATTTGTTTCTGATTTGTATGTGATCTGGGCCTAAGAGCGATTGTGCGTTGTGCCAGTTATGCGCCTACAAGTAGGGCAAGCAAACCCGATTTCTGCAACGTGTTTTATTTACTAGGATAGCTTTCATAGGCCCTTATCTTACTTGCCTTTTTACGATATGCCTTGTAGGTCACAGTGGTACTATTCTTCATTGCACTTCCGTGAGTAACCATGTGTGCTCCGATCTATCTCAAAGGCAGTGCACGAACTCCGTGAGGGTCTCCGATGTCCTTTAGAAGATGGTGACAATATTTCTAATACATTTATCCCAGGCTGCGGCTTTCCAGTTTTCTCTTATCGATTTTCGACTGTCAAGAGTTCTTTTACGTGCTCAAACACGGAACCTATGTTTTAATATCCATCTCCTATATGACTATCAACTCGATTTCACCTACATTGAGATCAGGGTCTCTGGAAGTTAGATTTCTCACTCTACCGTCTGCAAAGACTGAAGAACACTTAAACTATTTGTTTTCTTATTTGTTGCTTTTCATAATTTTAGCAGAATAAATGCATTAAAAATACTTTAGGAAACACATGAATGAAAATATTGGCATATCCTTTACATGACTTAGCGATCAACCAAATTAGTCGTCGATTTTCTAGACACCACTTATACGTTCAGTAGTTTATCATTGCTTTCTTAACGTTAAGGTCTTTTTTACAGTTCATAAAAATTGAAGCATTTAAAAATGGTGCGTCTATGGCTTAGGGGATAGTGATTCGGTTTTTTAACCCCGACGTTTTAAGTTCGAACCACGCTGCGGTCAATTTGGTTGCAAATTGTTTCGCGTAGATATTTCTAAAAGGACGATGACACCACCCGTTCAGAAAGCAATGGCAAACTATTGAACGTAATAATGTCTAGAAATATCACAAACAGCATTAAAACGCTGGGGCTGATTCGCAAAGTCCTGTAAAGGATATGCAATTAACTTTTAAAATTCAAGGAACGAATTTACTTTCAAACTTGTCCGGCGCTGAGCTTGAACCAGATACGCTTGGGTTGGGATCGAGCTCACTACCGCTTAAGCTACAGACGCTCACAGACTAGGACACACATACTATCACAAATTTGCATGTTACCTGAATGTCGGTGTCATCAACCTTGAGACGTCTTGCACAGGTATCCGTTCCAATTGTTGATATTCTCTCGCATTGAAACTCATTATCCCGAATTCTCAGAAAAATGGAGGTTTTCCCGACGCCAGAGTCTCCGAGAAGCACCATCTTAAATTTAGGCGTAGAATTTGCACCTGGTTCTGATATTGCAGACATTGTCGGTCGCTGAACTCTTTGGTAATAATGATTTCAGAATGAATCAGAAACAAACATGGGGATCGCCTCACAAGATCGCAAGTAGCTTTGTTAGTGCAAGCATAAATGATATTATAATAATTCCTCTCCTACCGTTATACGTTGCATAGGGTCTGCAAGCAATTTATCCATACCGCTCTATCCTGGACAACTCGCTCAATCTTATTTATAGAACTGACACCGATATTTCCTGCCTCTCTCAGCAAAGTTCGTTTCAGGGTCCCCTTATGTCGTTCTCTCTTTTTTTAATAGGATATGATAGGATAAATGATATTTCTGAAGTGAAATGAATGATAATCTTGGCATATCCTTTACAGGACGTCCTATCAAGCAAAGTAAACGAGTCGTTGACTGTCTAGACACCACTTATACGTTACGTAGTTCTGATGTAGCTTGTCAGAATTAGCGTACAAAACTAGAACGTCAAACTCTTGTGCATGTCTAAGTTGGCACTGATATCTTGTTGAATTGTGTCTTGTTCCAATTACTTCTGTCTTGTTCCAATGTCTGTGTCTTGTTCCAATGACTTGTGTCTTGTTCCAATGTCTGTGTCTTGTTCAATGTCTTGTTTGTTCCAATGACTTGTATCTTGCTCCAGTATGAACTTGTATTGTTTAATTAAAGATGTGTTAGAATCAGGAAATGTCAGGAGGCAAGACACGACGTCCGGTGCATACTTCCGCTTGCATGATACAGTTGGTTGTCCATATATTCTCACAAAATCGTCTTAGCTATGTTCATGTGTTCAACCTGTAGGACAAATTATTGTTTATATTTAAAGGTAATGTTTCTAGATACTTGTAGACAATAGGTGTATTCTTCTTCATCTTCCTCTCCATATTGACCGCTTGTTAACCACACTTTATCATGTGTATATGATCCGAGCCTAAGAGCGATTAAATGTACGTGTGTCAGTTATGACTACAAGTACACCAACACATCTGATTTCTCCACGCTTTTTATATACAGGTAGCTTCCATGGGCCCCTGTCTCAGTCGCCTCTTACTACACGTGATAGGTCACAGTGTTACTGTTCTTTGCCCTGTAGAGCCCTGGCAACACACGAGCGAGGTTAATATATGATAGAATATAAATGTTTAGATAGAGGTAGATGATAGGTGTATAGATACAGGTAGATGACAGGTGTATAGATACAGGTAGATGACAGGTGTATAGATACAGGTAGATGACAGGTGTATAGACACAGGTAGATGGCAGGTGTATAGACACAGGTAGATGACAGGTGTATAGATACAGGTAGATGACAGGTGTATAGACACAGGTAGATGACAGGTGTATAGACACAGGTAGATGACAGGTGTATAGATACAGGTAGATGACAGGTGTATAGACACAGGTAGATGGCAGGTGTATAGACACAGGTAGATGACAGGTGTATAGACACAGGTAGATGATAGGTGTATAGATAGAGGTAGATGATAGGTGTATAGACACAGGTAGATGACAGGTTTATAGATACTGGTAGATGACAGGTGTATAGACACAGGTAGATGACAGGTTTATAGATAGAGGTAGATGACAGGTTTATAGACACAGGTAGATGACAGGTTTATAGACACAGGTAGATGACAGGTGTATAGATAGAGGTAGATGACAGGTGTATAGATACAGGTAGATGACAGGTTTATAGACACAGGTAGATGACAGGTGTATAGATAGAGGTAGATGACAGGTGTATAGACACAGGTAGATGACAGGTTTATAGATACAGGTAGATGACAGGTGTATAGACACAGGTAGATGACAGGTGTATAGACACAGGTAGATGACAGGTGTATAGACACAGGTAGATGACAGGTTTATAGATACTGGTAGATGACAGGTGTATAGACACAGGTAGATGACAGGTGTAGAGACACAGGTAGATGACAGGTGTATAGATAGAGATTGAGAATAAATATATATATATAGAAGTTCAGGATATGTTCGTTCTAAGTAACGATAGAGGATCGTGTATTACAGAAAGAAATTGAGGATATATTTATAGATAGAAATACAAATAAGAGTTACATAGATTAACATACCAACAGTGGCGGCTCGTCATTAAGGGCCAGTGGGGCGGGCCCACCAAAAATAAGGTGTAATGTGTATTTATTATTTTATACATTAAAATATATCCTAACCGAAACCATGATTTTTCCGAACATTGCTGTCTGGCCCCACCAACAACAATGATCACGAGCCGCCACTGCATACCAGCAAATGTCATTTAAAAATGAAAGTAACATTGTCAATCTTATGCCGGCAGGGAATTCAAGTAGCACTTTGATAAGCAGTTTACTAGCAGACAAGTAACGTTACACTTTCGAATCTATTTACACATACTTCGCTAAATCTTATCACTGGTTGAATAGAACTATAGTATTCATGATTTTATCGTGTAAATATCCACTTATATTTGTTTAATAGACATAATACTGTCATCTCTTTTATTTAAATAGTATCAAGGACTATTATTGTAGAGAATTTACTGGGTATTGTCAATTTTATGTTACCAATTAGCTCTGGTTGTTAATTAAGATAACTGGAACACACCGTTTACACACGTACCGTGTACACGAAGTGTGTTACATTGCGTAATAGTGTGGATAGTATCAGACAAAGGAATCTTAAAATTTCTATGATCTACGACCCCTTTCATAGTTACTACGCATCCAGGGACGTTATAACACAATTTAAGAACCAATTATATTTATTCCTCTCTTACAGTTATATGTTACATAGGACCTGCAAGTAATTTCTCCTTACCGTTCTGTCCTGGGCAACTCGCTCAATCTCTTCCATGGAATTGAGTCCGAAATTTCTTGTCTCTCTCAGTAAAGTTCGTTTCAGGGTTTCCTTTGGGCGTCCTCTCTTTCTTAAACCCTTTTTCCCTAACTCCAATACCTGCTGTGGTATTCTTTGATCCTTTCTTCTCAAGATGTGCCCAACATATCTCCATCTTCTCCTTCTCTATCAGTTACTGATAAGTAATAACTTTACATTGTCTTGTTGCTTTATAAAAACTCGTTCGCTCAACAATCTACATTAACCCCTTGCTAAACTACGCTTTGTGTTATGTATGTGATTTGCGCATTAGAGTATGAGTTCGCGGTGCCAGTTAGACGCATATAGAGACACTTGTCCAGCACATCCGCTTTCTGCATGGTTTTTTTCGGGTTCGCATCCCTACGTCGTAGACATCGATTTTAGTTTTTGCTACTGCGGAAACCACACGAGAACTTTATCTAAAAGGTAAATAGCACTGACGGTGGCGCCACCTGAACGCATGTCTTCTTCTTCTTTATTCCTCTCCGCTCCTCGTGGAGCGTAGGGTTTCAACAGTTGTTCGCCACTCTTCTCGGTCTCTGGCTGTTCTCTTTAAGGTCTCCCAGGACAGTTCAGCACGCTTCATTTCCTCAAGAGGATTTTATCTCTAGGTCCGTTTAGGGCTTCCTCTTTTTCGTTTTCCTTGCGAGTTCCATTCCAGTGCTTGTCTAGTGACACTCGACTGTGCCTTCCATAGGGTATGCCCGACCCATCGCCATTTTATCCTCTTTACCTGTTTCATCATGGGTTCCTGTTCGGTTTTTATCCACAGGTCTGTGTTGGTAACTCTATCATACTATCTCTGAGGGCATGTACGTCTATTCTAATTAAGCGTACCATTTCAGATTTTTTTATTTTTCTTACTAAGAATAATAACTGAGATCTATATAGAATCGATGTATATATAAATGCCGTGTACAAAGTTGTTTTTTTGTTTTTGTTTTTTTTAAACACGAGACGGCATAAAACATAGAAATAGGAAGGGACAGTTGAGGTTCACTACTACAAACATAGTTTAGACACGATGCTCTCCGCCATCTTGAAATCGGAAGTCACTTTGTTATACTTCCTTTAGATATGTTGCTATAATTATTTGTATATACAAGCACCCATAAGTCGTCATAGTTACCAAATGACAGTCTGTGAAGGCGAGAAGGCCGTATATACATACATATATATACGCATTCAAGTGAATGACAATACATATTAAACTGTAATAAACAGACAGACATACCAATATGCAGTCAGACATATATAGGCAGAAAGACAGATAGACAAATAGATAGATATATAGATAGGTACGTAGGGTAGGTATGCAGATAGATAGACAGATCGACCAACCGAACGACAGGAAAACAGACTAGATAGACAGATGGAAAGACGGATAGGACGGACTAGATAGACCGACCGACCCACCCACCGATAGACAGACAGATAAGAACACACACACGCAAATTACCTGTATTTACTGAACATAAGTAAACTTGTACTATCTTTGAAACACTTCAGTTTTTGATAAGCTTACAGAACACATGTACCGAAGTGGGTAACGTGTCACTAAATACACACGGAGAATGTCAAACAGTCATGAATATGTGTTGTAGTTTTTAACAGTCTATTTATTCTTCATGATCAAAGTTGTGTTGAGCCTAACGAAACGAAATTTAGCAACTAGTTTACTTTTTGCTATTGAACTGATACCACAACAGATTCGTTTCGGCGCTATCTAAAGCAAAAACATTTTTAAATTCATTTAATAAATTTAAGTTAATTCAATTGAACTGACACATTTTCGGTCACATTATATAGTTTAAGTAATTAATATTTAGTAAACTAATGCTGCATACATCACACGAATTGGGTATATGATCTCTCCAGTACTTAGAAGCAGTGATGTGCGAATATTTACTATTTGTTACTCGAATACCTTGTATTTCATGGATACAAATTTCCAATAGGGTATCGGAAAAAAGTATTCGTTACTTTATCATTACTGGGTGTTCTTGCAAAAAAACTCATTATTCTCGTTATACCATCAACTAGTGTTGTTTCCAAGTGGAAGGTTCGCTGCATTTTGGTTTCCCGAAATTTCACTTTCTAACATTTGAATTCGCGTCCTTTGACTTCTTTCAATTTAGTTGACGTCAAAAACTTAATTTGTCACTTGTCTGGCTTTCTTCACGTCAGTATTATATAAATATTACTTTAAACACTCTCACACACACTCATAGAGACACATAGATAACAAGAACGAACTGCGCCGTTCTGCTCATGAATGCATTTTTCAAGATATCCCTAGCATTCTTGTGGGAACTACTGAGTTCGTGATTTGTGCAATACTCTCGGCATGCCGTGTGCCATTTCTACGAAAGTGGACCAAGCTGTTTGATGTAAAATTAAAAAGCTGGCAATAAAGTCAATCATTTGACTTTTAGTCCATTTAGATAAAACAGATATATAGACAGAATGCAGACTTTTCTAACTTCGTATGCTATATCAGAATTCGTACGTCTGGTGCCGGGGCCCACGAGAGAAGCAAAGAATAGTACCACTGTGACCTACAATGCATATCGTAAAAGGCGACTGATGTAGGCCCTAGGGATGCTACCCAAGTAAATAAAAAGCAGCGTAGAAATTGGATGTGGTGGCCTACTTGTAGGCGAATAACTGGTACAGCGTACAATCGCTCTTAGGCTCAGATTACATACAAATCACACAGAGTGAATGACAGGTGGTCGATATAGAGCGTTCAAAGAAGAAGAAGATATCAGAATGTATATATTATTGAATATATTTTTATTGTTTGTTTATTACTGACTATAAAGGTGGTGCAATATTATAAAAGAGTGGTATAAACGTGAGTATATATATAGTATTATTGGTATCCGATCAGATGTTTCATCTGCTACCGTACGAAAGTATACGGTACCATCTGTAACTGTTAAACCCACTTCTTTGTGAAGAATGAAGAGCTAAAGGCTAGGAGAGAAAATCCCAACTGCCTTGTAGGTCATCACGGTTACCGGGGCCCAAATTTGGGGTGTAAAGAATAGAACCACTGTTACCTGCCATGCATGTCGTAAGAGGCGACTAAGGAGGTTTGGCTGAAATCGGATGTATGTGTCCTAAACGTGTAGAAGTTATGCGTTTAGGGGCCTACCAAACCAATGTACAATGTATACACGTTCTTGGCAAAGATCAAACATATCACAAAGAGTGATTAAAATTGGTCGTAAAGAACGAACGCAAAAGAAGAAGATCACGGTTATGTCGAAGGCTAGAGAGTATACCTTGATCACAAGTCCAGAGGGGGAGACCCTAAGGCAGTTGATGGTTATGTGTGTATTCCATTACACCTTCTGACATCACTTAAGCCACTGATTGATTCCAAACGTATGGACTTTTGTCTTCCATTTGGAGGAAACCATAGGGCAGAGAGTTTGTACAACATGGACAAGGCACATTCTCTATATCAACTGCTCATGTTAGACATAATTGGAGAGGACGTTTCATCTTTGCTTTTGTCTCGGACACAACATGGAAAGTAACAGTCACGGGAGAAATAGGGATGAGCTGAAAGGCAAGCGCAGACTCAGAAGTTGTCACAGTCACAAACACTCCCAATTTACCGTCTGTAAAGACGAAAAGATTATATATTTTTCGAATGTTATCATTCATGTTTTAACCCTTCTTTAATTATTTTAGACATAACTGCTAGACGTTACATAGGTCTGCTAGACGGCAGTAGCCCAAATCTGCTTATTAAGCTGCAGATTAATTACACACTTTTTCCCCACATGTCGGTTACGTGCTAATAGCCAAGCAGTCTCTAGGATTAGGTCTTCTTCCTCTTTTCCACCATTTACTTCTTTATAGAAATGTTGGGGGAGGGTGTGAACATAGTGATCTTGTGTTGCTTATTTTAAGGCACTTTGTAAGCTGATATTCATTTACGTAAGGCTGTTCTTGATGCCGTCACTCCATCTTTTGCGTGGTCTTCCTCTTGTACTCATATTTTTTCTGTGTCGCTCTCTGGTGTTCGCGATACCAGGGCATTTTTGTCAGGTGTTTAAACCATTTAATCTGTTGTTCTTTTATGAATTGTATAACTGGTTTCACATACAGTCTCCTGATTTCATCATTTCTAATTTTGTCTCTTATTGTTACACCTGTAGGATTAGGTAACGAGTACTAAGTAACGATTTTCTGTTACAAAAGTAACGAAATGTTACAAATACAATAAACCGAAACACACATCACTACTTGGAAGTTCAAAGATCTATTTATAATTAGTGGGAATTCAAGGTAACCAACTTTCTGACGAATGAGAAAATGAACAAACAGAAGGGCACAACCCACGCTTGAATTGATGCTTATAATTGAAACATTAAAGAACAGGAAATTCTATGAAAGCTGTTATCTTCAAGTTTGAATAGAATTATTATTATTTTTCTGTAATGAAAATGAAATAGAATTAAATGAGCGATGTCGTCTGACACCTTATATTTAACATGTCAGAACACAGAACCGACGCGTCTTGTGTTGCTATAAATAGATGATAATAAAGACGCTGGCGCTGGATAGGACACACTTTGCGAACACCGGAGGGGAATATAACAAGAAGGGTCCTTGCCTGGAACCCGCAGGGGCAGCGAAAGAAGGGAAGGCCGAGAAATACATGGAGACGAGATTTGGAGGCGGAGATCAACAATATAAAGAAGAGCTGGAGGGAGCTGCAGGAGATAGCTAGAGATAGGAAGACTTGGCATGAGTTGGTTGAGGGCCTATACCCCAACCCGGGTAAAAGGCAAAGAGAGAGAGAGATGAATGGTGACAAAAATGAGTGAACTAGTTTTTCATACGTCTGCAATGGCATTGGCTGTTAATCGCTCGAGTTTCTTCAATTCTGTTTTTGTTCAAAAGCAAAAAAACTCGACTAGAATGTGCTCGGCCCGTGTGGTGACGGGGCTGCACGGGAAGCAAAGGCAAATACCACTGCGACCTACAAGGTAAGGGGCAACTGATGTAGGACCTGGGGAGGGTACAACATCAGTACTGAACTTCATCAAGAAACAACCGATTATATAGTAATCAACTTCTCATGGGTACGGTGAGCAAATGGACTTTGGGATGGTTGCTGCAGCGGAGGACAGAGCATGAATGGGAATGCCCAATGTGCCATGACGTCGATCGCATAACATAACATAACATGGTTCGGCCATATAAGCAGATTACAAACAAACAGTGCGCCTCAAAGAGCAATGTTACTCCGATACAATGGATACAAAGCAAAGGATGAACCTCAGAAATAAGAGAGGCACTATTTATGAAGCACAAACAAATATCCGTTCTATAAATCCCTTCTTATCCTGCCGCTGTGAGGCAAAACAGGATTAGAGAAAAGATTGATTGATTGATTGATAGGATCAGTGGCGGCTTGTGCTCATTTTTGTTGGTGGGGCCAGACAAAAATTTTCGGAGAAATCATGATTTTGGGTTAGGTTATATTTTAATTTATAAAGTAATAAGTACAGGTTACACTTTATTTTTGGTGGGGCCGGCCCCAATGGCCCTTAATGACGAGCCGCCACTGGATAGGACCATCATCATCATTGCACTTCTGTGAGTAAAAATGTGTGCACCGATCTCTTACTTACACAGAGAGATCTTAGCGGCTGTGCACATACTCCGTAGCACAGGCGAGGGTCGCCGATGTAGTTTAGAAGTTGAAAAAACTTTGTATGAATATTTTGTGTTTTTAAATCTAATGAATTGTGTCTGGGTTGTCCCGCCTGATCTTCTCGATTTTGAACTGCAAATGGTTTTTTTTACATGCTTAACTTTAACAGGTGACCTGCGCTTTATCGTCCGTTTCCGATAGGACTAGGAACTCGATCTCACGTACACTGAGATCAGGGACGTCTGGAAAAATATCCTGAGAAAACCGAACACCTTTGGAAATAAAGGCGGGATCTTAACCTCTATCCCACACACATAGAAAAGCAAGAAGAAGAAGCAGAAGCAGAAGAGGTTATTAGATACAATCATTGTAGAACTTTGCATTCCCCCCCCACCCCACCCCTTCCTCACACTCCCCCATATCTTCCCTATCCAATTTCGTCAGTTAGTCTTGTTCTATGTTACATTGTTCTCTCTCTCTCTCTCTCTCGATCACCGCCCAGACCGATGTACCAGATCTCCCCATAAATTCTATTTATGTGGAAATCTGATTCATGCAGCCTTAGCATTGGTGTGTTTTACGTCACATCTTCACCCCATTAGGAGCTCTGGGGCTTATCCTTCGGCAATGTGTCCAGTTTCAGTCAGCGTTTACTCGGTTCGCTCTCCGTTCTGTAGCCATCTATTTTTTTACGATATGGGGTAGTAGCCCACGCCCAACCTCCTTAGTCGCCTCTTACGACATGCGTGGCAGGTAACAGTGGTCTATTCTTTACACCCCAATTTGGACCCCGGTAACCACTCGGTCGTCAGTGTTCTCTCTAATAAGTCAGGCAGGATGTTAAACCACATTTCATATTATTGTTGTATTAAAAATCTGTTTGAATGTGTCACAGTTAAAATATTTCACTTCGTGTTGTGAATTACATCTCAAAGTTAATTAATCTGAAGTCTGGTTGCAGTTGATCAAATTGAAGGTGAAAATGTGAAGCATCTGCGAGGAACTCCTGCTGACGATTGGTCAACAGTAAACTATCGCTCTGTTCAAAATTTAATTTTTATATTGAAAAATTTCTTTTTTTTATGGTTAGGATTTTCTCATTTTGTTATTTTTTTTCTCTCTCCTTTTTTGTTGTCCCTAATCGGAAGTGTCACAACGGGTGGACCCAGTCAGAGCCAACTATAAACGTATGGTCCTTTGGACTTAGGTAAGAATTATGAGAAATCAGACCCCAGCCACACCACGTGACCTCGCATTCCAGTATTGTGTATATAGACGAATTCATTTTAAAATAACAATGTAAACTCAACTTATTTATCCACAAGTTAAGTGCACACAGTGAAGAAATAATAATATTATGATATTTCTCAATAAAACCACAGACTCATTTAAATTAAGTGGTGCATCAAACACTATATTCGCCTTCTATTTGCAGAACCTGTCATTTTCTGGCCTAGTTATCGTGCTGGACTCAGTACGTGAAGTAACCGTTGTCACAATTTCGATAAGCGCTGGTTTGTTTATGTTTTGTGCCATTTGGCGTTTAATGAAGGTTTCCACCTTTTGGCCGCGATCAAGTAAGTAGGCACTAAAGTTTGATCTTAACCAAACGGCGAGAAGGACTCAGAAACTACCGCAATGAGAACTTATCTTAAATAACTTAAGGGACTTTGCACCATCATGGGTGAACTAAGTGCAGAAATACTGATTGTAACAATTTTGTCAGTGTCGGCTCGTTGTCATTTTTCTTGGTGGGGCCAGATAAAATTTTCGGAAAAATCATGGTTTTGAAGTACAGTATTTACTATTATTTGTTTATTCCTGGAAATTATTCCCCCTATCGATTATTGATGTGGCTAGGCCCACTGCCCTTAATGACGAGCCGCCCCTGAATTTTGTTCATGTATTTTTGTAAGTCAAGATGGTAAATAAGCAATCATTAGACAAGTACTTACTGATCTACACTGAGATAAATAAAAGTGGTTGCACAATTCAGTATTTGACATTCGCTTTTTCCTGGACATCTCAAGTACTTGCCTATTATCAACTTATTTACATTTTCCATGAACTCGATGCTTCCCCTATGTTCTTGGAGTTCTGTATTAGTTAGTTACATAAATACTAGACGCTGCCTATGTTCTTGGAGTTCTGTATTAGTTAGTTACATAAATACTAGACGCTGCCTATGTTCTTGGAGTTCTGTATTAGTTAGTTACATAAATACTAGACGCTGCCTATGTTCTTAGAGTTCTGTATTAGTTAGTTACATAAATACTAGACCTGCCTATGTTCAGAGTTCTGTATTAGTTAGTTACATAAATACTAGAAGCTGCCTATGTTCTTAGAGTTCTGTATTAGTTAGTTACATAAATACTAGAAGCTGCCTATGTTCTTAGAGTTCTGTATTAGTTAGTTACATAAATACTAGAAGCTGCCTATGTTCTTAGAGTTCTGTATTAGTTAGTTACATATATACTAGAAGCTGCCTATGTTCTTAGAGTTATGTATTAGTTAGTTACATATATACTAGAAGCTGCCTATGAATTGTGTGTTGGTGTGTGCTATATGTGTAGGCGTGTATGTATGTTTACGGTTGTTTCGTTTCATATATATATATAAGTACAAATAGTAAGGTTGCGTCTATGGCCTAGGGGATAGTGACTCTGTCTATTAATCCCGACGTTCTGAGTTCGAATCACTCTGCGGACAATTTGGTTGCAAATTGTTTTGCGTGGATTTTAACAAAAAGACGATGGCACCACCCGTTCAGAAAGCAATGGCAAACCACTGAACGTAATAATGCCTAGAAAAATCACAAAAAGCGTTAAAAGCTGAGAGTTGATTCGCAAAGTCCTGTAAAGGATATGTAATTAACCTTACAAACAGTAAATACTTGTGTGCTTTTGCAAGAACTGTATTAGTTTATCTGATTATCCATGTTGTGTAGTCAATGCTGTAAGTAAGACACGACAATGCTAGGATTTTGTGTGTGTGTGTTGAGAACTAGCTGCTCGTGGTTGTAAAAGGAATTAAAACGAACGCTCATTTTGACAACTAAGCGATGAACGCCGATATAATAAAGGTAGTGTTTTAACCCTTTCGTCCTTCTGAACTACTATACCGGCTCTCAGTTTTCTTTTGTTATGGCGCAAAGCTAATAAAGTGACTAATTCAGTAAACATTGAAATATAAATGCGGTCCTAGGTAAACAAATGTAACGGAGAGAAGTAGTTAATTTTTCTTCAAACGCTCCATATCGACCACTTGTTAACCTCTCTATGTGATTTGTATGTAATCTGAGCCTAAGAGCGATTGTACGTTGTACCAGTTATGTGTCTACAAGTAGGCCAGTACATCCGATTTCTGCGAGGCTTTTTATTTACGAGGATAGTTTCCCTAGGTCCTACATTAGTCGCCTCTTACGACATGCCTTGTAGGTCGCAGTGGTACTATTCTTTGATTTCTTGCGGGCCCCGGCACCACACGGGCAGGGTAATTTTTATTTGATATTTTTTTATGGGAAGACCCTCAAATACTGAAAGCGACGGTAACGTAGTTGTTAGTGAACTCGCTTCTCAAGGCTGGTGGTCCGGGTTCAACTCCCGCAGTGGGCGGGGAATTTTCGACCGACGGTCGTCGACCCAGCCTCAACTGGGTACCAGACATGCTCTGCTGGGAAAGTAAAGGCGGCCGGCGTGATGCTGACCATATCACACATCGTGTGCCGACGGTCAATGAATAATACAGGCCTAACACTGTATTGCCCTATATACCACAAGGTATGAAAGGGTTCCTTTACTTTCCTACTTTACTTCAAATACTTGTCTTATGTATACTTATTTACCATAGTGCTGTGGCTCTCACTGGGAGCAAAGAATATTAATACTGCGACCTACAAGGCATGTCGTTAGAGGCGACTGAGGTATAGGCCTATGCAGTGGCGGCTCGTCATTAAGGGCCAGAGGGGCCAGGCCCCACCAAAAATAATATGTAACGTGTATTTATTATTTAATAAATTAAAATATAACCTTACCCAAAGCCACGATTTTCCCTAAAATTTGTGTCTGACCCCACCAATAAAAACAATCAAGAGCCGCCACTGGGCCTAGGAAGCTACACTAGTAAATAAAAGAGGTCAAAGAAATCGGATGTGCTGGCCTACTTGTAGGCGCATAACTGACACAACGTACAATCACTCTTAGGCTCAGATCACATACAACACACAAAGATAGGTTTAACAAGTGGTCGATATGGAGCGCTAGAAGAAGAAGATAACTATAAAAACACTGGGAAGTAAAGTTGTTCAGCGCGATATTTACCACATCACCCATCGTGTGCCATTCGTGAAAAAGAAATGCGAGCCTACCACTGTATTTTCCAAATACACCACATGGCATTAAAATGGGTTATTTACTTTACCTTTTTATACAAGACACATAAACATAACAGTATTTTGATTCTACGTATACGTGTAATTAAACTTCTGTTGCAGAAACAACGTTTACGAACAATAAAGGTGACAAATTATTAATATGTTCATCGTCAAGAGGGGACAGAAGAACGCAATAACATCCCTCATGAGCTAAACACAACAGATATAACATATAGCTTATTCAGTATCGATGAAAATAGTTGTGATATTAGAAGACAATTAGCTACCCCAAACATGTGAGAAAAGATTTAGTAACAGCTGTAATACAACGTGTCCTTACAGAAACTACACAATAAATCGAACTTCCATTCCTGCACAACAGATCACAAATGATAAAACTTTGTTAGATCGTGTTGGGAGATTGTTCTGATAACAGAAACGGAATGAAGGTAATTTCGTTTTTTTTTTAAATTTCTTATATATTCTGACACAAGATAACTAAAGTTGATAAACAATATGTTCGGGGTTATTGTGAACGATATTTTACATGTGCAGTTTCTATAGACAGACAAACAGACAGACAGATATACAGGGTGTTCAAGATAAAAGATTGGTAAATTTTGATTTGTCAATCGGGCTACTTTTATCTTGAACACCCTGTAGATAGATAGCTAGACAGAGAGATAGACAGCTATATAGATAGTTAGACAGACAGGAAGAAAAGACAGACAGAAAGACATACCGACCGACACACATGATGACAGACATAGAGATAGGTAGAATACCAGATAGGTAGATAGGTAGATAGGTAGACAGGTAGATAGGTAGACAGGTAGACAGTAGAAGGTAGACATGGTAGATAGGTAGATTAGGTAGATAGGTAGATAGGTAGATAGGTAGAGGAGGTAGATAGGTGAGACAGGTAGATAGGTAGACATGGTAGATAGGTAGACAGGTAGATAGGAGATAGGTAGAGTACAGGTAGACAGGTAGACAGGTAGATAGGTAGATAGGTAGATGGGAAGATATGTGGATAGATGGATAGATGGACGAATGGATGGGTGGGTGGGTGGGTGGGTGAATGAATGGATGGATGAACGGACAGACAGACAGACGGACAGACAGATGGACAGATAGATGGATATATAGATAGATGGATTTGCTTTGTATCCACTGTACAAAAGCAACATTGCTCTTTGAGACGCACTGTCTGTTGGTAATCTGCTTATGTAGCCAAACCATTTAGTTTGTTGTTTCTTGATGAAGTTTAGTACTGATGTTGTATTTACTTTTTTCCTAATGTCTTCATTTCAAAACTGATCTCTTCTGGTTACTCCCAGCATTCTTCTATCGATGCTATCAATGACTGTCAATACGATGTAGGTCCGTGCGGTATATTTTCTCAGCATGATGCAAGTCTTCGAAATGCCGCCCTTAAATGGATTTTCCTTAAAATATCCTTTCATTGTAATTGTGATTTTCTGATTATGCCGCCATCATACGGTGCCGCCAGATGTGACCACCTCTCTGTATCATAGCACGCACGGCCCGGATAAGTTGTCTCTGTTTTTTTTATCTGGGACATTTGATCAAGATATGTTCTGTGTCACCTTGTTTGTGTCAGTCAGACTCATTGGAAGTTTCCATCTTCAGATTGTTGTTACACAGTTTTCATCTATCTATCTATCTATCTATCTATCTATCTATCTATCTTCTTCTATCTGTCTGTCTCTGTCTGTCTGTCTGTCTGTCTGTCTGTCTGTCTGTCTGTCTGTCTGTCTGTCTGTCTGTCTGTCTGTCTGTCCGTCTGTCTTGTCTGTCTGTCGTCCGTCGCGTCTCTGTCTGTCTGTCTGTCTGTCTGTCTGTCTGTCTGTCTGTCGTCTGTCGTCTGTCGCGTCTGTCTGTCGTCGTCTGTCTGTCTGTCGTCTGTCTGTCTGTCTGTCTGTCTGTCTGTCTATCTATCGTTTGCTATCGAAAAAGGAGACATCTGGAGCGAGTTTATCCACCTTGTCTTTCTTTCTTTTCTCCAATCCTGATTTGCCTCACAGCTTCAGGGTACGAAGAGATTTCAAGCAAAGGATTTTGTGTGTGCTTCATAAATAGTGCTTTTGTCGCCCCTGTTATCTCTGAGGTCCACCTTTTGCGTGTTACACAGTTGATATCTAAAACTGTTGTGATGAGTGCAATGTTTGAAGAATGTGTATTGTTCCTGAATGGGTAAGAAAGCACAGTCATCTCGTGCCCAGTACAAAAAAACACTAGTAAAGTCTTTGCCTTATCTTAGTGTGTGGCTTCCTCAATTACATACTTTTATGAATAAATGATAGGAAAACAAAGATCATAATACTATCTTCTTCTTCTTTTGTGTCACACTGCTACCGGGTTGTTGCCCAGTGTCGTCACACTGCTACCGGTTGTTGCCCAGTGTCCTGGTTTTCCGTTTTTGTCTTGCGCTGTTCTGGTGGCTTGGGTGATTTTTTTTTTTTTTTTGCTCTTTGACAGGATTCTGTTATGTCATCTAACCATCTTTTTCGTGGTCTTTCTCTCGCCTTCTTTCCTGATGTTCAGAATACTGTTAGCTTGTATATTCCCCGAGGCAACGTATGAGTGTGAAACACGAACATTTAACAAAGCAGGGGGAAACATATATGTGCTTTTGAATATAAGTGTTACTGTAGAGTTCTCCGTAAACCATGGACAGAGTAAAAAACAAATATATCTATCCAGAAAGAACTCAAAATTAAAGAAAACTGGAGGATACTAACAAATATGGGTTCCTATTCTGTTTTTTTTTTTTTTTCGATCCAGAAGTATTTGAGCTTTCAGCTCTTCGGCTCGGTGCCATGGACATCGTAACCCTTCGGTTCGGTGCCACGAACACCGTAAATCTGGGAAACCTGTGGCTTTTCTGCCAGCCCGCGGAATTGAACCCGCACTCACAGAGGGCTAGTCACCCGATCCAACGAGCTACGAACACGCTGGTCAGGCGGGCTCTGTTGTTATCTACAGTTCTGTGAAGGGCTAGCTATTTGATTATGACTTGCATAATATCATACACAACTGTAATAATTTGTCTGGTCAACCACTAGTAACAACTGGTATAAGAGGGAGAAGATTGAGATATGTTGGACATAACTTAAGAAAAAATGATCAAATAATATCAAAACAGAAATTGAAGTAGGATGCAAAGGGTTCAAGAAAGAAAGGGCGCCGTAGGGAAACCCTGAAACAAACTTTACTGAAAGAATCAAGAAATATCGGTCTCAATTTCACAGAAAAGATTGAGCGAGTTGTCTAGGATATAGCGGTATGGAAAAATTATTTTTATTCCCTATGTAACGTACGTATAACGCTACGAGAGGAATTATTATTATTATTATTATTTAACTGTAATATCTACATTTCAGACACAGATGCTATGTATTGTCCTGATCATTGCTCTTCTAGTAATAGAAATCGCTGGAAAAGCTAAAAAGTCAAAAGGAAAAGGAAAAGCTAAAAAAGGAAAAAATGGTTTTGGGAGGGGTGGGGTGGGTGGGCCGGATATAGGTGAAGCAATTGGTGTAATTAGAAAAGAAGAACGAGCGAGAGAACGAAAGATAAAGCTGCGACAAAAAACTATTGAGAAGGAACGCAAACAACGAAACAAGTAAGTAAATCTTTATTTGTATTGTTAATAGAGATGTGAGATCAGATGCTTCATCTTCTTTTCTTCACCTTCAACTCCCAACGGAGCACAGGTCTTCAACAAACTTCTTCCAGCTCTTCCCTCTCTTGCCGTCTCTTCCAATTCTTTCCATGTTTTACCTATCCTTTTAATTTCAGCCTCCAGCTCTCTTTTCCATGTCTGTCTAGGTCTTCCCCTACTCCTCTTTCCCTGCTGGTTCCAAAACAGGGCCTGTCTTGCAATGTTTCCGTTTGGTCTTTCAATGTATGTCCAATCCATGCCAGTGTCTCTTCCTGATCTCTTTCTCCACTGGTATCTGCTTAGCTCTTTCTCTGAGTTCTTCGTTTGTAATCTTATCATACCATCTAAGTCCCTCTATTCTACGTAAACATTCATTTACCGTATGACAATAGACGGTACTATTTGCAATTGTTAAACTCACTGTCAGATCAGATGTTATATCAGCTACCGTATGACAGTAGACGGTACCATCTGCAACTGCTAAACTCACTGTCAGATCAGATGTTATATCAGCTACCGTATGACAGTAGACGGTACCATCTGCAACTGCTAAACTCACTGTCAGATCAGATGTTATATCTGCTACCGTATGACAGTAGACGGTACCATCTGCAACTGCTAAACTCACTGTCAGATCAGATGTTATATCTGCTACCGTATGACAGTAGACGGTACCATCTGCAACTGCTAAACTCACTGTCAGATCAGATGTTATATCTGCTATCGTATGACTAGACGGAGCCATATGCAACTGTAAAACCAGAGCCAACTTTAAACTTATGGATCTGCGGACTCAGGTAAGAATTATGGGAAATCAGACCACAACTACACCACGTGACCTCGCATTCCAATATTCTTGTATACAGACGAATTCATTTTAAAATCAACACAAAATGCTAAATCGAAGTTATATTATGCACCAAGTTAAGTTTAACAATAAGGAATATCAATAGTGTGAATATTTTTCACCAATAAATAAACATAGACTCATAGAATTGAGTAAAATAGCAAAAAAAGCTGGCAGTGTTCTATTAAACATATATATTTTCCAACCCCAACTTAAACTAGGTCGGGGATTTTCCCGTCAGTTGTCAGGCCCAGTTACAGATGGCTGTGTTTAAACTCACTGTCAGATCACGTGTTTCATTTGCTACCGTATGACAGTAGACGGTAACTTATGTAACTGTTAAAGCGTTAAACTGTTGGGTGGAAGTTAGGAAGAGCTAAAGGCTAGGGAAGTAAGCCCTGATAGAAAATCCTCACAACATTGTTGGTCAGCTCAGTTATGCAGAAGGCTAGAGGAATAAACCCTGACCACAAATCCGGAGGGAGGTACCTTATAAGAAAGTTGATGGTTATGTGTGTATTCAATTCCATCTTCTAGCATCCCCTACAAACCCTGCTTGTTTCCAAACGTATAGACTTTGTTTGTCTTTTGGATCAAATAGTAGGGTAGAGAGGTGGTTTGTGCCAAATTTATAATGCACATTTTCCCATAGCAGCTGCCTAGACCAGGCATAAATGGAGATTTGCCGATTGACCGTCTATAAAGACGACAAAGGATATATATATATATATATATATATATATATATATATATATATATGTTCATGGGAACACGTTTCAACTATACATCATATATTGTTTTACGTTACGTTAACCTGCATCAGAGAAATCAAATATTGTGAAAATAGTTACAGACTATGTTTTCGGGCTGTACCAATATTGACATCCATCTCTCTCAATCTGATCAGCGACTGGGATTCACGACCCTGAAATTCCTCCGTTCGGAAAGACTCAACGCATTAAGAATGTCATTTCGTTCCATTGTAGCGCCCTCTGATATAGCCATATCAGCTAATCTATCAGCTCGTTTATTACCCCTGACACCTGCTGTAAACAGTGTGTACTTTTTTTTAAATCCACTTTTTGAAGAAAGCCTACCTACAGTGGGTGGGAGAGACTAACGTGTAGTGGTTAATGCATCTTCTTCGAAGGGGACTCAGCATAACATGCCCCAGTGTGAGTGGGATTTTTTCATGCCTTAGCGTCTTTCACAACCTAAACGTACCTGGTTCAACCACCGCGGCAGGCGATTTGGAAGCAAATTCGTGTGCGTGAACTTTTGCGAACGGTAAAAATAGATTCAACTGTTCAGAAAGAAATGCAAACTACTGAACGCATAAGAGGTGTCTAGAAAATCGACAACGTTTTTACTGTGGTTGATGGCTAAGTCCCCAATATTTCATGACAACAGACTACTATTTCACTCCAAAATACTTACAATATACGGTGAATACAAAGTTCATTCATCGTTGCATCCTATTAAGTCTGATATTCGATGGCATAGATTATTGATAACAAGGGTGACTAGCACACAAGCTCTGTTAATAGGAACCTTGATGTTGGAGCTCAGCGTGTTGTTAGTCCACTCTTTGCGACGACAGTCTAAGGTTGCTAAAACCTTTCCAGTACTCTCGAGCAACTCGGTGCCCATTTAGGGAACGGCAATGATAACATAGCTGAGATAGCTGAAGCCAGGTTTATCATTTCACGTTCATAGTCCCAAGTATGGAGGATCTGCTTACTCGACCATTGCTGTGGCTGATCATGAATGTAATATCATCACAGCTCCTCAAAAACATAGTTATCTCTTCTAGATATTTGACTAAGATTAAAGTGTAGTACCACGTGATCGCTGCCAAAGGTTGGGATCCTTCAAAAGCTCCAAAGGCCACGTAAAACACAAACTTATTCGAAGTGTAATTAATTACCTTGGATTCTCCGAAAGGAGTTAATTCTTATTTTTCATGTTTGTTGGCGTACACGCTCTGATATAACCAATAAAAGGTTCGCCTTAGGTTGAAAGGGGCGTGCCTCGGCTTAAAGAGGCTTTAATCCCTACTAAACAAACAAACTTATTCGAAAGATCGGTCGACCTTCAGAGATTACACGTTCAATAGTACTGAGTTCATTAGCTGTGGAACTTTCATGTAGGACTCAATTCTTCGGTCTCTTCGCGACTGTTTGTTGGATGAGGACACTAAAATCGATATTGAATCGATCAAGCGATTTAGGCAGTTTGGAGTTACCCGTTGTACAAGTCGAACTGGATGTCTGAGAGGCAGAGTGAGAGGTGTGTTTAATCAGCGAGCCACGGGAACCATCAATATGCATACGCTTCGATATCTGTTGGGGAGACTGAGCACCTATGGGTCTGCCCGGAGTGCAATGACGTCAGTTTAGTAACCAATAACCAATAATTAGGGGAGAAAAAACATTTTCAAATGTTTATGAAACTGGTTCAACCTGATGCCTTGCAGGTGGGTTTGGGAGACAGCCAAAGGTTGACGGAGAGCGAACCCAGTAAACGCTGGTTGAAATCAGACACCTCGTCGAAGGACAAGCCCCAGAGCTCCAAATGGTACTGAAGATTGTGACGTAAAAACGTTCTTGGCAAAGGCTGTTTATATATCACAATAAGAATGATCAAAATGGCCAAAAAGAACGATCGTGAGATAGAAAGAGAAAAAGAGAGAGAGAGAGAGAGAGAGAGAGAGAGAGAAACTGGTTCCTGTCCAAGCTGGGTTTTTTGGGCGACCTTGACTAAACGAAAAAGAGAACTTATTTAGTAAATTACTTTACAAATGTTACATATTGGGATGCTCGAAGTGATATGAAGTCGGTTCTTTAACCTTATTCTTCTCTTCCACCATTTACTTCTTTATAGAAGTGTGCGGCGGAATGGTGTCGTGATCTTGTGCATGCTTGCTTGTTTGTGTGGACACTTTGTAAGCTGTTATTCATTTTCTTAAGGCTGTTCTTGATGCCGTCGCTCCATCTTTAACTAATAATAAAAAATGTTACAATTTCTATCCCAGACGTAGGAAGAAAGAAGAAAGTTTAAGAGCAACAGCAGCAGCAGCAGTGGTGAAAAATATAAGTAGCATCTTCAACAGTACACCAGACAAAGTACCTCATATACCAGATCTTGAACCAAGCAACTTACCATGCAATCAAGTATGCCCTGTCTGTCCCGCCAACGCCTCTATGCCGTGTGATATGTACAGCAAAGTCACATGTAATTGGCCATACTAGCAGTGGGTTATACATTGTAAGTACCAAGCGTGTTAGAACAATAACTCAACATTATAATAATATTGATAGTACATATAGGCAGCATTTTCACAGAGGACGGAAAACTCGATAGAGAAATAGAGACAAGGTGTTAAAAAGCAAATGCAGTGACCTACCAGCTGGCACCATTACTACAACACCCAAAGATCAAGATGGAAGTGAAAAGACAGATGATAAAAAGTATTTTCCTACCAGCACTTTGTTACCAGTGCCAAACTTGGTCTTTTACAGCAACACGCCACAGAAAGCTCACCACGTGTGAAATGAAATGCTTGATGAAGGCAGGGAGTCACCAGGAAAGACAGACTACGAAATGAGGACATCAGAAGCATAGTGGGCATAACATCATGCACCGAATACATCGAAGGACAACAAATGCAGTGGTTTGGGCATTTAATGAGAATGAAATACAACCAGCCACCAATAACAGCATACAATAAAAAGAGTGGGTACTAGAGCTAAGGGAAAACCAAGAAAAAGATGGATAGACAGTATCAAGACCACACTAAATATACACGGATATAACACAAAAAGGACGACTCCTCTGGCCCTGGAACGCAAATTAAAGCGCCCACCACTGCGATTAACGGCAAGAGTGGACAGCCAATTCGATCATCCACTTGAGAAACGACAATAGACATAGATAGACCACTTCATTCTTTGTTTCTCTGTAACTCAAGCAAAGTTTTGTCCCAACTTTCTTTCTTATGCTGATGTTGATGACTTTTGTTTTTTTAGGCATTGTTGATAACTTTTCGTAGACATCGCACTTCACATGTAGTGATTTTTTGCGTCTGTGCCTTGCTCATTGTCCATGTTTAACAAACATTATAAATATATTTAAAGTGTACTAAATTTTCATCTCGCTCTTTTACTATTGTATTTACCAGTTTGGTATCTGTTGATATTGCGTGGATATACTGTCCTTGGCATGCGGGTGTTTACGGTAATGAGAGAGCGGACAGGCTTGCATCAACAGCATCGATTGTTGGGGAGTTGAAGATGGATAAGGGGGATATTCTTCGGTCTCTTCGCGACTCTCTGTTGGATGAGGACACTAAAATCGATGTTGAATCGATCAAGCGATTTAAGCAGTTTGGAGTTACCCGTTGTTCAAGTCGAACTGGATGCCTGAGAGGCAGAGTGAGAGGTGTGTTTAATCAGCGAGCCACAGGAACCATCAGTAAGCATACTCTTCGATATCTGTTGGGGGAGACTGAGAACCTATGGGTCTGCCCGGAGTGCAATGACGTCAGTTTAGTAACCAATAACCAATAACCAAAGTATCTGTTATAATTTGCTTGTTCAATTTCTTCTCTTGAATACGCGATCAGTTTAGAACATAGATTCCCAAACGTTTTCGGCCCACCGCCCACTTTGCACGACATAAACTTTGTAACTCCCCCCTCCACATTAAAACAGTTTGCCAACGCCCCCCTCCCCAATATATATACATATACATGCTCTATTTTTTTCTTTGACATAGAAAAATATATATATTTCTGTCATACATGGTAAAATGATTATATGATTCTATGCATGAGATAGAAAATTGATGAAAACATGGATCGTGTAAGACGGGCATAAGATGAATTTAAATGCAGAACTAAAAGTTTTAATGATTATTCAATCGCAATATCACGAAAATAATTTATTTTAAAATATTTACTATTCATTTCCTCTTTAAGGAACCACGGATTCCTAATCGCCTGAACACCACCCAAATTCTTCTGAGCCCACTATCGCCCCCCACCCGCCCCTTAGAAAGCTTCAGCGCCCACTGGGGGCGGTAACGCCCACTTTGGGAAACCCTGGTTTAGAACAATATCAGTCATCGATTGACAGTGCCGGACTCACAAATTGGTTTCCAGTAACATCAGGAGTACGGCAAGGATGTGTTTTATCACCTCTTCTCTTTATTATATACATGGATAGTATCACCAAAATAGATGAAGCATCACTCAACGCAGACCAACAAAATGAACTGCTCTTTGCTGACGACCAGTGTATATTCCATAATAATATTGAACAGCTTCAAGAACACATAAACTTACTCAACAATAGCTGCCTCAAATACAACATGAAGATCAACATTCAAAAGACAGAAGTCATAACTATAAGCAGAGAACATAAAGATATCAACATACAAATAAATGACCAAACGCTAAAGCAGGTGAGAGAATTCAAATACCTTGGAAGTATCTTCACATCTGATAGTAGACTGGACAGAGAGATCGAAACTAGAATCCAGCAAGCCAACAACATTACATACCAGCTTACCCAATTTTGAAACACCCAGCTATTCCAGTAGTGACTAAAAGACAGATTATAAATTCAATCTTTATACCAACACTGTGCTACCAGAGCCAAACATGGGCACTGACAAAAGAACAAGAAAGGAAAATTACCACATGCGAAATGAGATGCCTGGGGAAAGCAGTAAATAAAACAAGAAGAGACCATATAAGAAATGAGGAAATTAGAAGAACAGTCAGAACAACACCTGCTATTAGATTTATTGAAAAACAGAGACTCAAATGGTTTGGCCACTTGGTCAGAATGAACCTGAATACACCAGTTGCAAGAGCGTACAACCTGAAAATGGAATCATCAAGAGGAAGGGGCAGACCAAGAAAAAGATGGGTTGATGGAGTTACAGACATCTTAAAACTTCACAATACCACATCATATCAAGAGACCGAGCGTGCATTATCTCGGAAACCGATCATCAGTTAAACCTGCTACGCCTAGCGGCAAAAAGCAGTGAAGGACAAAAGAAGAAAGAAAAGAAAGATTGACAGTGCCAAAGAGCAAATTTACCAACCCCTGTCTTTTCAAGAGGTCAAAACCCTCACACAGATAAAATCTGCGGTAGACTGGAAGACAAACACTGGATATGATTATGGAAAAGACCTAACCAGTACAGACCAGGTCATTATATTTCAAATACGCACTGACACTGCAGACTCAACAAACACTTATATAGACTAGGAATAAGTCAAACAGCTCTCTGCCAGTGTCAACAGGCAGAACAGACACCTGAGCATATCCTGCAAGACTGTCCTCTCCTGTGTGAGCTGAGAAGCAACATGTGGTCACACCCAGTCGACCTGAAAACTAAGCTTTGGGGAAACCTGACAGACTTGAAACTGACTGCCCAGTTTGTGCTCCACAGTAAATTAAGCGCATGACCAGAGATCGCTGAAGAAGAAGAAGATTGTATCCAACATCAATGAATGAAATGGTTTTTGTTCATTTGGTCAGAATTAATACTACCAAGTCTGGTGCAAGAACATACTAGTGCAAGAACATACTAGTGCAAGAACATACTAGTGCAAGAACATACAAGTGCAAGAACATACTAGTGCAAGAACATACTATATAAAACATCATCAGACTGCAAGAGGTTTATAATGCTAACAGATAACACTGCTATATTTATTTCAGATGTCTGGATTGATAAACGTAACAGTTATTGATGTCAGCAAGGCCTAAAGTTAGAGACTGAAACAGGACTTAATGTATCTTAATTATAAAACTCATTGTCTGTTTGTGTGTTACATGAAAAATTTGAAAACACCAAACTCCGAAAACATGAAATTTGGACAGCTTGTTTTTATAGAAATGTGTAGGCTAACGCGACCGTTTTCCACTCTACACATGCTTTCTTTACCGAGTTATGAGTTAGTTAAGTTGGTTAAAAAAATCTATACATTTGATTGTCTGTTCAGTCACTCATTAAATTATGTAATTGAGATTGTGGTGCAGTAAACGGGAAAAACGTAATTGAACAATTAGTAAACATAATATATCAATTTAAAAAATAGGTACAAATTGCTTTGCTTATCAAAACACAAGAGATAAATTTAGTTTTAACTTTTTTTTTCTATTTTACAAAGGTTAATGTCTTCTAGATTTTGTTTTCTGTAAGATAAAATGAAATAAACAATCTATAAAATTTTTAAAAAGCAAAAAGCCCGATATTTCATCCCATAATGTATATTGGTGAATACAGTGTAGTGCTTGTATTTTTCTTTCACCTACGGCACACGGTGGGTAATGTGATCAATCAACATCATTCATACTTCCTTCACTTCCCAATGTTTCTTTTTTACCCAAATGAAACTGGGTCGAGCTGACAGTCGTTACGGTTGCAAAAAAGTTTCTCACGTAAGTCTCATGTGAAGCTGGAAAGTAAAGTTAGTTTTAAAAAATAAAAATGCAAATATTTCGTAATACCAGAGTTTATGTATAAACTAAAAAAAAAAAAACATCAATGCATTTTCTTTGAAATCTGGTTCATCAAGATATGTGTGTTTTCTTCTTCTTCTGCTAACATTCTTCACGGCCAATTTGATCATTCTTATTGTGATGTATAATTGGTCCACTGGCAAGAACGGAGTGATCTACGTCGGGACGATTGTGCGCCCATGGTGACTAGGCCCGCCCGTCCGTTTTCTGCCAGCTTTTGATTTACTAGGGTGAACTTTCCTTAGGTACGATCCTTTCGGATCTACGCCTTTTCGATCAACTTTGCCGTATATTTGGGCTTTGTGATCTACGCCAAGACAGTGAGTTACGCTGCTTTACCCGTTCTGACTGAGAAATATTTCTCGAGCTTGTCAGCTTGTCCTCGGACGGCGTCTTACTCGTATAAAACACCGTGTAAAGTATCGGCCTTCGCCAATGTTCAGGACCCGGACTTCCTGTTTGATCCGTACATTGTCGGCCTTGCTTTACCGTACATTTTTGAGTTTGATCCGGGAAGGAACATTCTCAGCCTTTTCTAGACGCGTATCGGTACGTGGCAATTTGCAATTTACAATTTACCTCGAAAGCACTGGCATGGGACCGAGTACAAACAATGTAGAGGGTCGTTTCAGTGGGCACTATAAGCGTAACTGAGGATTTTGCGCTCGCCGCCATCACCCGCCCCAGTTATTCCGGGGATGTTAGTTACGACTGCAATCGAACCTTGCCCAGTTGCCCCAAGGCTGGCAGTTCCGTTAGGCATCACCAACCTCAGTTCTTCCGGGGATGTTAATTTTAATCGCACAGTACCTTGCACGGTTTTCCCAGGGCGGGTAGTTTCGTTATGCACTAAACGCAACTTGTTCTTTTGCGCTCGGCAAACCTTGCCCAGTACATGTATCTGCACCAGGCTACCAATGCGGGGTCAGCTGCAATCTTCTCTGCACCAACACGAGGGTAGACTTTCATTCGTTACGGTCCTGTCTTATTTATTCTTGCCGACGGACTGGCAATGTTTGCCCCTCCTCAGGGCTTCGAGCTTCGCCCTACGTGGGCATACTTTGGTCACTGGATGCACCTCTCATCCATGTCTGAGACGTTTCGTTGCTGTTTCTTTGCGTTCAGGGACTTGGGCAATATCTTGTTGGACATCGGTCAGGAGAATTGTGCATTTTATTTGTATGTATCTTTATCGTATTTCCGTAATTGCACTGCTACCACTACCAGTAGTTTCTCTCCCCGATCCCTGCCCCTCTTAGCCAGACCAGAACCAGAGTCTGTTTCCAGGGTCACCGCGTGGAGGTTAGGGCAGGGTCTTGGTTAGCGCGCCCCCTCGCTAACCCTGGCTCATGTTACCACCATGACCTCATGAGCCTTTTGACCCCGATATGTGTGTTTATTTTACAACTACACAGAGTACGATAACTGTACGGTGTCGGTAAGCTTCGATCGACTCAGTTCTAAATGCTGTCCTGTGTCATTGAGTTTGATTGATTGACTGATTGATTGATTGATTTGGCCATTATCATTGCACTTCGGGGAATAACCATATATACACTGATTTCTATCATATACAAACAAATTGATCTCAGCGGCAGTGGCGTGAACCGTGTTTCGCAAATTTTTAAAAATTATTTTTCCCGGGGATCTTGAATACTTGTCTACTTATTTCATCATCATCCAAAAACTTGTTCTGTGCTTAACATTGCCACCTTAACAGTCCTTCTAATGTTCTTTCTCTCTCTCTCTCTCTCTCTCTGTGACACACACACACACACACAGGCCAGAGGTCCCGCTTCTGCAGCCGTTATGCTCAAATCATCAGCCACATCCTGCCAAATTCAAAAAATCCCTCTCACATTTTATGCTTTGGAAGAAAATACATTAACCAATACACTTTAGTCTCTCCCACCCACTGTAGGTAGGCTTTGTTCAAAAGCGGATTAAAATATAGTGCACACTGTTTACTGCAGGTGTCAGGGGTAATGAACGAGCTGATAGATTAGCTGGCATGGCTACAATAACAGAGGGAGCTGCCATGGAACGAAATGACATTCTTAACGCATTGAGCCTTTTCGAACATAGGAGTTTCAGGTTGTCAATCCCAGTCGATGATCAGATTGAGAGAGATGAGTGTCGATATTGGTACAGCCAGCGGCGGCTCGTCAGTAAGGGCCACTGGGGCCGGGCCCCACCAAAAAGAATGTGTAACGTGTATTTATTATTTTATAAATTAAAACATTACAACTCAAAACCATGATTTTCCCGAAAATTTGTGTCTGGCCCCACCAACAAAATGATCACGAGCCGCCACTGGGTACAGCCAAATCCATCTACCCCGGAGTATTCGCCTTCTCTACTTTGTCGGATGTCTCGTTCCATAATGTCACTTCTAACATTTGGTGCCTTTTTATATATGTTTATTTGTCACTATAAAATAAATTATTCACCAAAATTGATTTTTGATTTCAGAACATTTTTCTTGGATTGTACATTAAATTGTAATCAAATCTTACTTGTAGTTCTGTCAATAATATTGTTATGTTTCACTTCTACATCTTTATGTTATGTTAGACAGAAGGGACTTTTATATACATTAGACAGAAGGGACTTTTATATACATTAGACAGAAGGGACTTTTATATACATTAGACAGAAGGGACTTTTATATACATTAGACAGAAGGGACTTTTATATACATTATACAGAAGGACTTTATGTACGTTAGACAGTGATAGCTCATGTCCACCCTGCCCTTCACCGCGCTTAAAAAGCCAGTTTTTATGGCAAGCCACTCATGGTGGACCTCAGAGATAACAGAGGCGACGTAAGACACAGTTTATGAAGCGTACACAAAGCTCTGAGGTCTGTAGATCAAGCGGTAGTGAGCTCGATCACAAACCCAAGAGTACCTGGTTCAAACTCCACGGTGGGCAAGTTTGGAAGCAAATTAGTTCCTGGAATTTTACAAAAGGTAAAAATAGAAAGCAATCGCAAACTACTGAACGTATAAGTGATGCCTAGAAAATCAACGACTCATTTACTGTGGTTGATGGCTACATCCTGTAAAGGATATCTCAATTTTTTTTTTAAATACACACAAAGCTCATTCTAGAAATCGCTTCTACCCTGAAGTTGTGAGGCAAATTAGAACTGGAGAAATTAAAGAAAGACAAGGCGCATAGAGTGACTCGCTCCAGGTGTCTCCTTTTTCGACCTGGCGCTGGAAGGCAAAAACATTAGAGACTACATAGATAGTTTTTATTTTACGTTATGCTATGTTATCTTTTCTTATGTTATATGATCGACATCATAGAACATTGGATATTCCCATGCGTGCTCCGTCCTCCGCTGCAGTAGCCATCCACAAGTTCGCAATCAATCACTCAATTAATCAATCACGTTCGCATGCTCACCATTCCCACGTAACGCTGATTACTGTACATTTTCCCTCTACAAAACGAAACTGAGACTTAGCTCCCAATTCTCGCAATCGCTCCAGTGACTCGCGCAGTTCTTTATTGACGAATGTTGAGGTTATCTGTGGGAATGCCTTTATTTATATATCATACAATAAGAGAGAAAGAGACGGACAGAGATATAGAGGATAGACAGATGGGCAGACGTTCATATAGGCAGACAGACAGACAAATGGACAGGCGGATAGACAGGTAGAGAGACAGACGACGGACGGATGAATGTATAGAATAGATGGATAGATAGGTAGATAGATAGACAGACAGATAAACAGACAGATAGATAGATGCTTACTGTGCGAATGTGTATCTGCATTTTCGTAAAACTAAACTAACGACACAGATGTCAATCATTAAAGAGAACGTTTGGAAGCAGACGAACAAGAATTCACCTGCTGTAGAATGAGCCACGTATGTGTGCGCATACCTTCATCTGCACCATAAGGTGACAAATCAATGCGATTAGGAACAACGTAGATACACGTAATTGTTAAACAGCTGCCGTTTCATATGCCTATGAAGAGAGCAGCCGACTCTACCATTGGCCGATAGATAGATACATCACGCTCTCAAATATGTCAGAAAAGATTTGACAACTGTCGTGTACTGATGTGTTCGAAATAAAGGAAAGGAATAAAGAATCAACACTTTAGTTTGAACAAGGCATACTTGAACCACAATTTGTGTTTGGAGATAATTCTAAAAGAATGAAGGTAATTTCAGAGTTGTTACCTCAGGGACGTGTTCTAGCATTGCAGAATCAAAAGTCCAATTATTTTACGATACAATCAATCACCACTGATTTTACTTCTCCATTTTCTTTTCTCTATTCTTGGTTTGCATCACAACGTCAAGATAAGAAGAGATTTATAGAACGGGCTTTTGTGTGCACTTCATAAACAATGTTTTTCACGCCTCTGTTAACTCTGTTATTTCTATTTTTGCGTGGACAGCCTTTTTCTTTGTATTCACTGTATCGGAGTAACATTGCTCTTTGAGATGCATTGTCTGTTGATAATCTGCTTATGTGCCGAACCATTCAATTTGTTATTTCTTAATGAAGTTCAGTACTGATGTTGTACACACTTTTTCCACCTGATGTCTTCATTTCTAAACCGGTCTCTTCTTGTTACTCCAGCATTCTTCGTAGACACTTCAACTATGTGATGACTAATTTTCAACTATCATGGGATGTCAGCGTCCAGGTTTGTCAATGATAGCATAATGTTGTGAGAAATATTGTGTTGAACAATGCTCTTTTAGTGGTCATGGTGACATGTTTGCGTTTCAAAATTGACGCCATTTGTCCTAGGATTTGATTTGTTTTATTGCATCTATGTTTGATTTCGTTAGTTATTCCTCCGTTTGCTGAAAAAATGCTCACTAGGTATATAAAGGCTTTGACTTGTTTAAATGAATGTTTATCGATAGAGATATTCATAGCGTTCTCTTCTCTGATGAATGTCATTACTTCGATTTTGTCGATGTTTATTCTCATATTGTATTTATTACTTGTTAACTAGAGTCGATGTAGCTGCTCCACTGTTATTGCTATGATTGTCTGATCGTTGGCAAAAACAAATTTGTTTAAGAGTTTCCCAAGGTTGTTCCGTTTGCTAGAGTTAGCTATTTCACAGATCTGATCGATAGCCTACTTGTTTTACGATTGAACCAAACACCAATTGTTTTACAGTTACAAACAACTTATTTCTCAACAATACATTACCTATTTTTCACCGGTAAAATACTTATTTTACAACGACCCATCACTAATGTTGCAATTAACACACTATTTATTTTGCAACGACACAACACGTATTCTAAAGCGACACGCCACTTATGTTACGCCGACACCCCACTAATTTTACACCAACATGCCACTTATGTTACGCCGACATACAACTAATTTTACACCAACACGCCACTTATGTTACGCCGACATACCACTAATTTTACACCAACACGCCACTTATGTTACGCCGATATACCACTAATTTTACACCAACACGCCACTTATGTTACTCCGACATACCACTTATTTTACACCAACACGCCACATTATGTTACGCCGACATACCACTAATTTTACACCAACACGACACTTATGTTACGCCGACACACCACTTATTTTACACCAACACGCCACTTATGTTATGCCGACATACCACTAATTTTACACCAACACGCCACTTATGTTACGCCGATATACCACTAATTTTACACCAACACGCCACTTATGTTACGCCGACACACCACTAATTTTACACCAACACGCCACTTATGTTACGCCGACATACCACTAATTTTACATCAACACTCCGCATTATGTAACGCCGACACACCACTAATTTTACATCAACACTCCGCATTATGTAACGCCGACACACCACTTATTTTACACCAACACGCCACATTATGTTGCGCCGACATACCACTTATTTTGCAAAAACACACCACTTATGTTACACCGACACAAGACATATTTTACACCAACACAACAATTATTTTATACCGACACAACAATTATTTTACAACGACACACCATTATACCGACACAGCAATTACTTTACAACGACACACCATTATACCAACACAAAAATTATTTTACAACGACACACCATTATACCAACACAACAATTATTTTACAACGACCCATCACTAATGTTGCAATTAACACACTATTTATTTTGCAACGACATAACACGTATTCTAAAGCGACACGCCACTTATGTTACGCCGACACACCACTTATTTTACACCAACACGCCACTTATGTTACGCCGACATACTACTAATTTTACACCAACACGCCACTTATGTTACGCCGACACACCACTTATTTTACACCAACACGCCACTTATGTTACGCCGACATACTACTAATTTTACACCAACACGCCACTTATGTTACGCCGACATACAACTAATTTTACACCAACATGCCACTTATGTTACGCCGACATACAACTAATTTTACACCAACACGCCACTTATGTTACGCCGACATACCACTAATTTTACACCAACAGGCCACTTATGTTACGCCGATATACCACTAATTTTACACCAACACGCCACTTATGTTACGCCGACATACCACTTATTTTACACCAACAGGCCACTTATGTTACGCCGACATACCACTAATTTTACACCAACACGACACTTATGTTACGCCGACACACCACTTATTTTACACCAACACGCCACTTATGTTATGCCGACATACCACTAATTTTACACCAACACGCCACTTATGTTACGCCGATATACCACTAATTTTACACCAACACGACACTTATGTTACGCCGACACACCACTTATTTTACACCAACACGCCACTTATGTTACGCCGACATACTACTAATTTTACATCAACACTCCGCATTATGTAACGCCGACACACCACTAATTTTACACCAACACGCCACTTATGTTACGCCGACATACTACTAATTTTACATCAACACTCCGCATTATGTAACGCCGACACACCACTTATTTTACACCAACACGCCACATTATGTTGCGCCGACATACCACTTATTTTGCAAAAACACACCACTAATTTTACACCAACACGCCACTTACGTTACGCCGACACACCACTAATTTTACACCAACACGCCACTTATGTTACACCGACACAAGACATATTTTACACCAACACAACAATTATTTTATACCGACACAACAATTATTTTACAACGACACACCATTATACCCGACACAGCAATTACTTTACAACGACACACCATTATACCAACACAAAAATTATTTTACAACGACACACCATTATACCAACACAACAATTATTTTACAACGACCCATCACTAATGTTGCAATTAACACACCATTTATTTTGCAACGACACAACACGTATTCTTAAGCGACACGCCACTTATGTTACGCCGACACACCACTTATTTTACACCAACACGCCACTTATGTTACGCCGACACACCACTAATTTTACACCAACAAGCCACTTATGTTACACCGACACACCACTTATTTTGCAAAAAATACACCACTTATTTTACACCAAAACAACAATTATTTTATACCGACACAACAATTATTTTATACCAACACAGCAATTATTTTACAACGACACACCATTATACCGACACAGCAATTATTTTACAACGACACACCATTATACCGACACAGCAATTATTTTACAACGATACGCCACATGTTACACCGACATACCACTTATTTTGCAAAAACACACCACTTATTTTATAACAACAATTATTTTACAACATCATCTATTTAACCAAACGATTATAGACGATAGCCTCGTCCAAAAAAAGGTAATTTGCTAAATCCTTTATCGTGCAGTTTATCTATATCATCTTCGTCTACGGTCTGAAACATTAGGCGTCATAAGAGATTTCCATTGCTGCCGTTCTGCCGTCTTTTTACTGTTTCTCATGGCAGGTCACAATCTTTCATCTCCACTTCCACATCTCTTCTCCGTGTTTCCTTTAGTCTTCCAGACCTTCTTTCCATATCCACTGTCCATCAAAGAGAGATGTAATAGCTATGAATCTACTAGCATACAACACTCATGCCCAATCTACCTTCATCTTCGTTATTTAGCAGATCCCAAATAACACACAATGGCTGCAAAAAACCCGAAGTAATAGCATTAGTTAGAGATGAAAACACTACCAATATCTCCATCGTTAAACATCAATTAAAGCAAGTTAAAGACTTTACATACCAAGGGCACATTTTTTTCTTCAGAAAATGGAAGAATAACTAACGAAATCTAACATAGAGGAATGTGTTTAACCAGCGAACCATCAATATGTGTACTCTTCGATATATATTGGGTGAGACTGACCACACTACATGGTTCTGATAGAGTGCTATGACGTCAGTTCAGTAACACATAACCAACACACACACACACATATATATATATATATATATATAGAGGAGTGAGAGAGAACGCGCACAAGAGAGACAGAGAGAAAGAATGTAACAATTTCAATATCGAAACTAATAGTCAATACTCAAAACAGACGAGAGCCGCTGTAGCGTAGTTGTTAGTGAACTCGCTTCGCAAGGCTGGTGGTCTGGGTTCAGCTCCGCAATGCGCGTGGAATTTTTCCCGACCACGACGGCTCTCAGGTTGACCCAGCCTCAACTCTGTACCAGACATTCTCTGGGAAAGTAAAGGCGGCCGGCGTGATGCTGACCACATCACCCATCGTGTGTCGACGGTCAATGAAAATACAGGCCTAACACTGTATTGACCTATATACCACGAGGTATGAAAGGGTTCCTTTACTTTTACTTACTCAAAACAGACGTTTATGGAGATACAGTATCTCCTTTGCAAGTCAGTATGACACATGATGATGATGATGGTACATAAGTGAGGACGCAACTTGACTACCATACCTCTAAGGTATCTAATAATTCACACCTCTTCAGAGATATCTAGACCTACTAAACAAAGCTGATCTTTATTTGTCCGCTGGTTTTTTTTACCATCACCAACATACCATTCCCAGAATCTGAATACTCCCAATCTGCATCACACAGTTGCCAATCTGATCTATTTCATTTGGGAATGAATGTTACACACAGAGTATTTAATTTATGGTCTAAAAACAAGGCTGGTCTGGTAAAGTTCAAATTTGATAATAAATTATATTCGAGATTACGATAACGTAAGACTCGTTACTGATTTCCAGCTCTGAGCAAGTTCCAACTGTTTCAACAATTTTGTGATATGAACCACATGAAATGAGTTCAAATGTTGCAATGCAAAAGATCCAAGACACCATCATCAAATCATCAAATGACATTCTGAACCATTTTTTCCGTGGTTTTCCTCTTTTCCTCTTTTCCGAGATGTTTCCTTCTATAATGGTCTTCTCCAACCCGTCGTGTCTATTTATATGTCCAAAATAACTCAATTTTCTTATTCGTATTTGTAATATGAGCCAGTTTTCTTTGAATATTGCGATATTTCTGGATATATATATATATATGTTCTCTTCTAGTTTTTCATGATATACCAAGGAATCTATAACATTTATATGCAAAGGTACATATATATGTTTTCCACTGCCTTGTTAAATGTTCCTGTTTCTTTACCACACGTTGTCACTGGGAATATGCATGCTGTTAGTATTCTGAACTTTGTTTTCCTATTCGCTTCACTTCTTTTTTTTTTTTGGCTGAAGTTTTTGTTGCAGAAACTTACTTTCTATATCTTTAGTCATTTTCCAACCTTCGCTGGCATATGTTAAGATTGATACAACAGTGGAACTGAACATTTTAAATTTAGTTTTAAAGCTGTATAACTTGCAGTTCCATATATTATTTAGACTTCTAAAAGCTGATGTTGGTTTGACAATTCGTAATATAATTTATATCTTAACATTTTCAATGCAATCAAAGTTGCTACCTAAATAGGTGAATTGCTCTATCATGTTATTTGTATCCTTTTAGATTCCAGGGTGATATCTTCATTACTTGTAATAGGTGTCTTCATTATATTTGTTTTTTCATAGATTATCTGCAGTCCAACATTTGATGCTATAGATGACAAGTTGTCTGTTTTTCTTTCCATATAATGGTTGTATTTTTGAAAAAACTCCGTTTCAGGTACATGTTCTGTGTATTGTCTTGGTCATAGCCCTTCTGGTGGTAGACATTGATGGAAAAGCAAAGAAATCAAAAAAGAAAGGAAAGTCTAAAGAAGAAGATATATTTAGCCAAATCGGATTGCAAAGACCAATGGCCGGTATGTGTCAAAATGAGAAAAAAGAAGAGAGGAAGCGAGAGTTACGGCAGAAAACTATCGAACGGGAACGTCTAAAACGCGCCAAGTAAGTATATATGTATTCAGTGGCGGCTCGTCATTAAGAGCCAGTGGGGCCAGGTCCCATCAAAAATAATGTGTAACATGTATTTATTAGTTGATAAATTAAAATATAACCTAACCCAAAACCATGATTTTCCCCGAAAATTTGAGTCTGGCCCCACCAACAAAGGGATCACGGGCCTCCACTGTCTGTATTCTTTAGACATTTTGAATGAATTCTCGTGCCCGCCTGTCCAGTGTGTTCGTGGCTCATTGACAACGGGTGACAAGCCCCCTGTGAGTGCGGTTCAATTCCACGGACTGGCAGAAAAATCAAATGTTCCCCAGATTTACGGTGTTCGTGGCACCGAACTAAAGGGTTACGATGCCCATGGCACCGAGCCGAAGAGCTGAAAGCTCAAGTGCTTCTGGATCGAAAAAATGAATTCTCATCTCTTTCAACAATACTCTTCATTAGTCTCTTGGTGACATGAAAAATGAATGAAAATCCTGGCATATCCCAAAGGACGTAGCCATCAACCACAGTAAACAAGTCGTTGATTTTCTAGGCACCACTTATACGTTCAGTAGTTTGCCATTGCTTTCTGAACGGGTGGCGCCATCGCCCTTTTGTTAAAATCAACGGAAACAATTTGCCAGCAAACTGTCCGCAGCGTGATTCGAACTCAGATCGTCGGGGTTAATAGACCGAGTCACTAACCCCTAGGCCACGACGCCACTTCTTGGTGACATACTGTTGGATAAAGACATTAAAATTGACTTTGAATTAATCCAGCGATATATAATTGCACATTGTACAAGTAGGGCTGTATGCTTGAGGGGGAGAGGTGTGTTTAACCACAGCCAGGCTCTAGTACAGGCCAGACAACTGGCCGGGTATTCCTGACCTAGATAAGAAAAGGGATCTGGAAATTACAGATGTTTGATAGGACACTGCACGTTTTTTTCAATTTTACTCAATTCTGTGAGTCTATGGTTATTTATTGGTGAAAAATATTTATAATATTGATATTCCTTATTATTAAACTTAACTTGTTGCATAATATGACTTAGAGTTAGCATTTTGTGTTGATTTTAAAATGAATTCGTCTATATACACCAATACTGGAATGCGAGGTCACGTGGTGTAGTTGGGGTCTGATTTCCCAAATTCCTACCTGAGCCCGAAGGCCCAGTAGTTTATAGTTGGCTCTGGTTTAACCAGCGAGCCATAGAAATTATCAGTATGCTTTTCCTTCGACTGCCCGTGTGTTCCCGGGGCTCGCAAGGGGAGTAAAGAATAGCGGCACTGCGATCTACAAGGTATATCGTAAGATGCGATTAAGGTGGGGTTTGGTATCGGGCTGTCTACCCTATAAAGTAGAAAATTTTAGCCACAAAATTCAACCATGAACAAGTCACATAAAAATAAAATAATGAGGGATCTACAGGAGATATCTAGAGATAGGAAGACTTGGCATGAGTTGGTTGAGGGCCTATGCCCCAATCCGGGAGTATAAAGGCAAAGAGAGAGAGAAAGAGATTTCCTTCGACAACTGTTGGAGACGACTGAGTGCCTATAGGTCTGCCAGGAATCCTGTACCGTCAGTTCAGTAACCAGTAATCAATCATCTATACTATAGTGTTATATGTTTTATTCGCAAACGCTGGCAGCTGAATATTACTTTGGGCATAACTACAATACAGTCAGCATTATCGTCATGTGCCATGCCGGCTGGTGTTGGCTATCAAAAATCTCACACACAGTCTGTCGCTAGTACTGACTATAAGTTCGAATGTTGAAACTCTTCCGCACCATTAAACCGCGCTGTCCATAATTTTCTCTCTGTGTCATACTCTGTCTCGTCTCTCATACATTTTACCAGTTGTCACAATGTGTTCTAAAAAAATCCGCTTTCTCATTACATGTTAAAAATTAATGACTGCCTCTATTTTGCAATTGATAATGAGTTTTTTTTAGGAGAGAAAGGTCGAATGGATCAAAACACGGCTGCCATGCTGGCGACCCGTGTTCAATTCACGGGGAGGTCAAGGATTTGTTTCTGACCAGGCATAAAGAAAAATCATAATCTGAACAGCTTCGCAGCACAAGCCATACGGCGAGTAAATTCCTCAGACATTCTTCCCAACCCCCTTTCTCTGTCCTACACAGCCCTAGAAAGCAGTGTTACAGACAATAACGACTTTTTTATTTTGTTTCGGGAGAATGCCGAATTTTTACCAGATGTTGACAGAAAACTGTAAGTACGTGGGGAAAAAACACCAAAAAACTTACGTACTGAGTAGAATATAAGTAAATGAGGAGCTTAAGGAGAGGACAAAACAGATTCAAGTGAACCAAGAGGTTAAAAAAACCGCTGGCGTTGGATAGGACAGACTGTGCGAAAACCTGAGAGGGATATATAACAAGAAAGGTCCGCCCGAGTGGTTGCCGGGGCCCAAATTTGGGGTGTAAAGAATAGAACCCCTGTTACCTGCCACGCATGTCGTAAGAGGCAACTAAGGAGGTTTGGCTGAAATCGGATGCGTGTGTCCTAAATTTGTAGAAGTCTATGCGTTTAGGGGCCTACCAAACCAATGTGCAACGTATACACGTTCTTGGCAAAGATCAAACATATCACAAAGAGTGATTAAAATTGGTCGTAAAGAACGAACGCAAAGAAGAAGAAGAAGACAAGAAGGGTCCTTTTCCGCGCACCCGCAGGGACAGCGAAAGAAGGGGAGGTCGAGAAGTACATGGAGACGGGATTTGGAGACAGAGATCAACAATATAAAGAAGAGCTGGAGGGAGCTGCATGAGATAGCTAGAGATAGCTAGAGACTTAGCATGAGTTGGTTGAGGGCCTATGCTCCAATCCGGGTTAAAATGGCAGAGAGAGAGAGAGAGAGAGAGAGAAATAGAGAGAGAATTTAGTAGAGAAACTTAGTGATGAGCTTGAAGGAAAAGGAAACCGTGGCAACATCAGTCAGAAGTAGTCACAGCTAGCTACACGCTTGTCAAATGCCTGTATCTAAAGATGAAAAATTCCGATCACGTCGGTCACCTTTACTTCACAATGTTGTGCTGGTACCCAATAGCGACTGGGTCGACCTGAAAGCAGCTGAGGTTGGAAGAGGTCTCGCTCTAATTAGGAAAGTTGATCTTGGCATCATGCGACTATAAAGCAAGTACACTAATCAATACGATAACACAGTTCTCAAACAAAAATCTATAGCTCTCATAGTCTGTTGCACTGCCATGCTTAAACGTAAAGAAAACTCTTATTTATAAATAACTATATTATATTCTTTTCAGACGAAGAGAGGAGGAAGCAAAATTGGTTGCAGAAGCCACATTAAACGCAGAAGCTCAATCTAGAAGAGAGGCAGAAGCCAAATTGGCAGCAGAAGCCAAATTGGCAGCAGAAGCCAAATTGGCAGCAGAAGCCAAATTGGCAGCAAAAGCCAAATTGGCAGCAGAAGCAAAATTGGTAGCAGAAACCAAATTGGCAGCAGAAGCCAAATTGGCAGCAAAAGCCAAATTGGCAGCAGAAGCAAAATTGGTAGCAGAAACCAAATTGGCAGCAGAAGCAAAATTAAGAGCAGATGCACAAACTCGCACAATATCAAATAAAATTCCAAGTATTCCCAAAGAAGTGCAAAGTAATATTCCCAACATCGTGCCAACAAAAGTTGTTAACAGCACACCAGATATTGAACCAAGCAACTTGCCTTGTAACCACATCTGCCCTATTTGTCCCGCCAATTCCTCCAAACCGTGTATCGAGTACAGCAAAGTCACGTGTTTCTGGCCGTTCTAACAGCGGTGTATACATTGTAAGTACATAAATAGCTGTATGTACTCAATAATGATCTCAATAATGATACATATAAATCAATGTCAAGGTGAGATATATATTCCTCTCGTACCGTTATACGTTACATAGGGCCTGCAAGTAATCTCTCCATACCGCTCTGTCCCGGGCAACTCGCCTAATCACTTCCATGGACTTGAGTCCCATATTTCTTGTATCTCTCAGCAAAGTTTGTTTCAGGGTTTATCTAGGGTGTCCTTACTTTCTTCAACACTTTGCCTGCCATTTCAAAGCCTGCTTTGGTTTTCTTTGAACATTTCTTTTCAAGGTAAATCTAACATATTCCCATCTTCTCCTTTGTATAACAGTTGTTTTTAGGGTTTGACCACATGCGAAATGAGATGCTTGAGGAAAGCAGTAAATAAAACAAGAAGAGACCATATAAGAAATGAGGAAATTAGAAGAACAATCGGAACAACACCTGCTGTTAGATTTATTGAAAAATAGAGACTCAAATGGTTTGGCCACTTGGTCAGAATGAACCCGAATACACCAGTTGCAAGAGCGTACAACCTGAAAATGGAATCATCAAGAGGAAGTGGCAGACCAAGAAAAAGATGGATTGATGGAGTTACAGATATCTTAAAACTCAACAATACCACAGCGTATCAAACGACCGAGCGGTGCATTATCTCGGAAACCGATCATCAGTTAAACCTGCTACGCCTAGCGGCAAAAAGCAGAGAAGGACAAAAGAAAGAAAGGGATCAGACATTGAAGGTGAGATACATGTTTAGAATTCTGGCATTGTGTCCCCATCATGTTATTGTCAAAATCAAAACCCACTTGTATGTTTCTGCGGAGCAGAGATACCACTACATATGAATACACTATGAGCACGATATCTAGCCTTGGTATATCGGGGATGTCGCAAAAGGAAAAAAATTATAGAAAAAGTGATTACAGTTTTCTACATGGCCTTACCAAAAAATGTAAGCAAACTTAAGATGCGGAATTGAAATGATAGGAAAACAAAGATCATAATAGTGTAAGATCATGCATATTCCCATCGGAAAAGTATAGGCGTGAATCAGTGGCGGCTCGTGATCATGTTTGTTGGTGGGGCCAGACAAATATTTGTGGAAAAAAATCATGATTTTGGGTTAGGTTATATTTTATTTCATAAAACAAATACACGTTACACATTATTTTTGGTGGGGCCCGACCCAACTTGCCCCTAATGACGAGCCGCCACTGGCGTGAATCATGGGCATTTAACAAGGAAGTGAAAAACATATATGTGCTTTTGAATAAGTATCGAACGTGTAATGCCGGGGCCCACAAGGGAAGCAAAGAATAGTACCACTACGACCTACAAGGTATGTTGTAAAAGGCAAATGATGAGAGACCCAGGAAGATACCCTGTAAATAAAAAGCATCGAAGAAATCGGATATGCTGGCCTACTTGTAGGTGCATAATTAGCTGGCACAATAGGGGGACTGCCTAGAGTAGTTGATAGTAGCTCGGCCTGCTAGCTGTGAGACGCCTCATAGCTCGGGTTCGAACCTACTGTCCGGCATCTGTTCGAGTCCCCTGGTCTTACTCAAGACGATAACGTGAGTACCTCTGAAGTCGGAGAAAATCTGCCTGTATGGCGAGGAATACTAATTACGAGCACATTGAGCACACGGCTGCCAGTGTAAAGTAATTTACAATGTGCACGCTGCTGCCATTGTAAGAAATTGGAAAACGGATTTTCACGCAAAATTCAGTTTCAGAGATGAAACTTCGTCTGAGTTGAAAGCGGACGAAAGAAAAGAAAGAAGAAAGAAGCTGGCACAACGTACAATCGCTCTTAGGCTCAGATCACATACAAATCACACAGAATGGTTAACAAGTGGTCGATATGGAACATTCAAAGAAGAATAGATATTACGAAGAGGCATCCATATACCATGGACATAAAACAGAACAAATAGATCTATCCAAGACATCCATATACCATGGGACATAAAACAGAACAAATAGATCTATCCAGAAAGAACTCAAAATCCAAAGAGAACTCCCTGATGCTACAAATAGGAAAATTGAACTATTTAGGATATATAGAAAGACATGAAGCGTTAGAGAAGACCATCCTGGTAGGAGACATCTTGGTAAATAGAAGAAAAATACCACGAAGAAAGTGGATCCCGGATGTAACTGATGATTTGGTGGATCCAGGATGAACTGACGGCTGCAGAAGCGGGACATTTGGTCTATGAGAGAGAGAGAAATTTCGAACGACGATAAAGGGTGGACAAGTTCTGCTCAGGATAAGTTATTTGATGGTAATGACCACAGTTTAAATCGTTATAAACGGGTAAAAGAATGAATCCTGATAGATGGAAGTATGAAAATCGTGGCATATCCCAAAGGACGTAGCCATCAACCACAGTAAACAAGTAGTTGATTTTCTAGGCACCACTTATACGTTCAGTAGTTTGCCATTGCTTTCTGAACGGGTGGCGCCATCGTCCTTTGTTAAAATCAACGGAAACAATTTGCAAGCAAACTGTCCACAGCGTGATTCGAACTCAGAACGTCGGGGTTAATAGACCGAGTCACTAACCCCTAGGCCACAGACGCCAATGACCACAGTTTAAATCGTTATAAACGGGTAAAAGAATGAATCCTGATAGATGGAAGTATAGTAAACTTTAATAACATCATAATTACTTTTGAAAAGTATTGTTGTTATTGGGGCAGTATGAAGAATGACCTCGAATGACTTCCATTGGGTGTGTTCATCTATGACAAATCGAATGAAAATAATGGCATATCCTTTTCAGGACGTCGCTGTCAACCACAGTAAACGTGTCGTTGAGTTTCTAGGCACCACTTATACGTTCAGTAGTTTACCATTGCTTTCTGAGCGGTGAGGTCTATTTTTACCGTTCGTAAAATTCCACGAGAACAAATTTGCTTCCAAATTGCACGTCACGGGGTTTGAATCAGGTACTCTTGGGCTATGGTCGAGTTCACGCTAAGCGACAGACGCCCACTATCATCATCAGGTGCCTTGCCGGCTGGTGTAGGCCAGCATGGATCTTCACAAATCTCTGTCGTTGGTGTTTGCTATCATCTCAGATGTTGACGCTCTTCCGTGCCATGAAGTCAGTCTAACCAAAATGTTCTCTCCCTGTCTTCCTCTGCCTCGTCTACCCTCGATTTTACCGGTTGTTACAATGTGTTCTAAACCTTCCCTTTCTCATCACATGCCCGAAAAATGATGACTGTCTCATTCTTATATTGATGATAAGCTTTCTCTGTGTCTTGATCTCATTCAACACATTCGTCATTTTAGCAGTCCATGGGATTCTCATCATTCTTCTATAAAACCACATTTTTGTGGCCCTCAGAGATTTTTGGGAATCTCTTAGGTTGGAAAGGCGTGTCTGAACAAAAAATAATAATATATTCGCATAGTATTTGAAGGTGGTAACTTCTGATCTCAGTAAGTTGAACGCCCAAGTGGTTACCGGGGCCCAAATTTGGGGTGTAAAGAATGGAACCACTGTTACCTGCCACGCATATCGTAAGAGGCGACTAAGGAGGTTTGGCTGAAATCGGATGCACGTGTCCTAAACTTGTAGAAGTCTATCCGTTTAGGGGCCTACCAAACCAATGTGCAACGTATACACGTTCTTGGCAAAGATCAAACATATCACAAAGAGTGATTAAAATTGGTTGTAAAGAACGAACGCACAGAAGAAGATAATGAGGTGGCTTTGAAGTGCGAAAGAGTTAAATAATGCTGGTACATATGTTTTTATTATTTATCATCATCAGTAATGTAACTTTGTTGGTAGTAGGGGCGTGGATGCTGTTCTGTGTTTGGATTATCAACCGTCATGTATGTCGAGGTTGTAAGAGCAGGGTGTATAATATATTACTGAAGCAGTCTGTTTCGTATTATCTTTCCATCTTATTTTCTATCTATTACTTATCAGTTTTGTAAGAGCATAGTCTATGTGTTCGTTTTACAGTTCTCGGTTGTGTTGCATTGATCAGTTTTGTAAGAGTATAGTCTATGTGTTCGTTTTACAGTTCTCGGTTGTGTTGCATTGATCAGTTTTGTAAGAGTATAGTCTATGTGTTCGTTTTACAGTTCTCGGTTGTGTTGCATTGATCAGTTTTGTAAGAGTATAGTCTATGTGTTCGTTTTACAGTTCTCGGTTGTGTTGCATTGATCAGTTTTGTAAGAGCATAGTCTATGTGTTCGTTTTACAGTTCTCGGTTGTGTTGCATTGATCAGTTTTGTAAGAGCACAGTCTATGTGTTCGTTTTACAGTTCTCGGTTGTGTTGCATTGATCAGTTTTGTAAGAGCATAGTCTATGTGTTCGTTTTACAGTTCTCGGTTGTGTTGCATTGATCAGTTTTGTAAGAGCATAGTCTATGTGTTCGTTTTACAGTTCTCGGTTGTGTTGCATTGATCAGTTTTGTAAGAGCATAGTCTATGTGTTCGTTTTACAGTTCTCGGTTGTGTTGCATTGATCAGTTTTGTAAGAGCACAGTCTATGTGTTCGTTTTACAGTTCTCGGTTGGTTGAATGTTTTTTTTAAAGCTTTTTAAAGAGTATATTAAGTGTGTTATTTTCCAGTATCCGAGTTGTTGTTGCATTGATGAGTTTGTAAAGCACAGGGTCTATTTGTGTTTTTGTCCCATTGAGGCTGGTTGAACTGGAGATCAGTTTTGTAAGAGCATAGTCTATGTGTTCGTTTTACAGTTCTCGGTTGTGTTGCATTGATCAGTTTTGTAAGAGCATAGTCTATGTGTTTGTTTTACAGTTCTCGGTTGTGTTGCATTGATCAGTTTTGTAAGAGCATAGTCTATGTGTTTGTTTTACAGTTCTCGGTTGTGTTGCATTGATCAGTTTTGTAAGAGTATAGTCTATGTGTTCGTTTTACAGTTCTCGGTTGTGGTGCATTGATCAGTTTTGTAAGAGCATAGTCTATGTGTTTGTTTTACAGTTCTCGGTTGTGTTGCATTGATCAGTTTTGTAAGAGCATAGTCTATGTGTTCGTTTTACAGTTCTCGGTTGTGTTGCATTGATCAGTTTTGTAAGAGCATAGTCTATGTGTTTGTTTTACAGTTCTCGGTTGTTTTTGCATTGATCAGTTTTGTAAGAGCATAGTCTATGTGTTCGTTTTACAGTTCTCGGTTGTGTTGCATTGATCAGTTTTGTAAGAGCATAGTCTATGTGTTTGTTTTACAGTTCTCGGTTGTGTTGCATTGATCAGTTTTGTAAGAGCATAGTCTATGTGTTCGTTTTACAGTTCTCGGTTGTGTTGCATTGAAATGGTGTTTTTTTTTAAAAAGGAACCCTTTTTTATATCATGATGTATATTGAAGGATACGGTGTTATTTTTCCGTATCCGAAGGATATGGTCTGTATTTTTCAACAACCATCGGCACACGATGAGTTGTGTGGGCAACATCACACTGGCTGTCTTTATTTCCCTGTGCTTTTCTGGTACCCAATTGAGGCCTGGTTGAACTGAGAGCCGGTAGGGTCGGAAAAATTTCACTCGTAATGTGGAATTGAACCCACGTCTATGACGCAACTGCACTAAGCACTATATTATCGTGACTCTCAAGTGGAAATGCTGTTTCACATACATTAAAAAATAATGAGCTATACTGATCGAGTAATTTATCATCATCAAGTACTTTTTCCTTCTGGAACTTGGCTCCCATGACAGTCCTGAAAAACTCTCTGTTCTGTACAAGTTGACCGGCGTCAGCAGCAGTCATTCTAAGATCGTCAATGACATCTTTCACCCAATATCTTCTAGGTCATCCTCTCATTCTTCTCCCAGTTACCATTTCCTCCAAAATTATTATCTCTAGGCACTCACGTTGTTTGATGCGTCCGAAATATTTAATTTCCCTTGATTTTTATGCTCTTTAGCTCCTTGTGAACCAAAAGCCACAACACGTGACTTTGGGTTGGATTCCTTTGTACCAGGAGCCACACTAAACGGCATTTATTATTCTAAAATCAAATAGCTTGCAAAAAAAAAAATGGCTTTTGTCCTGGTCTACTAGCGTTAATAGCCAACTCTCTTTAATAATCAATCTGTTGCAGAACAAACGCATTTGTTCTTATCTCTGACCGCGTAATTACATATTTAAAATTCGATGCTTTGTAATATACAATTCTGATAATAGATTACAATGTTCTCTCCATTTCAGATGTCTGGATTCAAGAACATAATATTGCCAACAACGTCTAACAATATATACCATCACTAAAATATGTGTGCAATTTGATTCAACCTTCCATAATGATATGCTCTAACAAAATACAACGTGATTATTTCGTCATGGCGGCTTTTTTTGTTTTTCAACATATCCTTAAAACTCTTACAATAAGCATACTAAAACTGCCTTTTTACGAACTGTTTTTATGACGAAGGTGTCCTTACAAAATTTGCTTTAAATGTCTTATTTTCAACAGCATATGAAAGCTTATTAACTTATTTACTAACAACTGGTTAGAAAAATAGTTTGTGAAGGTTTGTCAGGTGGCTTTTAGTAAAGGAGAACAAAAATATCGTTTGTCAGGTGGCTTTTAGTAAAGGGAACTAAAAATATGGTTTGTCAGGTGGCTTTTAGTAAAAGGGGAACAAAAATATCGTTTGTCAGGTGGCTTTTAGTAAAGGGAACTAAAAATATGGTTTGTCAGGTGGCTTTTAGTAAAAGGGAACTAACAATATGGTTTGTCAGGTGGCTTTTAGTAAAAGGGAACTAAAAATATGGTTTGTCAGGTGGCTTTTAGTAAAAGGGGAACAAAAATATCGTTTGTCAGGTGGCTTTTAGTAAAGGGAACTAAAAATATGGTTTGTCAGGTGGCTTTTAGTAAAAGGGGAACTAAAAATATGGTTTGTCAGGTGGCTTTTAGTAAAAGGGGAACTAAAAATATGGTTTGTCAGGTGGCTTTTAGTAAAGGAACTAAAATATGGTTTGTCAGGTGGCTTTTAGTAAAGGGAACAAAAATATCGTTTGTCAGGTGGCTTTTAGTAAAAGGGAACTAAAAATATGGTTTGTCAGGTGGCTTTTAGTAAAAGGGGAACTAAAAATATGGTTTGTCAGGTGGCTTTTAGTAAAAGGGGAACTAAAAATATGGTTTGTCAGGTGGCTTTTAGTAAAAGGAACTAAAATATGGTTTGTCAGGTGGCTTTTAGTAAAGGGAACTAACAATATGGTTTGTCAGGTGGCTTTTAGTAAAAGGGGAACTAAAAATATGGTTTGTCAGATGTATAATAAATTAGCCAGCGTTCTGGCTTTGCGTTCTGTTAAAAATATTATAAGCCAGTATACCGGCTCAGAAGTGCGAAAGAGTTAAATAATGCTGGTACATATGTTTTTATTATTTATCGTCATCAGTAATGTAACTTTGTTGGTAGTAGGGGCGTGGATGCTGTTCTGTGTTTGGATTTTCAACCGTCATGCATGTCGAGGTTGTAAGAGCAGGGTGTATAATATATTACTGAAGCAGTCTGTTTGGTATTATCTTGCCATCTTGTTTCCTATCTAACTATTACTTGTCAGTTGTGTAAGAGTATAATCTATGTGTTCGTTTTACAGTTTTTGGTTTTGTTACAACAGGCTCTGTGTTCGTTTTACAGTTCTCGGTTTTGTTGCAGCAGGCTCGATGTGTTCGTTTTATAGTTCTCGGTTGTGTTGCAGCAGACTCTATGTGTTCGTTTTTCGAGGAACACTACAAATGGACGATTACATGTGGAAACATAAACCTATCTGATGAAAATCTGGGAATAAAAACGAACAACGAAATGAGTGCAACACAAAAACCGAAAGTGGAAAAGGAGAGGAACAATAAACAATATAGTGGATAAATGACACATATATGGAGCAAACACACATATAGATAACAAGGCACGAGATAAGACAGTACTAAGAAGCATAGGAATGTAATGCGTTGAGTCCAAGAGGTCGCAAAGTGCCATAGAATGAAATAAAACGGTTCTCAAGGGCGAATCGACTGCGATCATCGGAGGAACATGATCGGATGGCTGTGACCTGGACATCGTCAACTCCTGAATGGCCAGTATCATTGAAATGAGTGGCACAGGAGTCACAGAGCATTGGCGAATATCGCGTAAGTGTTGGGCGAATCGGTCACTGAGCCTCTTACCGGTTTCACCAATATAGGCCTTATGGCATCGTTTGCAGGTGATAGCATAGATGATATTGCGGAACTCACACGTGAAACTGTCTTGAATGGTATAGGTAGCTTTTGGAAAAGAGACAGTACGGGTCTGTATTACATATGCACATGTATTACAGCGCCGACGGCCACATTGGATGGTGCCAAAGTGACTCTGGATGTTAGGCTTGAGGCGACTGTGTACCAACAAATCCTTGAGGCTTCTGTCACGTCTGTACGCCACCAAAGGTTAGTGTTGGAAGACTGAACGTGTCTCATGATCAGACTGAAGAATAGGGAGATGATGGAATAAGACCTTTTCACCAGGGAACTATGAGGGTGGAAAGTTAAGATAAGTTTAACCCTGTCAGATTTGGGGGTTCTAAGTATGTGAGAGAGGGCCTCCTGGCGAGCAATTAGCTGAACCCGATGCATGGCAGATGTAAGCACATTCTCCGGGTATAGGCGCTGGCGGAAGAAATCAAGCATCTCATGAGCTCTATCAAGAAAATCGTCGTCCTCGCTGCAGAGGCGACGAAGGCGTAGAGTTGAGAGAAAGGTAAAGAGTCACGACAAGCCTGGGGATGGGAAGAGGTATACAGAAGAAAGCTATGTGTATCAGTAGGCTTGTAGTATACTGATGTAGTGATGCTCGTGCCTTGTTATCTATATGTGTGTTTGCTCCATATATGGGTCATTTATCCACTATATTGTTTATTGTTCCTCTCCTTTTCCACTTTCGGTTTTGTGTTGCACTCATTTCGTTGTTCGTTTTTATTCCCAGATTTTCATCAGATAGGTTTATGTTTCCACATGTAATCGTCCATTTGTAGTGTTCCTCGAAATTCGTCATTCTTGTTGTATTGTTTGCTTGATAAAGGCCTTTTGGTCGAAACGTTGCTGTTTATCGTCACTGTTTATGTATTTTGTAAAACTGTAGTACTTTGTTTTTACGTGTTTACCTATTTTTCCAAGTTTTACTGCAGTCTCCACCCTTTTCGATGTGTTCGTTTTACAGTTCTCTGTGTTGTTACAGCAGGCTCTATGTGTTCGTTTTACAGTTATCGGTTTGTTACAGCAGGCTCTATGTTGTCGTTTTACAGTTATCGGTTTGTTACAGCAGGCTCTATGTGTTCGTTTTACAGTTTTCGGTTTTGTTACAGCAGGCTCTATGTGTTCGTTTTACAGTTTCCGGTTTTGTTGCAGCAGGCTCTATGTGTTCGTTTTACAGTTTTCGGTTTTGTTACAGCAGGCTCTATGTGTTCGTTTTACAGTTTTCGGTTTTGTTACAGCAGGCTCTATGTGTTCGTTTTACAGTTATCGGTTTGTTACAGCAGGCTCTATGTTGTCGTTTTACAGTTATCGGTTTGTTACAGCAGGCTCTATGTGTTCGTTTTACAGTTTTCGGTTTTGTTACAGCAGGCTCTATGTGTTCGTTTTACAGTTTCCGGTTTTGTTGCAGCAGGCTCTATGTGTTCGTTTTACAGTTTTCGGTTTTGTTACAGCAGGCTCTATGTGTTCGTTTTACAGTTATCGGTTTGTTACAGCAGGCTCTATGTTGTCGTTTTACAGTTATCGGTTTGTTACAGCAGGCTCTATGTGTTCGTTTTACAGTTTTCGGTTTTGTTACAGCAGGCTCTATGTGTTCGTTTTACAGTTTCCGGTTTTGTTGCAGCAGGCTCTATGTTGTCGTGATATATCCGTGGTCAGTTGTGTAAGAGCATAATCTATGTGTTCGTTTTACAGTTCTCGGTTTTGTTGCAGCAGGCTCTATATGTTCGCTTTACAGTTCTCGGTTTTGTTGCAGCAGGCTTTATGTGTTCGTTTTATAGTTCTCGGTTGTGTTACAGCAGGCTCTATATGTTCGTTTTACAGTTCTCGGTTTTGTTACAGCAGGCTCTATATGTTCGTTTTACAGTTCTCGGTTTTGTTACAGCAGGCTCTATATGTTCGTTTTACAGTTCTCGGTTTTGTTGCAGCAGGCTCTATGTTGTCGTGATATATCCATGATCAGTTCGTGACATTATCATTCCATCTATCTGATATTTTATCTATATTTCATTCTTGTCTCAGATCTTTGAAAAGTAGTCTTTAATGAGCTTTCTCTTTTTCTCTCTCTCAATATTCTTTCCGCTCCCAATGGAACAAAGGGCGACACCTTATTACTAACATTTATCTTTATAGTCTTCTTCTACGAGCACTGTATCGACCACTTGTTAACCACTCTGTGTGATTTGTACGTGTCCTTCTTACCTTTTGTTCGCTTGAATTTTGTCTATATATTCAATGTTGTCTCTTGTATGAACTTCACTGTCTTTTGTAGCTCACACAGAGGTCCGTGTAGTATGTGATCTGATCCTAAGAGCGATTGTACATTGTGCGATTTATGCACCTACAAGTAAGCCAGCACATCCGATTTCTACGAAGCTTTTTATTTACTAGAGTAGCTTCCCTAGGTCCTACATCAGTTGCCTCTTACAACATGCCTTGTAGGCCGCAATGGTACAATTCTTTGCTCCCCATGTAGGCAATCTTTGTTAGTAAATTCAATGTTTTTAATGACAGATAATGCTGAAATGTTTCAAAATACTATCAGCTTTTGCCTGTAGTGCCTATAACAAAGTAATTTTTTTAAAAGATTTGAGTTTCAGGTTGTTACACATCTCCTGATAGTATATTTTCCAATATGATCCTAATATCTATAGATCTCTATATCCTCTTCCTGTCCTGATTGACACATACGGTTTCCACAAGACTTTCACTGTTGCCGTTCTCCTGCCTTTCTACCAACCGTCTCCCATGTCAGGCCACACTCCTTCAACTCTCCACAGTTCTTCATGTTTCCTTTGGATGTCCAGGCCTTATCTTCCCATAATATCTTCAGATGAGTTATTGATAATGGGGGAGGGATTAAAGCTTCTCTAAGCCGAGGCACGTTCTTTTCAACCTAAGGCGAACCTTTTATTGTTTATATCAGAGCAAGTATGACAACAGAACATATCCTACAGAACTGCCCCCAGTATGCAGACCTGAGAAGAAAGAGGTGGCCCACTTACACCAGCGTCCAAGACAAACTGTATGGCGTGGCTGATAATACTGAGGCAGACGACTGCCTTTATCCGAAATCCCAATCTAGTGAGAACGCAGAAGAAGGCATGGCTCAAAACAGAAGGAAAGTGAAACAAAATTGATCATCTTTCATTTTCTGTGTGTCTTGTTTTTGGTGCAAATGTGTCCTGCAAAATATGCTTAATAAAAGATGTTTAGATCAAAATATTGATTTAGTATATTGTCGTACTATTTTACCTTATTTTTGTTTTGATATTTTGCCGTTTGGTATATAGTTTCTCCTTCTTCAAACGTCCATATGGACCACTTGTTAACCACTTTATTATTTTATGTGATCCGAGCCAAAGAACGAGTGTGTGTTGTGCCAGTTATGCGCCTGCAAGTAGGCCAGCACATCCAATTTCTGCGACGCTTATTATTTACTAGGGCAGCTTCCCTACATCAGTCGCCTCTTACAACATACCTTGTAGGTCGCAGTATTACTATTCTTTGCTCCCTTCCGAGCCCCACGCGGGTGAAACACATCAATAAACCACCTTTCAAATCCAAGAATCACCTGTCACACATATCAAATGGTTTTTTTTGTGGATCCAGAAGCACTTGAGCTTTTCAGCTCTTCTGCTCAGTGCCATGGACATCGTAACCCTTTGGTTCAGTGCCACGAACACTGTAAATCTGGGGATTCTGTGGCTTTTTCTGCTATCCAGCGGAATTGAACCCGCACACACAGAGGGATAGTCACCCGTAGTCCAAGCGTTACGAACACGCTGGGCAGACGGGCCACACATATCAATAAAACTACAACTCTTAAAAGTAACAATTATTACCAACATACACAGCAAGCCAAAAAAAACCCACTAAACTAAAAAATTGCTTATAGAATTCTTCTGTATTGTTTTATTTTAAAGGCTGTCTGTAACAAGAGTTCTAAATGTGTAGTGGTGAATGCAAATATATATTAACAATGTTTAGCTCAGTGTCCTGACATCTTCTTTAACCTGTGGCCCTTCGTTTCAAACACTGATTAACAACTTCAAGAAGATGTGAGTTCTCAAGAGCAGCAGCAACACGTTCTTTATCTGCCAGTTGCTTGTTCACTGAAGACAAATAAAAACTATAATTAAAGAGAATAATATTTTTTTGTTTAAAGAGTTTGGTTATTCTTCTTTTTCTTTGCCCACTCATTCACTCGCTATGAATTCCAGCGTAGTCAGGGTGCCTGGTATGTGTGACGTATTTTGGCGTAAAGGCTTGCTTTCCTTACTATCAGTGTCCCCTGCCAAACAAGTGTGCCTATTCTGACTTCAGAGGTAAAGTGTGGTTATTAAACAAATGTCATAGCAATGTAGGCAGACCCATAGGTGCTCAGTTTCCTCAGCAGATAATAAAGTTATGCATGATGATGGTTTTTGTGGCTGGCTGGTTAAACAATTAAACAAAAAAATTAAGAACGAAAATACAGTCCTTCGAAACTAAATGCTACAGAAAGATCATACGAATACCATGGATAGAAAAGAGAAAGAACACTGATGTCTTGAAAGACCTAAATGTTAAAGAGAAGTGGCTGATAAATAACATACTATACAGAAAAATTACATACTTTGGTCACATCAAGCGTCACGATGGTCTGGAAAGAACAATACTAGAGGGCAGGGTCCCAGGACGCAGAGGCAGACCAAGAAGAAGATGGCTACAAGATATTAAAGAAACCATGAACATGACCATCGCTGAAGTGGGTGAACTGGCAAGAGACAGAGTGAATTTCAGATGTGCTGCAAAGAGAGCAACATCCTATAAAGGATACGCTCCTTGATGATGGTTAAACAAACTCCTCATTCTACCCATCAGGCATTCATTTCTGCTAGACAAGAGTAGATAATAATGAATACAGCTGTTGATTAATCAGAGAGTGACTGTAAATAAGACAAAATACGGCTGTAGATTAATCAGAGAGTGACTGTAAATAAGACAAAATACGGCTGTAGATCAATCAGAGAGTGACTGTAAATAAGACAAATTATGGCTGTAGATTAATCAGAGAGTGACTGTAAATAAGACAAAATACGGCTGTAGATTAATCAGAGAATGACTGTAAATAAGACAAAATATGGCTGAAGATTAATCAGAGAGTGACTGTAAATAAGACAAATTACAGCTGTAGATTAATCAGAGAGTGACTGTAAATAAGACAAAATACGGCTGTAGATCAATCAGAGAATGACTTAAATAAGACAAAATACGGCTGAAGATTAATCAGAGAGTGACTGCAAATAAGACAAAATACGGCTGTAGATTAATCAGAGAGTGACTGTAAATAAGACAAAGTCTCATAAAGAAACCTAACAATATAAGAAGATATGCACTGGATTGGAACCCACATGGGGAGAGATGAGTGGAGAAGATGAAGAACAGTAGAAGAAGAGTCCAGAGAAACTAGAGTGTCATGGGCAGAGCGTAACCCTTTCATTCTGTAAATTTGCTTACCTCTGGATGAATGTATATTGCAATATATACTGAGTTAACCAGTATACTGAATTTTCATCACCTAAACAAATACTGCGAGCCACTATATCTGCCCAGAAGAGCAAAGGGGTTAAGAAGGCAGAAACAGATTGGTCAAGTTGGATGTCTATGTTCCAAAGAATGATGAAGTATCTTATTGCTAATAGAACTGACTTCACTATACTCTAGATAGATCCATAGGTGTCCAATTCTTTTCAGCAGATGGTGAATAATAAATCATGCCTTGCTGATTATACACTTTCTTATCTAACCTCTCAGGCAATCTTTATTTATGCAAGCTATGTCTAATTCAACAGTTCTGAAGCCTCAGGATAGTAGTGACACCTTTCTTAATCATATTGTTTGCTAGTAATAATAATATCTGCACAGTGAGAAACTAGATAGAAGAAAACCAACCAAGACAGAGATGAAGTATCTATGCAGAATGCTGGGAGTATCAAGAAGAGACCGATTTAGAAATGAAGACATCAGGAAAAAAGTGGGTACAACATCAGTACTGAGCTTCATCAAGATACAACAAATTATATGGTTCGGCCACATAAGTGGATTACCAACAGACAGATAGCAAAAGGCAGTCCATGCAAAATGTGGGCCTCAGAAATAGCATAGGCGGTTAAAAACACTATTTATGAAACACACACAAAAGCATGTTCTATAAATCTCTTCTTATCCTGAGTCTGTGAGAAAAAACAGGATTTGAGAAAAGAAAGAAGAAGTGAGAAACTCACCTGCCAGTTCTGATTCGTGTGTCCCAGGTGCTATCTCGACATCCACCTTAAATAAACAAACGTAAAATAAGAGTGTTATTGAATTTAAAATATAATTAAAAAGTCTACCATGGCAACCAAGGCTAGTTATTGCTGCTGGAATTGCACGCCAGTAGGGAATATTTATATGACAAAAACGTAGAGAGACAGAAACTAAGTTTATTATGATTAATTATTTACAATAAACAAATTATGGCATCAGAAAGGTTGTAAGAACAACATCTAGCATCAAATACATATATATATATAGCCATCCATCATAAGCATTGATGACAACAATCTCAGACACGTGCTGCTGCACCTCTCTGGTGTGTGCGGAGGTGACTGTAGAGTCCATTCCTAGAACAGAATCCCCTACCACAGGTGGCGTATACATGATCAAGGTTAGATATGTGTGTGTTCTATCTTTTCGAGCAGCTTGTTTCCTTTGTGCCTCAACTGCACCATGATTCTCAGTTATGCAGGTTCTTCATTTGTTGTTACAGTGCCACATTTGGCGATCTTACGCAAGGGATTCCCAGCATGTGGTGTCTATATCGAAGCATTTCAGAGACACTTCAAATACATAGCAAGCACATAGCAATGCTAGTTCTGCACACTCTTGGTTTCATTCTACCGGGCTAAGCTTATCATGACATTTCATCCATACAGTTCAACAAGTTTAGGAATATTTATTTTACTGTATTTTAAAGACAGGATTGCCTTAGCCAGAAGGCAATGATGCTGCCTGTTACGATGACCACTACTTGAAGGTGAATAAGGGTTTTAAATCTTAGCCAAATCTGTTTCCTTGACCCTGACTTTTGAGTCCCTTCACTTTCAACACACCAAGTTTCATCATCAGTTCTCACAGTCCTCATCACACTCAAAAGACACATAAGGCAGGGGCAAAAATTTGTTCCTCTCAATTTGATCTTGTGTCTCTCTGCCACCTAGCATTACAGCATCCAAATCTTAGTGAGGAGTTTGGGTTTTTATGTACCTGTTTCTGCAGCTGTTTGTTTTCTTTTTACAACCCAACAACTTACTCCTTTTGTATGACATATGAGAGGAGGCAGTGGTCCTATTCTAAGCTACCCAGAGACACACTAAGTTTAACCAGTTATAATTTTCAACAAAAACTTACCTTGAATCTTGCAGGCAACGAACGTAAGAGCTTAACTCTAATAGACAAACCAATCAGTGTGGCCATACTGCAGTGAGGGATTGTGGGAGTGAACTGTATGTATACGCTGTTGGCATTATCATTAACCTGTCAATACAACATACAGACAACCTTATATGTGTGTATATGCTTATAAAATAACAATGATAATAACAATGATTACAATTACTATATTCCATTACTATAAATCAATTAAAGCGCCAGCTCCCATTCGGAAGACCCGTGTTCCATTCCTGGTAGGGTCAAGGAGTTTTTCTGTTGGGGCATAAATAAAAAATTATAACCTGAACAGTTGACAAGAATGCCCTGGTATCGCCTAGCGCAGAGAGCCACACAGAAAAAGTATAACGAGTACAGAGCAAGATGATGACCACGCAAAAGATGGAGTGACAGCATCAAGAACAACCGTAACTCTTTCCACGCCCAGTTATTTCTCACTTTTAAGCAGTTAATTCAAGGAGATAAAACAAGTGTTTTTTAATAAAATGATCCCAACTACTCATCAATAAATAAACATATATATCTTATTATATACTAAATTGAAGAAAACTGGACAACCCAATAGAATAACAAGGTTAAAAGTAGTATAAGTAAAATAGTAGAAGTAAAACTAGAAAGACTTCTTATAAGGAAAGCAACTCTATGGTGCAGTGTGCGGCTTATAGCGCGAACGGACTTCGCCGTGGCGCAGTGTGCGGCTTAAAGCGTGGAAAGAGTTAAGAAAATTAATAACAGCTTACAAGTGCTTTTTCTTCTTCAAACGCTCCATATGGACCACTTGTCAACCACTCTGTGTGATTTGTATGTGATCTGAGCCTAAGAGCGATTGTACGCTGTGCCAGTTATGCGCCTACAAGTAGGCCAGCACATCCTATTTCTGCTCTGTTTTTTATTTACTAGGGTAGCGTCCCTAGGGCCTACATCAGTCGCCTCTTATGACATGCATTGTAGGTCGCAGTGGTATCAATCTTTGCTTCCCTTGTGGGCCCTGGAACTGCAAGGGCGTTACAAAGTGCATTAGAACAAGCACACACAAGATCACTACATCCCCCAAACACTTCTATAAAGCAGTAAATGGTGGAAGAGAAGAAGAATAATGAAATAGAAGAAGAGAAAAAAAAATTCACCAATCCCAAACTGTAATTGAACAGCTATATATAGCAATAATGACAGATCCACAGGTACTCCCAGCAGATGTCAAATAATAATAATAATTCCTCTCGTACCGTTATCGTTACATAGGGCCTGCAAGTAATTTCTCCATACCGCTCTATCCTGGGCAACTCGTTCAATCTCCTCCATGGAACTGAGACCGATATTTCCTGCCTCTCTCAGCAAAGTTGCTTCAGGGTCTCCTTAGGTCGACCTCTTTCTTGAACCCTTTGCATCCCACTTCAATGCCTGCTTTGATATTCGTTGATCATTTCTCCTCAAGGTGTGTCCAACATATCTCCATCTTCTCTTTCTTATAACAGTTGTCACTAGTGGTTGACCAGACATGTCTCTGATTTCATCACTTCTCCTGAATTCGTTCCATTTTATATTCATTATTTTTCGCAGACATCTATTTTCAAATGCATTCAACTTGCTTTCTATATCTTTAGTCAAAGATTTAGATGTCAAAGGGTAGACAATAAATATATGCGCAATACACATTCAAACTAGTTCACACACATATCCCTCGACATGCATTCCCATAGAGGAACCGCAGACCATACATCAAACTGTCTTTACTGCCGGTAATACCGCATTTTAGGTCGGTGTAGGACAGGGGAGACATGAGCTTGAGGAATTTAATGGCTAGTGTAGTCACTACAAAACTTTTCAGGTTAGGATGTTTTCTTTATGCGTCTGACAGAAAAAACTTCTTGGCCTTACCGGAATTGAACTCTGGTGTCCCGACTGGGAGCCTGTGCTCTAATCCATTCAGCCAGACGCTCCTCAAACTGTAAATACTCAATAGACAGGAGGAGGAGTTAACACCATCTTAAAGACTGACTAGCACAGGATGATCTACACCCGTAACTGTTACCACCAAATAGCCACATTGCAAACACCCTATACAGAGACATAGTAAAACTAACTGAAATGTAGATTTCAATAACCAACATACTTAAAACTGGAATGAAAAGTTGCAAGCCCAGAGATCGTAACAGACTAGTTCAACTAAGTTAATCATGAACATTTACCTGAACTTTTGATTCCTCCACCACATTAAGTTCTTCAAGGGTCAAAGGGTGTTCTGGGTCATTAATGGCTCGAATCAAGTCTGAAAAGTTGGAAGAAAAGAATTATCAAAATATTTGAAAAAGACGGTTTATAATAATTAATTATTCTTCGTAACGCTCCAAATCGACCCCTTGTTAAACAACTCTTTGTGATCTGTATGTGATCAGAGCCTAAGAGTGAACATAAGCTGTGCCAGTTACATACGATTACGATAGTACGACTAGTACATACGATTACTGGGACTTTTTATTTACTAGGGTAGCTTCACTAGGTCCCCATCTCAGTCGCCTCTTTCGACATGCCTTGTCGGTCGCAGTGTAAATATTCTTTGCTCTCCCTGCAGGTCCAGGCAACACACATGCGATAATGAATTCAGAACAGCATCAAAGATTTGCCATACATTATGAAAGGTTATCTGTTCACAAATTCACATTTTTTATCCCTTGGTAAGACAACAGTTTCTGTTGGAAGAAAATAATACAGATGACCTGCACGGTGACAGCTTCACACAAATGGCCTAATTCCTCTGCCATAAATAACCACCTAGCGTATTCTCAGAAAGCGGAACAAAGGGCTGCATTATAATTTGTTGAAAAATTGATTTAGTTTTATCCATAATTTATCAAGAGCATATTCGTTTCCATTTCTCCTTCGAAGATTCAGCCGCGCTTATGCTCTAGCCTTTTGGCACAATAGCACGAAGACATTGAATTGAAGAACTGGATTTTCTACACATGGCAGACAGGAGTCAGAATTAAACTGCTCTAGCACTACAGAGCTCTGTGCTATTTAACTCTTTCTATCTTTTCGCCACACACTGGCCCAAGCAGAATTATGTTGAACGCAATTCGCATACACTATACCATTCCAGTTGCTTCCTTTCCAAGAAATCTTTCAAGTTTTACTTCTACTACTTTCTAAACTTGCTATTCTACTAGATTGTCCATTTTTCTTTAAATTAGTATATAATAAGATATATATATATATATGTTTATATTTGGACGAGTAGATATGTTTTTATTAAATTGCTTTTTTGCCTCCCTTGAATTAACTGTTAAAAAAATGAGGAAATAACTGCGCGTGGAAATAGTTAATGATGCAGCAGAGAAAGTAATATTCACTTTGTTCATTGCCTATCATTGAATTACCTGTGGTCATGCAGAGCTCTACTACACACACTTCTAGAAATAAGTACACATGTTCAAGGCAATAGGATCCTCCAATCCTAAGCTACTGCACCTTATGATATATTCAGTTGTCAGAAAGCTGCACATATTGCTTCTCTATCCTCAGATCGAATGGAGGGTTGTTTCGTCCATTCTTCATGTTGGGATTCAATTGGAATTCATGTTAAACTGGTAACCTTCTGAACAGTTATGCAAGCGAACACAGAAGTTTTGATTCAAGAGACACTGACACAATGTTCATTCTTGCAGCTGGACTGTGAAAGTAGGTCACTTACAAGTCACGGAGGCAGGTGGAGTCTGAGAGCAACCAGTGATTATTGCTGGTTATGGTCTCCACTCTTGGATGCCAGGCAGATGATCTCAATTGTAGAAGAATAGCTGAGATCTCTGACTAGCATAGTCACTGCCCAGAAGAAAAGCAATGGCAAACTACCTTTTATACTGCCAAAAACCGTGACAAACATGCACAGGTCAACTTTCACAGAACAGAGAATTTTTCAGGGCTGCTGTCATGGGAGCCAGGTTCCATAATGGACAAGCTACTTGATGAATATGATCCTCAGATCTAGTCATATGTCAGGTACCAAATAGTTGGGAAACCTATGTACTTAGTCACTCCACTTCTATTCTGGGGTATGTAGGTCATTCAGAGACAGCACCATAAGGATCCTATCAGCTGACCCTCTTCTGTCATGGTCAAACATTTCTTCTGGGAATGTTTGATGTTGCCATTAACTGTTCTCCTATGATTGCCGCGACAATCGGTCTTCTTCCATTCTACATAGAGGTAACCGAATTATTGGCATTGTTTCAGTCTGGTTGAACTTCGAGAATAGGGAAAATGACGTCTCATCTCACATTTTTAAATTACCCATTTGATTTACAAGGCACTAGTGAAAATCATTTCATATATTATATTATCATACGTCACAGATAACGCGTACTTGGAAGACATGCAGGTGATCAACAAAATGACGATACCGTTACAATTATATTATGATGATTGAAAGTTAGTTACTAAATAAATATCAATTAATTAATATTACAAGCTTTTACATTTATTATTGATGAAATTGTTCAGTTAAATGTTGTCGAATCAGTCATTTCTAGTAGTTTCTACGTCTATTAGTAGTCTGCAACATATTTAAATATTATAAAGTTACAAACCAAATACTTCTCTGCTATCAAATGTATCGGTGACTAAATCATCCTCTTCTTCGGGCAAAACATCTCTGTCCTTTGTAATTTGAAAAACAGTTGGATTAGCGTTGTCCAAATTTCCCATGGTACTTGATAATGAAATGGGTACTTCTCTTGCTACCTTCGTATTTGACAATACACAAGAAGAGTTAGAAGACAGTAAACACCAGTCTAAAATTTAGCATGTCCATGCCAAATATTTGTAATGCGTGAAATTTTTGTGCACGTTTGATAAAAAATCTATTTATATAGCAAAAGAAAATAGATTATATATATTCTAAATGATGTAAACAAATATGTTAGCATAGTTAATACTTATTTCCAAAACTTACAAGTGTTCTTGAAAACAAAATATGTTTTTGGGAAAAATCAGCAACAATCTGGCACACCATGAAAGTCTGTCGTCTGCTCTGAGATCAAATTTACTTTTGCACTTCAACTCATCTGTGATGCGCGATACAGCAGAGTAGTTTAGTCTTAAAAACCCTTTAGTTTAGTCTTAATTAAATTGTGTGCTCGGGGCACATTGGTGCACAGCAAAGCTTACACTAAATAAACCCAAACTAAAATAAAGAAGTTTGTATTTAGTGCTTTAACGTTTTCATCATTGTTCTCAATAAAATAATATTTTCTTCTCAATTTCTTGCGGGTCTGGTATGGATCCTCTAGGGATCGGGCGAGCAATGGACCAGGATGATAGTGATATTGCGATTTCCCCGAGAGAGAGAGAGAGAGAGAAGGAGTAAATTATTTAAGGAATTGTGGTGAATCTGCAACCCTTACCAGACTGCAAGAATATCAAATGTGATCTAGCTAGACAAGAGCACTACACTGGAAGCCAAAGAAGAAGAGTAAACTAATACAGAACTGGTGTCGTTAGTTGCCACACGCTGAGAAAGGCATATCGAGAAAGATATCGGGGCATGTACTGGTTATAATTGGACTATGGTACGATGTGCAATGATGGTGATCTGACGACTAAAATTAAACTATTCATAATAGAATAGTCATTACGAAGAAACGTTTCACCAGTTGAATGCTCTGTATCATCTAACATTTATTTTTAAAATCTTAATTGATCTAATAATTTCGAGACATAACTTAGATTTAGAAGTCAGTTACACTTTAACAAAAAATATAACTGTTAATAAAACCTCCAACTCACAGCTGAAAACAGTGATATGGTGCCTTTTGAAACTTGTCATAGTGAAGTGCACTAAAGACTAACCTCCCATTAACACCTTCCGTTATCAAATGGTTCTATTTATCATCAACTATGAACTTGAAAACCTCATGCTAGCCATGTCACAGGTTGATTGCTAGAAATATTTTCATAATGAAACCATGCTAATAGTCATAGCTTGTAAATTTTGAGCTAAATTTACATGGAATGAACATGCACAAATAGGTGTTGACTGTGGCACTTGGTAGTTGATGTGTTAAATATTTTCTCATTTGATATTCTATTTGTCCAGTTTACTCATCCGTTCTGCAATAGCATATCTTAAAAGTTTTAAAATTAGAATATTTGTTCATGTCCTAATGAATGAACAGTCAATTCTGGTGTGAAGCAGGGCTGTGTTATGTCACCAATACTTTTTGGGATAGCTATAGACTGGATCATGCGCAAATGCACCCAAGATGATCAACTAGGCATCAAATGGCTTAATAACTCCAGACTATTTGATCTTGACTTTGCCGATGACGTAACCATATTGAATTCAACCACACAAGCAACCCACAAACTAACGAGCAATCTTTGCACACTTGCAGAACAGGTTGGTCTCCAGATTAATTCTGCCAAGACCACAATATGGACCTCACAAATTCGACAGACAACATCGTAATAAATGGCCAAACACTGGAGAAAGCTAAACATTTTACATATTTGGGTGGTAAAGTGTCAAACAACGGAGACATGATGAAAGAAACAAACTCTCGTATTGCTATATCAGCTAGTGCCTTCACTAAATTAACAAATATCTGGCAATCTCAAGACCTTAGTATATGCACAAAAGTTAAATTATTTAGGTCATGTGTAATTCCTGTACTGACCTACGGTTGTGAAAGTTGAAATCAACAAAGAAAATTGATAAGAAACTGGACAGCTTTGAGAATAAATGTCTCCGAAAATTATTAAAAGTAAAATGGAGTGATTTCGTTTCGAACAACGCAGTGAGAGATAGAACACAGCAACAACCCGTATCAAATATTAAAAAGAAACGAAGGTGGAAATATTTAGGTCATGTTCTTAGATCAGACGAAAAGAGACCAAATCAACAAGTCCTTATGTGGTCACCAGTTGGAAAAAGAAAACATGGAAAACCTAAGACCACTCTTCGAAGAACAATCCTACAAGAAAGTAAACTACTGGGATGTAAAACCATACGAGATCTCCAACTGCTAGCAACGAACCGCATTACATGGAGATCTAAAACCTCTGCCCTATGTGCGCCTTTGGCACGAAAGGAACAAACTAACTAATGAATAACAAATTTAATAGTCCCTAATCACCTAATGCTTCAAGACTACTGACCTAGATCAATTTCACTCACGTCATTCTGGCTGGTGTAGTTGAGAATGAGCCATTCACAATTTTTATATTCTTAAAGTTCTGCTCTTTACTTTTCCTTGCATGATTTAAATATCATGTACACATTTTCTGCCATATTTATGATCATACCATGAATTATGATATTTCAGGGATGGCAGAAGTATCTGGAAATAACAGATCAACATCACAACCAGTACAATTTTACCTGAAGTATTCATACATTCCTTATGAGGAGGATACAAACCATGAGTTCAAAGGTCATAAAAATATGTGCTATGAAGAACTTCCCAAATGGACAATAGGTACCAAGAACGAGAGAGGCAGTCGTAAACCAATTTCAAGGTAAGGATTGTATTGAAACAAGCCACACCTCAATCATCATCAATTTACTTTACAACACAAAACAAACAATACACTTTTATATTTTTGAAATTTACACTAATTAACCAGATGTAATGTCCAATGCAGGCGCAAGGATATACAGTGGCGCCAGGGTCAGTGAGCTGGCACTGATCAAGATCCTACCCCACCTCCAAGTGGTGGCCCTGATAACAGACTATTATCTGTCTAAGTGGGTAGGGATCGAAGGAGAGCTAGTTGGAATTGGTAGAAGGGTTGGTACATACATGTCTGATATGAGATCTGATCGCAATATAGACGATGAGATTCTCAGCAGATGCGTCTACACGTCTCTCCCGTCAAAAATGAGTCAAAGATGATTCATCATACAAATGGGACACCCGATGTGGTTACCGGGGCCCAAATTTGTAGAAAATAATAGAACCACTAATACTTATCACTTGCCATATACGGCAGAAGTGGAGGTTTGGCGTTGGATTAGCTACCCCAACTAGTAAAAATACTCAGCTATAAAACCGCAACCGAGTGCACGAGAGCTTGCAAGGTCTATGTTGGGGACCCATGCCTCCTTTTGGGAGAAGGGTAGAAGAAAAAGAAGAATGTTCAATACTTTTTATTTACAGGTTTGTATAGTTTTGTAAGTTATAATATTTTCAATAAGCTCCATCGGGTGCTATAGTGTTTGTACACTGTTGTCTGGTCCTCCAGCAGATCAATCAAGGAAATATGCATATAGAAGAAGAGGTAGAGGAGAGAAGTGGACATTAGAGGCGGGCTGAATAGAGATGGTTTAGAAGAAGACAGATTGACTTGCCTTCAAGCATCTTCAAATTGGTTATTGGAATTATCAAAGTGCAAATCAACGAGCGCCAATTCTACAGAAGCTGGTTTATGATTTTGACATCTTCATGATTAAGGAAACACATTTTGCAGCAGAATATAGTCATCCATGGTTCTCTTTCTCTCGCGATCACCGCCCAGACCGATGTATCAGACCTCCCCATAAATTCTTTTCATGTGGAAATCTGATTCATGCAGCCTTAGCATTGGTGTGTTTTGCGTCACATCTTCAGCATCATTTGGAGCTCTGAAGCTTATCCTTTGGCAATGTGTCCGGTTTCAGCCAGTGTTTACTTGGTTCGCTCTCCGTTCTGTAGCCATCTAGTGTTTTTACGGTGTGGGATAGCTAGCCCCACGTCCAACCTCATTAGTCGCCTCTTACTATATGCGTGGCAGGTAACAGTGGTTCTATTCTTTACACCTCACAGATGCATGTGAACTACATACGAGTTCCAGTAAAGCTGAGAAATTTCTTCTGTGTACTGTGATATTTTAATTTATCAGTGATTTTCTTCTTGATATATCTCTTTTAGGAATCTGTGTGGATTCTTGAACAGTGGTCTTGGTGGTACTGTTTACTGTGGTGTAGCAGATGATGGAAAGATTCTTGGATTGAAGCTCACCCAATGCCAGGTTAGTAATAACATTGTGTTGATAATAACAATATGTAATATCTTCTTCTGCTTCTTTGCATTCATTCTTTACGACCAATTATAATCACTCTTTGTGATATGTTTGATCTTTGCCAAGAACATGTATACGTTGCACATTGGTTTGGTAGGCCCCCTAAACACATAGACTTCTACACGTTTAGGACACATGCATCTGATTTCAGCCTAACCTTCTTAGTTGCCTCTTACGACATGCGTGGCAGGTAACAGTGGTTCTATTCTTTACACCCCAAATTTGGGCCCGGTAACCACTCGGCGAATACGTAATATAACAATGTGTGAGTTCTCTGAGTGTAAATTTTAAAAATAGTTTGCTTGCTATGAATTCAGGCATAGTTATGATGCCTAATATGCAGCCCTTGACAGATTTTTGCATGATGACTTGCATTCCTTATCACCAGCATTCCTCACCATTCAGGCAAGTCTTACTTTGATTTCAGAGGTGCTTGTAATTAACGGCAACCCCAGCTCTTTAATTTTTTTTACTTTGTCATAAAAAGCCTTTTTTACTAACAGGACTGCAGTAAGTTAAATAGTAAAGTGCTTGTTTGCTATAATATTTCTTTCTATGCTAAAATGTCTTGATTGCTACAGGACATTAAATAAACCGTGAACATGACATTGGAGGTGGTAGAAAAACTGGCTAGAGTTTCTCTGAGTCTTTCAAACAGTCTGTGATGAGAGCTACTGTCTTCAAAAGACATGCTACATGATGATAACAGTAGTTTGGTTAGGGTTCTTCTTTTGTCGTCACACTGCTACCGGGTTTTGCCCAGTGTCGTGGTTTTCTGTTTTTGTCTTGCGCTGTTCTGGTGGCTTGTGTGATTGTTATCTTGCTCTTTCACAGGATTCTGCTACGCCATCTAACCATCTTCTCTGTGGTCTTCCTCTTGCCTTCTTTCCGATGTTCTGTTGTAGAAGACTCTGTATACTGTGGAGTTTGGATGCATTCTTATTAAGTGGCCAAACCACTTCATTCTTTGTTTCTCTATGTAATTCAAGCACGGTTTTGTGCCAACTTTCTTTCTTATGCTGATGTTGGTGATTCTGTCTTTTCTTGTGTTGTTGGTAACTTTTCGAGGCAATGCATTTCACATGTAGTTATTTTTGTGACTGCGCTTTTGTTGGTTAGGGTTGACAACTCAAATGTATCCCTAAAGAAATAATTTATAAATTTAGACATACAGACTGTAGGAACATTGCATCCAACTAAAAAATCACAAAAACATGGAGATAAACAAGACATATCAACCACAATAAGTCAATAAGACTTATCATTAGCATTGTCTCCCAAACAACAAAATATAGCTCCGCCATAGCAACCAGTTGCTAGGAAATTAGAGATAAATAGTTGATTTATTCTGGCATTTTATTTACACTATATTTGATTGAATTTGTTAATCTATTAAAAAAAAGACAGCAAATTATTGCCACAAAATCCCCAAAACAAAAAACAAATTAGGTTCCAGTTTTATATGGGTAATTGGCTAGGAGTGAAATGTAAGTTATACCTGTTCAGTGCAACAATGTGCTGCGATATTGGGATTGTACTTTCGTTCTCCTCTTCGGATGTGTCAACTTCTTATGTCTAAGTGGTTGAATATTCAGTGGTGTCTTCTTTGGGACAATAATCCAAGTTGTAAAATGATCTTTATTAGTGAATTTGGGTATCTTTTTTAGAACAAGTCAAAACACATGAGCACAAAAATTCAAAATAGCAGTAGGCTGATATCGCTTGAAACATGTTATTTTCGGTTATCATTATTTTATAAATTGTACTACATATATATTTTTTTTTCTTTAGTTAACATACTGTTAAAACATATAAATAATTTTAAAGATATGCCGTGTTTACAACCACTATCCATCGTTAAAAATTTAACTATATTTAAATAGCCAAACATTTGGGAGTTAAAATACTATTTCAAACATTTGGGAGTTAAAATTCTATTCAAACTACTTTTGATATTTTGTCTGTTGCTTTTATTAAAAAAATTATCTTCATGTTTTAATTTGTTTTATCATCAGCAGATGATTCAAAAATTAATTTCAACATAATCCACACACATGCACAAAGAGAACATCGGATGCATATGTTTTTATTTCTTCCTACAACCAGCTAAAGTGTAACAAAAACAGTTTAAGCATCCTTCATGCCTATACAAATCGAGAAGAGAAGTTTGAAAAACTGCTTCTTCCCCTTTCAACTCCCAATGGAGCACAGGTCTTCAACAAACTTCTTCCAGGCCTTCCTCTCTCTTGTCTTTTGTCTATTCCCCGGTGGAAGATGTAGTTGGCTGTCCACTCTTGCAGTTAAGCGTAGGGATGGGAGCTTTAATTTACGTTCTAGGGCCAGATGAGTCGCCCTTGTTGTTTTATATCCGTGTTTATGTAGTGTGGTCTTGATATTGTCTATCCATCTTTTTCTTGGTCTTCCCTTAACTCTGGTACCCGATCTTACCTCTCTCTTACCATCTGAAAAGCCACTGCTCTGACAAAATTCAGTAGAAAGATTTTTTACTTTAATTTCCATCAAAATATTTTCATCATTTTCTAAATTACCACGGAGACCCTCGCCGGTGCTACAGATTTCATGCACTACTGCTGAAATCTTCCTGTGAAAGAAAGAGATAAGAGAACACATGGTTATTCACTGAAGTACAATGATGATAGTCCAATCAATCAAGCATATACAAAATGAGAAAATCGGATACATACATTTTTTCCTAATATATTACTTTATTTGATCATTTTTCCAGCAGGACCATGTAGTAGGTAGTTTAAATGATTTGATGTGTCGCTACACTCCAAAAGTTCCTCCACATATGTACAGTGTTAAATTTGTTCCAGTTCTTAGTCCAACAACAAAGGAGGAAGAAAGATCAACAATGGCAATTTTCAACTCTAAGTAAGTCTTTTTCTTTTGTCGTCACACTGTTACTGAGTTGTTTGCTGCCCAGTGTAATTTTTTTTGTAAGTGATAAATACATTTCTAGAAAATATGAGACAGATGCATATACAAAAGATTGTCAAGTGACAGCTAAAGTTAAATTGTCAGACACTCCATTAGTTTGCAATTATTGAGTGATTGATAATCCTCAATGTACTCCGGTGAATAACCATGTGTGCTCTGATTTCTTTTTACACAGGAAGATAAATCTGTAGGAATTTATTGTTCATTACTTTTGTCCAGGCAGTGGCTTTCCAGTCTACTTTTACCAATTTTAAACTGCTAAGGTTTTTTTATGTAGCTCAACTTGAACACAGGACATACACTTTACCATTCATCTTCAGTAGGACTAGAAACTTGACCACGCCTACATTGAGTTCAGGGATTACTGAAAAATAACGAATCGTTCCATGTGGCAAGTGAACTGAGTGCTTTTGAAGCACTGGGGAATATATGGGGAATAAATGTATATGTCTCCATGCACTCCAAAAATGATGTGGCCACCTGCCACTATGAGATATTTATTATTACATACTATTACCACACACACACTGCATTGAGTTTATATATATATATATATATATATATATATATATATATATATATATATATATATATATATATATATATATATATATATATATATATATAGATATATATTTAATGTTCATATCCTTCAAGGAAGATAATTACAGGTGAGGATCACATGCGGACACATCTGTTTAGATCTGCACGTTATTGTTGGTGTGATAAAGAAGCTAAAGCTGTGTATGAATACGTAAGTAGTTTTTTATATATAAAATGCATAATCTTATGTGACTTATTACTCTCTGCTCCTTGTGGAGCATAGGGCCTCAACAGTTGTTTACCACTTTAATTGGTCTCTGGCTGTTTTCTTTTTTGGCCTCCCAGGGTAGTCCAGCAATCTTAGTTCCTCAAGAAGACTCTGTCTGCAGATCTGCTTAGGACATCCCCTTTTCCTTGCAAGTTCCACTCAAGTGCTTGTTTAGTGACTCTCAACTGTACTGGCATATAAATCAAGAAATATTTTTCTTAAAACTGGGTCTGAAACTTTATCGTTGATTGATGCAAAATTCAGAAGGAATTGATGTACTATTTTTCATACCATCATTTCATACATGAATAAACCTATATCCGCAATTCATGACATATTTGGTGACATTTGATGTGTTCATTTGTACATGATTCATTCTATTATTTTTCATTATGTCTGTGTTATTATATAATCATAGACGATCTTACAAACATCATATTGAAAAATTGATACAGCACAACAATTGTTTCGGAGCACTGAAAACATTCTGTACTAGCTGCCGCAAGGGGCATCAGAATTATCTATTAAAATAATCCAATTATTGCACACCCCACCACCAATTATTTGATGTAAAATTAGTGCTATAATTACCATAAGGCATTATTATTTCATTTTTTTTGAGTTTTTAACTCCACGCCAATCGCTGCACACTGCGCCACAGCGTATTCCATTGAACGCCATTCGCCAAACACATACCATTCACGTTTTTCCCATATACAAGTCTTTCTAGTTTTACGTAAACCATTTTACTGCTACTACTTTTTAAAACCTTGTTATTCTAATAGGTTGTCCAGTTTTCTTCAAATTAGTATCTAATAAGATATATATATATCTATTAAAATCATATAATCAATAAATAACATATATATATATATATATATATATATATATATATTGTTTATTTATTGATTAGTTATGATTTTTTTAATGCTGATATTTGCGTCAGTTGAATTAACTGTGTACAACTGAGGAAATAACTACGGACCTCACCGTTAAGAAAGCAATGGCAAACTACTGAATGTATAAGTGGTGCCTAGAAAATCAACGACTTGTTTACTGTGGTTGATCACTAAGTCCTGTAAAAGATATGCCACGATTATCATTTTCAATATATTGGATGCATGGTGTGATTCCAGCGGCAAATGAATACTAACTGATAAAAATATTTGTTTCATGTACAACGCTTAGATCATGGTTAGAGAATATTTTTTTTAAATCTGTTCCCATTTTATTACATTTTAAACAGGGTATCCTGGTGTCAGACTACATCATTGAAATAGTCATCAATGCCTGGAATCCTGATCATCCAAACAATGAGAATGTTGTTGGGAACATGTTGAGACTACACCCATTTTATGAAAATGAGGAAGGAAAGATGTACTTTCGAACCCAAGCTGGTTTATGTCAGGTAAATTGATAATTAGTTTTGACCAGTCAGTTTTAGTAAAATGTGGATTTATGGAAGAATTGTGTGTATTTCATTAACTTTTAGTAGACCAGGGCAAAAGTCATGTTTTTACAAGCCATTTGTTTTTAGAATAAGAAACGCCCTTTAGTGTGGCTCCTGGTAAAAAGGTGTCAAACCCAAAGCCACATAGTGTGGCGTTTGGTCCACAAGGAGTTAACATAGAAACATACACATGAAGAACGGGGACACTTGTAGCTGCTACAGAGTTTATGCACTGCCGCTGAGATCTTCGTGTGTAAGAAAGAGATCGGAGCACACTTGGTTACTCACTATAGTACAATAATGATGGTCCTATCGATCAATCAGTCAATCAATACACATGAATAAGTTATGAAAAAATTGTGAATGAAGAGGGAATGTTGAAGGAGATCAAACAGGGTATCAGCCAATGGATAGAGCTTACATTCTGAACCCCATCATAGTGGTCGCATAAAGGATTTTCATTTAAATTAATCCACTTCAATTACTAGATTGTAAACATTTGGATTGAAGAGGCCAGAAAAGAACAGCATAAGAGGTATATGAGTAGGCTCATTAACAACATCGAACTGGTATGGTTAGTCGCTGGACGCTGTTGGGGATATTGCGAAGGAGATCAGAGCACCTAGGGACATGTCCGGAGTGCAATGAAGATATTCAAAACTGAAATTGAAACAGAGACAATAAAAATAATGGACACATCAGACATGACACTGTTCTGGATTAATACATACCGTGTGGTAAAATTCTTTCAAGGGAATAAAGTTTAGAAGAAAGGATGACAGGCGCAATCGATAAGTGACTATTAGATGTAATTAGCAAACATTGTTCCTTGCAATTCATGTTTGTATGGACAGTATAAAGATATTGACCTCACTGCTAGGTTGCAGTAGAGAAAGCACGTATTAATGGAAGTAACTCACGCAGAACATATAATGGTGCCTAGAAAATCAACAACTCGTTTACTCTGGCTGATGTCGACATCCTGTAAAGGATATGCCACAATTTTCATTTCATATACTATTTATATATACATTTATTTTACTATTTATAGCTATGATAAAAACTTAAAATATTAAGTACAAAGAGAAAGTACTCTATGTGAAAAGGCTACTTTAGTGGCTGGTGGTGTGATTTGCTCACATTTGTATGCTACTATAGTGGTTAATGGTATGGATTGAGTTAATGAAGAAATACTATTTTCAAATTTTTTTTATTCTTCAGTACTCTTTACCAGAAATTGCTAACCTCACAAGATTTGAAGCCAAAAATAAATGTAATGAGATGATAGAAAGGTGAGTTACTCTATTTACTGTATTGTTTCCTAATATTGCCTTTTAATATTCTATCTATCAATATCCTATTTGTCTCGTTTGACACACAAGGCTCCACCAAAATACTCCCTTTGTTATCATTCTGCCATATATTGATTGATTTCCTTGTCAGATCATAATCTTTCTTCTTCGAACGCTTCATATCGACCACTTGTTACCCACACTGTGTAATTTGTATGTGATTTGAGCCTAAGAGCAATTGTACATTGTGCCAGTTATGCGCGTACAAGTAGGCCAGCACATCCTATTTCTGCGATGCTTTTATTTACTAGGGTAGCTTCCTTAGGTTCTACATCAGTCACCTCTTATGACATGCCTTGTAGGTCGCAGTGGTACTATTCTTTGCTTCCCTTACGGGCCCCGGAACCGCTCTGCTTGATTTTTTCTTTTGGACATCTAGATTGTCTCATCCCATTCGCTGTCCATCGGAGTGCTGTCCTAGCCATATTACATACATGCCTAATCCACCTCCATCTTTATATGATGGTCTCCAATGATGCACAGTGCTTTTTATTATTACATTACAATATCTTTCCTGTTTTTTCTTGCTTCCATTTTCTGTTAGGTATATATATATATATAGACAGCTTCTGGATGCTGTATAGAGAGATACTTATCCAATATGAGTATGGGTCAGCTACTACAGCTGTGACCTAGTAGTTATATACACACACAGTGACTTGTTGTATTAATTTGTTTTGCTTAACAAGGTTACTAACCATTCTCTCTTTCTATCTAGCCTGTGATGTCCTTGGTGCTTAGGACCAAAAAAAAATGCATGCCATTTTTCTCTGTTCTTGATCGTTCTCTCTGTATTATGTTTCAGTTAGTTTCTTTCAGTTCCTGTTCTGTTATTCTCATCCTGGTGGTTTTGGGTCTTCCAAATTTTTGCTGACCCTCTGATGTTGATTTCAGTGCAATTAACAATATGACAACTTCTTACATCTCAGAAGAAACCAAACTGAAATAACTCACGAAGGTGTGCTGCACGACAGCCTTTATTGATGCCTCAAGTTTACCAATGTAGTGATCATTGGCAGGAAGCATGAAGAAGAAACAGAATCAACCCCTAAATCATTTTTTATTACATGCTTAGTACCATACAGAGCACAGAGTCTTTTGAGAAGAGACTTATATACGAGCTGAACGACAAGAGAGAAAAGCGAAAACTCAGAAGTTGTCACAGTAAAACACTTGCCAATTGACCGTCTAGAATTTCTCTCTCATAGGCCAGATGTCCTGCCTCTACAGCCGTCATGTTCAAACTATCAGTTACATCCTGAATCCATCTACTCCATGGTTTTCCTCTTCTCCTCTTTGCCGGTATGCCACCTTCCATGATGGTTTTCTCCAGCCCTTCATGTCTTTTTATATGTCCATTATGCTGTACTTCGTAGTAAATCTGTTAATTGTCTATATTCTTAATTAAGATATGATAATACCTCTTTTGTTTATCATGTTTGTCTCTTCAGATTAAGGAAAGAGATTTTGCATGTCAAATCAAACATAGCTAGGATTAAGCAGCAAAGACAAATATCATTATCATCATCCCTGACTACCAATAATCGATAAAGGGGAAGACTGCAGTAAAACTTAGTAAAGTAGCGAAACACGCAAGAACAAAGTACTTTAGTTTTACAAAATACAAAAACAGTGACAATACACAGCAATGTTTTGACCATGGTCAAGCTGAACAGACAAATGGGTGCAGGCTGCTGTACTTGTAGACAACATCATCAAATAGCTTGTCCTGAACAGAACTTTGCCACCCCAAGTCCTCCGGAATTTGCTTGATAAAAGCCTTTTGGTCAAAACGTTGCTGTGTATCGTCACTGTTTTTTGTATTCTGTAAAACTAAAGTACTTTGTTCTTACATGTTTCGTTACCTGACTACCAATAGCATTGCTACCTAATGATCTCCATAACTTTCAGCCTCAACGTACTGTTATTGGCAATAACCTGTTGAAAATTTTGAGTTTTTAAAAACTATATATAATATTGATGTACTTGTCTTAGTTCTGCTCCACCAAAGTGAATGGAATGGAGCTAAGACAAGTACATCAATTTAAATACCTCAGAATCCTTGTAACATCAGATGGCAGATCAGAAATAAAGAACAGAATAGGGCAGTCCAAAGCAGCATTCCAGGAAATGATAAGCATTATATGCAACAAGTCATTGTGAATTGAAGTCATAATGAGAATTATTCCATACTGCATAGATCCAATACTGACATACAGATGCGAGTCATGGACAAGAAACAAAACAGATTGAAAAATCTCTGAAAGCCACAGAGATGTGGTTTTACAGAAGAATGATGAGAATCCCATGGACTTCTAAAATGACGAATTGGAAGGTGTTGAATGAGGCATAGACACAGAGAAGGCTTATTATCAGTAAAAGAAAGAGGCAATCATCATTTTTCTGACATGTAATGAGAAGGGGAGGCTTAGAACACATTATGATAACTGGTAAGATTGTGGGGAGATGAGACAGAGGAAGACAGAGAAATACAATTTTGGACCGCCTGACTTTATGGCACGGAAGAGCATCAACATCTGAAATGATAGCAAACACCAGGAACAGAAAGTTGTGGAGATCCATGATTGCCTACGCCAGCCGGCACGGCACCTGATGATGATCTCTCTCTCTCTCTGCCTTTTTAACCCGGATTGGGGCATAAGCCCTCAACCAACTCATGCCAAGTCTTCCTATCTCTAACTATCTCCTGCAGTTCCCTCCAGCTTTTTATATTGTTGATCTCTGCCTCCAAATCCTATCTCCAATATTTCTCGGCCTCCTTCTTTTGCGGGTTTCAGGAAAGGACCCTTCTTGTTATATTTCCCTCTGGTTTTTGCAAAGTGAGTCCTATCCAGTGCCAATGTCTTATTTTAACCTCATGGTTCACTGGAATCTGTCTTGTTCTCTCCATAAGTTCCTCATTTATGACCTATCATACCATCTCGGTCCCTCTATCTCGCGCAGACACCAATTGATGAATGTTTGCAATTTATGCGTTATTATTTTAATTATTCTCCATGTTTCTGACCCATACAACAGAACTGCTTTAACATTGGGGTTAAATATCTTAATTTGTTTTATAGATTTCTTCTTTGTGTTCGTTCTTTATGACCAATTTTAATCACTCTTTGTGATATGTTTGATCTTTGCCAAGAATGTGTATACGTTACACATTGGTTTGGTAGGCCCCTAAACACATAGACTTCTACACGCTTAGGACACATGCATCCGATTTCAGCCAAACCTCCTTAGTCGCCTCTTAGACATGCATGGCAGGTAACAGTGGTTCTATTCTTTACACCCCAAATTGGGCCCGGTAACGACTCGGCGTTTTATAGATTTGATTTCTTATGTTTTCAATGACCTTATGTTTCTTAGACTTCCATGATATAATCTATTAATGTTCTTTATGAGTTACAAGTTTGTTTTCAAATAAAACAAAACATAAAGCTGTTTATTTTCTCATTTTATTTTGTGCTCTATTTGGCATCATGTGTATGTAACCTGGAATGAATATGACACATCCAAGACAAATAATGTAAGTCCGGGCATTATTAAAGGAAAAGATCTTTCAATCAAATGTGAGGTCAGTGTTGTTCTATGTCTCGGAAACATGGAGGACAACAAAAGAAACCACCAGAAAACTACAGACCTTCATAAATGAATGCCTATGTAGATAAGAGGGACTGAGATGATATGATAAGATTACAAATGAGGAACTCATAAAAAGAATTAAAGATATTAGTGAAGAAAGAGCTAAGGAAGAGACTATGGCGATGGATAGGACACACATTGAGAAGACTGACAGGAAGAGGGAAAGAGAAGTAGAGGAAGGCCTAGACATACCTGAAGAAGAGAGTTGGAGACTGATATGAAAAGGCTAGGTAAAATATGGAAAGAATTGAAAGGGATGGCAGGAGAGAGGAAGAGCTGGAAGAAGTTTGTTGAAGACTTGAGCATCATTGGGAATTGAAAGGTGAAGATATGAAAAGGATAACAAACTAACACAGGTTAGTATGAAGCTATTTCTAAAGCATCACTGAGCATAATAATATTATTACAAAGTTGTATATAAAATTTCTTACATTAGTTGGTGCTTCAACAATCTAGTTTATATGAATTAATGCACTACATGTTTCCTGCAATTTAGATGCATTCTATAATTATGGAATAAAAATAGACTTTATGATCAACATATTAGAAAATACTCAGAATTGTTACTTTAAATCATATAACAAATTAAGTCCGTAAATGGTTAAACTAAGAGCATATGCTCAATCTAGGATGTGATTTGGATATGATTTTCATTAAATGTTTGAAATTTCTGTGGAACTGCAACTGCTTGCCATACAAAAGGAAATGAAAATTTAAGTGGGAGAAATGTTGTCAAGATTCATAACAAGTTCAGCAACAGCATGTTCTTCCTGGACATTCATCTTGTCTGTACTGGGCTGGGTTGTATTCTCCTGGCTCACATGTACAACAGTCACCTAGTCTTTTAACTGGGGTTAACCTGGGGTCGCATATCTTCTTCTGGAGATTCAAAGAAAGGTTATGTGTTATTTAACAGGTAGTATAAATGCACATTTAACATAGCAGTGGAAAATCATATAGTACTTTTGAATATAACAATGTTTATAAAGTATATATGTGGATACAAATTTATTTTTTTAGATCCAGAAGCACTTGAGCTTTCAGCTCTTTGGATCATTGACATTGTAACCCTTCGGTTCGGTGCCACAAACACCGTAAATCTGGCAGAACTTGTGGCTTTTCTGCCAGTCCGGGAATCGAACCCGCACTAACAGAGGACTTGTCACCCACAGTCCAACACACTACGAACACACTGGGCAGGCGGACATGTGGATACAAATAAAGGCAGTCCACACAAAAGGTAGATCTCAGAGATAACACAGGCAGCGAAACACACTGTTCATGAAGCACACACAAAAGGTCAACCTCAGAGACACACTAGGCAGCGGACATGTATACATGAAGCACACACAAAAGGTAGACCTCAGAGATAACACAGGCAGCGAAACACACTGTTCATGAAGCACACACAAAAGCCTGCACTATAAATCTCTTCTTATCCTGGCTTATGAGATAAAACAGGATTAGATAAAAAAAAAAGAAGAATGTGACTTTTAAAGAAGAGTCCACCATATACCATGGATAGAGAAGAGAACAATTAGATCTATACAGAATACTATCAAAACTGAAGAAAACAGCTCATGCTACAAATAAGAATGCGAAAAATGAAGTATTTATTTTGGACATATAAAAAGATATGAAGGGTTATAGAAGACTATTATGGAAGGAGTCATCCCGGTAAAGAGGAAGACCATGGAGAAGACATATTCAGGATGTAACTGATGATGCTGGCATGACAACAGAAAAAGCAAAGCATCTGGTCTATGAGAGAGAGAGATGCCAAAGGAATGTTAGAATGGTAAAGCTATGCTCAGGACAAGATACTGGATGATGATACAAGTTTACATATGTATGTTCATCACAAAAGAGCAAATCACGGGTAGAGGAAGGACAATGTCATATGCAGATGATGTGTTGTGTTGGTGTATCGTCAGGGCAAGGATAGAGAACAGCTTGTGGTGGAACTTCAGTCAGAACTCGACCGCATAGGTAGATGGTGCGTTGAAGCAGGAGCATTGGTCAACCCTACAAAAGCAGCGGTGACATGGTTCTCTTTAAACAACCACATCGTCAACACTCCAACACCATCTGTGGTTTTGTGTTCAGAGGTGGTGGAGCGGTCTCAGTCTATGAAATACCTGGGGCTGCGTTTTGATCGTAGTCTAGCTTTTACGGAACACATAGCTCATGTGATAATGAAGGCGAGGAAAGGTTTGCTGGCGATGAGGGTAATGGCTGCGGCGGATTGTGAAAAGCGCCATCTTTGTCTTTTATACTAGGGTCTGGTCCTTTCTGTGCTTGAGTATGCGCTGGCGATCCTGACTCTCAGTCATAGTCAGATAGAACGACTGGAAAGAATACAGAACGAGGCTATGCGCATTATACTTGGTTGCACTAAAGACACGTCGTGCAGGGCGATGCGCTATCTCCTTGACTATCCTACTATGGAGTATAGAATACTGATGAGCCGTGCACGAGCATACCTTCGAGTCAATGCTGACACACAACATCCTCTGCACTTGGAAATAAAGAGACAAAAAGGAAATAGGTTAAAAGAGGAAAATCTTGGATGGGTCAGGCCGAGGACTGTATTGAACAGGTGTGTACACTTGAAGATATTGATCCCGGTGAAGAATGGATACCAGTGCCAACAGGAATCACTACATCCTTTTCTGTATGCATCGAACTTGATAAAGAATGCAGGCAACACAACCCACTTGTCGTGGAGGCAGAGGTTCAGGCATTAATTTCTGAGAACGCATCTGAGCATGATGTAATCATTTATACGGATGGTTCGGTGATTCGACATGTGCGGAGCTCATGGGCTTTCACTGCTCAGGTCGGAGGTGATGTTGTGAAGGAAGACAGTGGTGGTTTTGCTGTGGCTACGAGCAGTCTCACTATGGAAATCATGGCGTTTACCAAAGTGATGATTTGGCTAGAATCACAGACTTTATCCATGCATGTTTTCTCAGTGACTCAATGAGTATGCTCAGGAAGATTGAAACAGGATGGGCTAGGAGACATTGGATAGAATCGCTGGGGAGGTCTAAGCTGACAAAGATCAGTTTTATTTTTGTGCCAGAACATGCAGGTGTAAGGGGAATGAACGTGCGGATAGGCTTGCAGGTATGGCTGCTGTCCAAAGCGGACGAGCAATGGACCAGGCTGATATTATAAATTCCTTAAGGGAGAGAGGGCTGTACATGTTTCACGTAATAGCGGTGAATCCACAAAACTAACCAGACTGCAAGAACTCAAAGTTAAGTGTGGTGTAGCTCGACAAGAACGCTATGCTGGCAGACAAAGAAGAATTGTAAACCAACAAAGAACCGGTGTCATTAGTCGCCACACGCTGATGGACATACTGAGGGAGAGATCGGAGCACTTATGGACTAATTTGTTCAACGTGCAGTGATGGTGATCTGACGACTAAAGTAAATGTTAACTGATGGTAACACGGTTCAACTTTTTACATACCATAATGTGTGTTACTAAGATCTGGCCACAATTGTTTGGGACACCAGAATTTTATTGCACCAAGATTTGTGTTTGCATTAGGTATCGTAGTAATATATATATATATATCACCCAATGTACTATTTAAAAGATAATTGATTTACAAATATAACAATCTTAATGCTAAATTTGAATAACATTATATACAATTTTGAAATGCAAACATGTCGCCATGAATTCTAAAAGCACATTGTTCACCACATTCTTTCTCCAACATTATGCTATCAGTGCCAAACCTCAATATTGAGATCAAACGATAGAAGAAAACTAATCACGACAGAGACTATGTGTCTATGCAGAATGCTGAAAGTATCAAGAAAAGACCTATTTAAAAATGAAGACATCAGGAAAATAGTGGGTACAACATCAGTACTGAACTTCACCAAGAAACAACAAATGAAATGGTTTGGTCACATAAGCAGATTACCAACAGATAGTACGCCTCAAAGAGCAATGTTACTCCGATACAACGGATACAAAGCAAAAAGCAGGTCACACAAAAGGTGGACCTCATATAACAGAGGCGACGAAAGACACTATTTATGAAGCGCACACAAAAACCCATTCTAGAAATCTCTTCTTATCCTGACACTGTGAGGTAAAGCAGGATCGGATAAAAGAAAGAAAAACAGTACTAATGTCTGATAATCAGTGATTGAATAGCATGTGCTCCCACCATAAGCTGTCTTAATTAATTGCTACCGCAGGAACAAGTAAAGAGACTGAATTACTCATAAGAAGATTGAAAGCATAAGATCTGAGAGTTCAAAGAAGATGTGGCAGATAGATAGACAGCATCAAAGAAATATCAATGTCTGATAATCAGTGATTGAACAGCATGTGCTCCCACCATAAGCTGTCTTAATTAATTGCTACCGCAGGAACAAGTAAAGAGACTGAATTACTCATAAGAAGATTGAAAGCATAAGATCTGAGAGTTCAAAGAAGATGTGGCAGATAGATAGACAGCATCAAAGAAATGCTATGATAAAATAGACTTGCAGCAACCTTCCCATCATGCTTTGGCCAATAAAGTGAACTGAGACTTCACAGCATAAGTGGCTAGACAAGACTACTTACGTGTTTAAACCTGAAATATCCAAGGGTATCTCCGTATGGTAGACCCAGGTTTGAGAATGCATAATTTTGAGTGTTGTGGTACGGTGGAACTGTGTCATTATAAATGGATGTGGTGCAACATGGGTTTAGTGGTCTTCCAAACTGGTTCTCTTTGAATCCCATTGTCTGTGTGCATGTAAATGAAGAAATTTTTCATTAATTGGATTGAGATGTAATTAATTGTAGAAATTTATTAAATTAATTGAGAAAAAAAACAAGCAAAAATGTTTATGTTATAATATAGCACCTGTGTGTTCCTAGGGCTATCAAGGGAAGTAAAGAATAGTAAAACTGTGAGCGGAGGTAGGGGCCTAGTGAAACTACTTTCCAGTGTGGCAGAAATCCTATGTGCTGGCCTACTTCTTCTTCTTCTTTCTCGAATCCTGTATGCCTCACAGCGTCAGGTCAGGAAGAGATTTCTAAAACGGGCCCTAGTATGCGCTCGTAGATAGTCTCTTTCGTCACCTCAGCTCACAGTTTTACTATTCTTTGCTGGCCTACTTGTAGGCACATAACTGGTACAATCGCTCTTAGGCTCAGATCACATACAAATCACAAAGAGTGGTTAACAAGTGGTCGATATGGAGCGCTCAAAGAAGAAGAACTGGGTAATTTATATCAGGGCTCTAGTGGTGCTGTCCCTTTAAACTAGCTGATTGCTTGCTGAAAATGACAGAATACACATTTTTACTTTTTTTCTGATCCAGAAGCACTTGAGCTTTCAGCTCTTGGGCTCGGTGCCATGGACATCATAACACTTTGGTTCGGTGCCACGAACTCCGTAAATCTGGAGAACCTGTGGCTTTTCTGCCAGCCCGCAAAATTGAACCACACTCACAGGGAGCTTGCCACCCATCGTCCAACACGCTACGAACACGCTGTGCACTCACACATAACTCCACTAACGATTGAACAAAAATGAACTCTACCAAGATTTAAACATCAATTAAAAGACTCCACATTAAAAAGTTAAAATTTTAATTAAGTTATTAACCTGTGGGTATCTGTCTCGATTTCTGTATGGTCCAAATATACTTGGTGACTTGCCAGGAGCCTGTATGGATAAAGACAGTACATAACGTTATTTCAAAAGAAAATGTTAGAAATCTGATGAGCAGGGTTGGAATTAACAAACATTACACAGTAAAGTCAATGTACAAAAGAAGTTATAAGTACAAAGAAATCAAGGCAGGCAGGTGATCCAAGTCAGAGGAAGAAAATGGTGGTTGGCTTGACATATTCTGCAGAAGAGATACTTGAGTGTAACCTGTAAGGAAACGAAAATGGGACGACACAAACAGACCTGGAGTCTTCTTGAGAAACTGAAGGATGCCACATTATACAGGGTGTTCAAGATAAAAGTAGCCTCTCAAGGGAGCCAACCTGGCTTATATTTATGAAAATGAGGTTCAATTATGACGTAGTATATGCCAAGTACGAAAGTCTTTTTATGATGGTGTGTAATTATGGTGCGGGTAGGGGTGAACCAATGTGACATAGTACGAGTTAATCAGAACTGGTTTAAATAGTAAATAGACAAAACGCAATGCGTAACTGGCAACATTTGATTTGTCATTCGGGCTACTTTTATCTTGAACACTCTGTATTATAGAATAGAAAAGATTATAGATATATATTGAACTAAATAGTATATTGAATGATATATATTATTATGATAACTACTGCTAACAATGTAAACCGCCTTTGGCAAGATCAAGTGTAGTATCTGACTGATATCTGTCACTGGCTATTTTAGGTTTACAAAGATATCAGCTTTTAGAATAGTGCCCATTGATCAGCAAGGTCAGACATTAACAATGGCTACTGTACAAAATGGAGGCCATCACAGGATTGATGGGCTGGTTTACGTTAGCCTGATGTCACCGTATGGATCTGGATGCAAAAAAAAAATAATAAATACAAGTTATGATGACTGATCTATAACAAGTGTGAACCTCAACATTCATGATATGGAAAGAGCTAATGGCTTGTGATCCTGGCAAAGTCAGACCTGGTCAAAGCAGGCAAGATGGAGGTGACAGCTATGGGTTGTCACCTTGGGCTAGGAGCAGTATGTGAACATCATTTTGATCAGGTTAGACTTGACATCTATGCCAAAAGTAATGATCAAAGCACGACCTCGGTAGTTCCAACAACAATACAGAAGGATTTCCATAAACAAATGCACTCGTGAACAGAATGACAGGGTCTGGATCTGAACCCCCACAACCTTCATAATATAAGGCAAACCACTTTGCCACAAAGACCACCTCCTCCTTCACCCTCACCACCACCCAAATTAAGAGAAAAGACTTGTTAGACAAAAGAATAAATATAAAGAAAGTTAACTAAATTGATTGCAAACAACACATCTAAATTATTGAAGACAACACATCCTTATTAATCATAAGAAATTATAGAACTTACAAATGGTGGGACAAGCTTTCCTTCCAAAAACATGACATCTCCAGACCGGGTTCTTAGACGTGCTGCAAGCTAGAATATAAGAAAATATTTAGTGAAACGATCATGTGTTATTAGCTAACAGAAACGACTTGATGACTCTCAGAACACACTCATAGGTGTTTATTATCTTTCAGTAATGGTGAATGTATGTTTATGATGGTGTTTCCTGTTGCACAATGGTTATTACAGTTATATATGATTCTTATCCATACTGTTGGATCAATGTTCATGCCATTTTAGATTTCAAATTATTTTAGTATTAAAGTAGAATATTGCAGTCATAAAGTAGATCAGTGTGCAGTCTTAAGAGTAGATTATTGTAGTCTTAGAGTAGATTATTGTAGTCTAAGAGTAGATCAATGCAGTCTAAGAGTAGATTATTGTAGTCTTAGAGTAGATCAATGCAGTCTTAGAGTAGATTATTGTAGTCTTAGAGTAGATTATTGCAGTCTTAGAGGTTTTAGTTTAGTCGTCGGATCACCATCACTGCACGTCGAACAAATTAGTCCATAAGTGCTCCGATCTCTCCCTCAGTATATCCATCAGCGTGTGGCGATAACGACACCGGTTCTTTGTTGGTTTACAATTCTTCTTTGTCTGCCAGCATAGCGTCTTGTCGAGCTACACCACACTTAACTTTGAGTTCTTGCAGTCTGGTTAGTGTTGTGGATTCACCGCTATTACGTGAATCATGTACACGCCTCTCTCCCTTAAGGAATTTATAATATCAGCCTGGTCCATTGCTCGTCCGCTTTGGACAGCAGCCATACCTGCAAGCCTATCCGCACGTTCATTCCCCTTACACCTGCATGCCCTGGTACAAAAATAAAACTGATCTTTGTCAGCTTAGACCTCCCCAGCAATTCTATCCAATGTCTCCTAGCCCATCCTGTTTCAATCTTCCTGAGCATACTCATTGAGTCACTGAGAAAACATGCATGGATAAAAGTCTGTGATTCTAGCCAAATCATCGCTTTGGTAACCACCATGATTTCCATAGTGAGACTGCTTGTAGTCACGGCAAACCACCACTGTCTTCCTTCACAACATCACCTCCGACCTGAGCAGTGAAAGCCCATGAGCTCCGCACATGTCGAATCACCGAACCATCCGTATAAATGATTACATCATGCTCAGATGCGTTCTCAGAAATTAATGCCTGAACCTCTGCCTCCACAACAAGTGGGTTGTGTTGCCTGCATTCTTTATCAAGTTCGATGCATACAGAAAAGGATGTAGCGATTGCTCTTGGCACTGGTATGCAGTCTTAGAGTAGATCATTGCAGTCTAAGTGTAGATTATTGCAGTCTAAGAGTAGATTATTGCAGTCTTAGAGTAGATTATTGCAGTCTTAGAGTAGATCATTGCAGTCTTTAGATCATTGCAGTCTTAGAGTAGATCATTGCAGTCTTAGAGTAGATCATTGCAGTCTTAGAGTAGATAATTGCAGTCTTAGAGTAGATAATTGTAGATCTTTGCTGTCTTAGAGTAGATAATTGCTGTTTTAAAGTAGATAATTGTAGATCTTTGCAGTCTGAGAGTAGATCATTGCAGTCTTAGGAGTAGATCATTGTAGTCTTAGAGTAGACAATGGCAGTCTTAGAGTAGATTACTGCAGTCTTAGGGTAGACAATTGCGGTCTTAGATTAGACAATTGCAGTCTTCAAGTAGTCAATTGCGGTCTTAGAGTAGACAATTGCAGTCTTCAAGAAGTCAATTGCGGTCTTAGAGTAGACAATTGCAGTCTTTGAGTAGACAATGGCAGTCTTAGAGTATTTAATTGCTGTCTTAGAGTAGACAATTGCAGTCTTAGAGAACAATGAACTTGTGCAAATCCTATACTGACTGTAAAGAGTGGTTTAATGTCAGAGACAACTAAGAAGTCCACCATATACAATTTATTCTGTTTATCAAATGTACTTAGTTTTACCACAGTCTATGAAGTTTTATGAAATCATACTACTTCTGGGTTTTGGGACTCAAACCAGGAGGAAATGTCACAACTTAGCATAGATGTAGGGCAATGGCACCCGGCGTGGTTCTACTTGTTCTTGTAATCTTACATCACTGCATGCATCCTCTACAATCATTTGGGATGGGGAAGGGGGGCTGCCTCAGATTATCAGCCACACCAACAGTTTGTCTTGGACACTAGTGTAAGTGGGCCACCTCTTTCTTCTCAAGTCTGCATACTGGGGCAGTTCTGTAGGATATAATTCCTATGATTTCTGCTTCCCTGTTTGTGCCGACCCTTCCCGCAGTAAGTTTTAGCCACCCTAGTGATGGTAGGTCTGACATTCTTACTGCATGGCTAAATCTCCGAGGCAGATTGGCGACCGCAGAATCCGTTATCCCATTCCACATTGTGAGGGGTCGTTGCACCATGTTATGCGCCTTACGGCCTGGTGCATCAGTTTTCTGCAAGCATTTGTTTCAGGTTAGCATTCCCTAGCGGTCACGTGCATCCGATTTCAGCCAAACCTCCTTAGTCGCCTCTACAACATGCGTGGCAGGTAACAGTGGTTCTATTCTTTACACCCAAATTTGGGCCCGGTAACCACTCGGCGGTTTTCAGATTTGACTTTGGGAGGATTTAACTTGTGTGTGGGAGATGTGGCAGAGTTCATAAGAACAATAGACTTTCTAACACAAGGATGTAGGTTCCAAAATGTTTTAGAAAAAGATTTCGAAATGGTTTTTTGTCGAGGTACAAAAATGAAATATCAAACTGTACTGTGCAGAAACAGAGCCGACAAAATGGTCTTTATAATCTTCAATCTATAAATATCCTTCTAACAACACCTTTCCTCTAAACCAAGGGTACAGGTTACAAAACATTTTCTGATGTATGTATTTTTGTGAGTTGTTACTTTCTTCCGAGATCCTGCTAGTCTCTAGAGACAATGGATGTAACATCACTGGGCAAATTTTGTTTGTATGAGTTATTGCTTTCCCTTGGCATGCTTTACACCAGCAAGAAGCCAAAGTCTAACTTCACCACTTCTCAGATAATTGTTCAGGGTAGGGTATGTTCTCAGTTTGATGTATTCATATCTAGTCCCTTCATTTCTTGTTTGCAGATATAAACATCCTTGTGAAATCCTGCAGTTATTTTGCCAGGAATTGATATAAATTGTTCTTAGTGATATGTCTTCTAATCTAGACATATGTCTCAACCATCTTATGCGGCTTTGATGAAGGAGAGCGGTCATTAGATTTTAGGTATCAAAATTCAACACTAGTGACTATATGTCCAGCATTTCCCGACACCTCGTTGCTCATTTATAAATATTTTCATTGTTACATCCCCTTCATGATTAGTTTATATATCAGAATGTACTATCATTTGTACTAACAAACTTAATACTATATTTTTTATCTCTACTTTTGTTGTAGCAACTTACATAGGGCTTTTGATCATATGCCATTCCATTGTAAAAAATGACACCTGAGCGGCAGGAGCAGTGGTCGTTGATGCAACATCCATCTATAATGTTGGAAATTGGCACCCCATTCATAACGTACGGAGACCGCCCATGGACGAAATCCCTCTGTGGAATTAACAAGTAAATTAAGTTTTTGTCTGAATAAAATAACTGTACATAGTCCATTGTAGCAGTTATGAATGGGAGTGATAAGATGGTTTGATTGATAGAATTATCATATTTGCACTCAGGTAAATAACCAAGTGTAGAAGATCTCAGCGACAGTGCACAAACTTCGTAGCACATAAGTCATTTTAAAGGTGGTAGCAATTTTTGTAGGAATTATTATGATATTTTTTAAAATGAATTTTGTCTGAGCTGTGATTTTGCAGCCTACTTTATTGATTGTCAAGGTGGACAGGCACATCAGACTGCAGAGCACATACTTCAAGACTGCCCTGAATATGATATACTGAGACAAACTCACTAGCCTAACAAAACAGTACTTGACATAAAACTACACTGAATTCTGTATTGCTACAAAAGACAGTGAAGTTTATACAAGAGACAATGTTGAATATATAGACAATATTTCAAGCGAACGAAAGGAAGGAAGAAACTGTCGAGGGTTCTTTTACATGCTCAACTTAAATATGAGACCTGGGTTTTATCATCCGTCACCAATAGAACTATAAACACAATCTCACCTGCATTGAGATAAGGCATCACTGGAAATAGGATAAACCCGAACATAACATTTTTTTTTTTTACAATTTGTTATAAAATTTGTTACATAAGTGTAGTGACAGATACAGTTGATGTTTCAACTAAACAGTCTTTATCAAACACATAATATATATGTAACAAATGTTTACAATATAGTTGACACAAGCAAATAAGTCTCCAAAAGATAGCAATAGTCTGGTATTCAGTTTTATGTCAGTCCATGCTTCTTAAGAGCTGTAAGCTCAACAAGTTCTAGATAATCAACATTAACAATTTCAGTTCATTCCATGCTCTCTTTTAAACGACCCAATTTCATACCCTTTATGTGGGCTATACGCTTTTTTTTTAATTTGGTAATAAATCTCTTTAAAATACAAAAAGATGTGTAATTTTAAAACTCACAGTCTCCGAGCTATCTCTATTTTGACTTCTGCAGTGCAAGAGTTGGAGTTGACTCCGCACCTCTCATCATACCACGCGTACCCATTAAATGTAGGTGTTATGAAACTCAAGTTTTCGAAGTTTCGTTTCTTCCCTTTCCGAATGCTTGCATTGTTCTGGAATCACGGAAATAGATAAACTTATGGCGGGTGAAAATAGATTAACCGATCTAGCTGTTTCTGTATACTGATTATTGAACCGATCTCGTAGCTGTCCGGACATACCCAATGGAACTCAGACACCCCCAGCAAGTGTGAACAGTTATGCATTCTAATAGTTTTTGTTGCTTGAGGGTTCTTCTTATTCAAATGCTCCATATCAACCACTTCTTAAAACCATTATTTGTGATTTGTTTGTGAACTAAGCCTAAGAGTGATTGTACATTGTGCCAGTTATGCACTTCAAGCAGGCCAGCACATCTGGTTTCCTGCTACTATTTGTATTTACTAGGGTAGCTTCCCTAGGCCCCTATCTCAGTCGCCTCTTATGACATGCTTTGTAGGTCACAGTGTTACTATCCTTTGCTTGCCTTGCCAGCTCTGGTAACACACAGGTGGCTTGAGGATTAATCACGCTCTACATTCTGCCTGTCAGGTCCATTTGAATTACATTTAACTTCTAGAATCCGAGGTCACCTTACAAACTATTTTGGCAGTACCTACTATTTTTAGCAAGCGAACCAAAAACATTAAATAGAAGCGAAATTATTCACAGGATCCAGTTCATGCTTTTTGTGTATAATTCATTGTAGAATACAGCAGATGAATTGATAAAATATAGCTTTAAACTCTGCACATTCTGATGTTATGTTATGCGTTTGATGAAATGAGACAATCCTATGCATGCTCTGTTCTTCGCTGCAGCTGCCATCCCAAAGTCCACCTTGCTCACCTTAACCATGAGAAGTTGATTAGTATATCTTTTTCTCTACCATGACGATGACACTGTCTGGGCAATCGTTCCAATTTCAGAGGCTTGCCCAAATATCAGATAGATGAGTGCATGCTGCATTAATGGCATCAGTTTTGTCCATACTTCTGCCAGCCTAAGTAGGAAAAATATTTGCAAGAAAGTCAGTACATCCATTGTCCTGCACTCCAGCATGCCCAAGTGTGCACAGCCGTCGGAGTCTTGAGGTGTGAATTCTGATATGTCATATATATGAAATAGTATCCTAGTACTCAACATAAGATAAGACACTTTTATAGATCGTTTTATAGATCTTGACCGTTATTTACTTAACTATTCTAACATCATTATCTTCTACTTATAAAGTAATACCATCATCTTCTACTTATAAAGTGACATCATCATCTTCTACTTATAAAGTAACACTAGCATCCTCTCCTACTTATAAAGTAACACCATCATCTTCTACTTATAAAGTAACATTACCATCATCTACTTATAAAGTAGCACCATTATCATCTACTTATAAAGTAACACTATTATCATCTACTTATAAAGTAACACTAGCATCCTCTTCTACTTATAAAGTAACAACATCATCTTTTACTTATAAAGTAACAACATTATCTTCTACTTATAAGGTAACATCATCATCTTCTACTTATAAAGTAACACCATCATCATCTACTTATAAAGTAACACTAGCATCATCTTCTACTTATAAAGTAACAACATTATCATCTACTTATAAAGTAACACTAGCATCATCTTCTACTTATAAAGTAACACTAGCATCATCTTCTACTTATAAACTAACAACATCATCTTCTACTTATAAACTAACAACATCATCTTCTACTTATAAAGTAACACTAACATCTTCTACTTATAAAGTAACACTAGCATCATCTTCTACTTATAAAGTAACACTAACATCTTCTACTTATAAAGTAACACTAGCATCCTCTACTCACACAGAAACTGCATTTGTTACCTTCGCCCAATCTTTGAGCATCCATTCCTTGTCTAAGCTACACAATTCTCCCGCAGGCAGTCTCCAATGCGACTGAAAAAAATCTGGAAAGTCGGCAGACATACTGGATTTTGAAACTCTAAGATGATCTTTGAAAATGTGATACTGTTGCAGTATTTCCTAAACTCCCCCAAGACTAAATGCTACTGCGGCTAAACATAATACATGTTTTATTTTTGAACGAGCTGAGGATGAGATCAACCAGCAGCGTAGGTAGCGTTCAACTAGAGAACTCTGGTCTGCTGTTTAGTGTTTTAGTGTATGCTTCTTGTGTGTGTCACTTGTCTCCATTTTCTGGCAGACCTTTAGAAAGAAAAAAAAAAAAAAACAAGAAATTATTTTTTTAGAAAAGTAATAAGTTGTTTATATAATGTAGGAAGTGTTCAACAGTAGGCCTGCCAAATACACATTATAGCCTTTGTATCCCCCACCACATAGTAACCATAGACCATCAACCATAGTTCTCCAGCTATTACCGATCTGAGTAGCCCTCTCCATGCCTCCCCAACTGAGACTAACTTGTTTGAATGTCTTCGCACATGTTTTGCCGGGGCTCTCAATGGGAGCAAAGAATAGTAACACTGCGACCTACAAGTCATGTAGTAAGAGGATGGGTCGGTCACGTTTGCTCGAATGCCTGATAAACGCATCCCAAAACAGTTGATGTATGGAGAGCTTGAAGGGGGAGACGTTTGCTGTAGACAGAAAACGCTTTAAAGACACTCTTAAAGTGTCTCTGAAATGCTTGATATAGACAATACGTGCTGGGAATCCCTGCGAGATCGCAAATGTGGCGAACTGTAACAAAAAAGAGGAACCCTGAATAGCTGAGAATCATCGTATTGTTGAGTCACAGAGAAAACAGTAGCGCAAAGACAGAACACCAACACGCACATGTCTAACCTTGATCATGTATGCCCCACCTGTGGTCGGGGATTCTGTTCTAGGATTGACTCACAGTCACCTCCCACACAAGAGATGTCAACAGTAATGTCTGAGATTGTTTCATCATCGCTTGCGATGGACGGCATTATTATTAGTAAGGAGGTAACTCAGGTTGGGCTGGAAGCTACCCAGGTAAATAAAAGCGTAGCAGAAATCGGATGTGTAGGCGCATAACTGGCACACTGCAATCATCGATCGCATCAAACACAAGAGTGATTTAATAGGTGGTCGTTATGAAGGTTCGAAGAAGAAGTGGTGCCCCTCCTCTACCACTAAGATAGAGTTGTGAGGTTCATTTCGAAGGAATTGAGACCATACGAATTTTACCAAATGCTCCTATAACTTGTTAATGATTGAGAGCTGCAATAGGAGTAGTGTGTGACTTGCTTCTTTGTGCGTAGTCCCAGAATCAATTTCCACAGTAGACTGAGATTTTATCCGATCAAAGAGTCCAGGTCGTTTCATACTCAACTGGGTGACAGATAAACATTGGAAAGTAAACTTCCTTGGTAATAATGGCACAGCCCTCATTGGGTCCGTTGGTCAGTGAAATTACGTGCCTAACAGATATCAACGCCAATACCATATGATGCATATTGCAGCGTATCACCCACCTTATGGTATGAAAATGAAACATTTACTTACTTTACTACTATTTTAATCATTAGAACAGTGTTATTATAATATTGTAACAAGAACTTTTGACATGCATTGAACTTGAAATTCATCCTAAACTTACCAAGTCGCTGTGGGTGTATATTTGATCTACATACGCGATGTTCTGCGCTGTTCAGATGAATGTAAATATACGTACAGTATCTCTATCTATGACGTGCAACACATGAATATGTGATGTCAAAATAGTATGTGTACTAGTCATGTTGCACATAATTATGTGCCGTGCCGGCGTTCATCATCCATCATTGATCGCAACAGCCTTCTGTCCTGAGTAGACTAGCTTACTGACTATCACTTCCTATGTTGATGTTCTTCTGTGTCACGCATTTTATTTCATAACAAAAAAAAACCGTATATTGGATTAAGAAACAAAGATCAAAATATGATCAGATTATAACATGTTGTCATTCGACACCGCAACAACATATATACAAAATTCAAGATTGGCGATTCAGCCATGTGGACAGACAGCTTAGACTGCAGAGCACATACTTCAAGCCTTCCCTGAATATGGTATACTGACACAAACTCACTGGTCTAAGGGAAAACACTAAAAAGAAAATTGTCCTTACCTCTATGTGAACAACAAAAGACATTGACAGTTAAACAAGGAACAACATTGAATATATAGACAATATTTCAAATATTGTTTATTAGATCTGGGTGAAATAGGCTCATGTTCAGCAATTGTGAGGAGGGTTGATGTGGTTTTTTAAAGGTCCACTAATAATATAACTGTTTTTCGAGTGCCTGATTGTTGGAGTTGGCCAGCACGAATTTGTCATATGGAAAATAATTTGAAACGCTGCTGATTGGACTGATGTTGTTTCTCTGTTGTTTAGTGTATAGTTTCCGGAGATCTTCATAAATCTGTCTATCATGTGTTTCCAAGGTCTTCATAAATCTGTCTATCATGTGTTTCTAAGGTCTTCATAAACATGTATATCATATGTTTCCAAGATCTTCATAACCATGTATATCATGTGTTTCCAAGGTCTTCATAACCATGTTTTCAATGTTTAGTCTTCATATGTATATCATATGTTTCGGTCTTCATAAACATGTATATCATGTGTTTCCTAGATCTTCATAAACATGTATATCATATGTTTCCAAGATCTTCATAAACATGTATATCATATGTTTCCTGAGAGTTTAATAAACATGTCTATCACATGTTTCCTGAGAGCTTCATAAACTTGTCTATCATACGTTTCCTAAAAGTTTCATAAACATGTATATCATATGATTCTTGAGTGTTTCATAAACCTATATATCATGTGTTTCTCAAGATCTTCATAAACTTCTCTATCATGTTTCCCATGATCTTCATAAACCGATCTATCATTTGTTTCCTGTGAGTTTAACAAACCTATATATCATGTGTTTCCTAAGAGTTTTATAAACCTATCTATTCTATGTTTTCTCTCTCTCTCTTTAGCCTGTTACGCCCTGGCGTTTAGGGCAGCAACAAACGTACACCATTCTTCCCTGTTCATGGCCTTCCTCTGTATTGTGTTCCAGCTATGATTCATTTCCTTCAGCTCTTGCTCTATCGTTCTCCTCCAGGTTGTCTTGGGTCTTCCACGCTTTCGCCTACCCTCTGGAGTCCATCTCAGTGCAGTTTTCGTGTCGGAGCCAGTCTCCATGCGCATCACATGTCCAATCCATCTCCAGCGTCGTCTTCGGATGATAGTGCCCATATTCTCTTGTTGGCATAGTGCAAGCAATTCTTGATTCGAGATAGTAGTCGGCCAGTACACGCGTAAGATTTTTCGCAGACAAGTTGTATGAAAGGCGGAGAGTCTGGACATATCCTGTTCTGTCATTCTCCAGCATTCCGATCCGTACAGCAAAGTTGACAGCACACAGCTGTTATAGATACTAGTCTTGGTTCTGATGCTGTATTGGGCAGATTTCCAGGCGGTCTGAAGGGTCGGAATGCACTGCGTGCTTTACTCAGTCTGTTTTTAATGTCAGATCCAGCGCCTCCTTCATTGCTAATAACACTTCCAAGGTATGTGAAAGCGTTGTATCTCGGAGGTTTTACCTTCTAGTTTGACTGGTGCTATGTTTTCTCAAGACCTTCATAAACATGTCTATCGTGCGTTTCCTGTGAGTTTAGTAAACCTGTTTATAATATATTTCTCTACGATATAAGTATTATACCTGGACATGGAGACTGTTTATACAGCATTCTTGTAGTAACTGCTGAGGCTATGCCTGTCCAGCAGCTCATATGACGGCATTATTCGGTTCTCGTGCACACGCATCGGTGTCAACTTGAAATACTGTCGCTGTCAAAAAAAGCATGAGTACAGATCTATGTCTCTGAGACAGATTATTATGAACAAATAATGTCTAAAATAATAAGTACAGGTTACTCAATATTTTTGGTGGAACCGGGCCTCACTGGCCCTTAATGGCGGGCCGCCCCTGCGTGTCTCTGAGTTGCCGTGCAATTTGTCAAATGTGCGTGTTTATAACGTATCACTCACTCACTTCCTTACACACTCTCTTTCTCTCTCACACACACTCGCACACACACACACACTCTCTCTCTCTCACATGCATACATAGAGAGTTTATAACATGAACACATGCATATATAAGTATTAGCATCATCAGGTGCTGTGCCGGCTGGCGTAGGCGATCATGGATCTCCACAAATCTCTGATGTTTGCTATCATCTCAGATGTTGACGCTCTTCCGTGCCATGAAGTCAGGTTATCATAATTTTTCTCTCTCTGTCTTCCCCTGTCTCGTCTCCCTCGATTTTACCGGTTGTTGCAATGTTTTCTAAACCTTCGTTTCTCATCATGTGTCCGAAAAATGATGACTGCATTATAAATGGCTTCATCATCAAGGTGTTATCCTTTATATAATGTTGCTCTCTTTGCTGCGCATCTGAAATTCACTGTCTCTAGCCAGTTCACCCACTTCGTCGATGGTCATGTTCATGGTTTCATTAATATCTTGTAGCCATCTTCTTCTTGGTCTGTCTCTGCGTCCTGGGACCCTGCCCTCTAGTATTGTTTTTTCAAGGTCATCGTGACGCTTGATGTGACCAAAGTATCTAATTTTTCTGTATACTATGTTGTTTATCAGCCAGTTCGCTTTAACATTTAGTTCTTTCAGGACATCAGTGTTCTTTCTTTTTCTGTCTATGGTATTCGTAGGATCTTTCTGTAGCATTTAGTTTCGAAGGACTGGATTTTCGTTCTTGTTTTTGTGTGTGCGTAATGGTCCATGATTCACAACCATGAGTAGCCACTGGAAAAATGCATGCTTAAATGGCATACACATGTTTAAAGCGTAGGATTAATATAAACGTATATAAAATGACACCTAATTATTATACAGGGTGTTCAAGATAATTGCAGCCCCATTGACAAATCGAAAGTTGCTAGATAACCTAACGCGTTGTGTTTATTTACTATTTAAACCGGTTCTGACTAGCTCGTCCTACGTCACATTTGTTCATCGCCCCTTCCCGCCCTACAATTTCACACCATCACACAACCTTGACCTATACTACATCATAACTGAACCTTCTCATTTCCATACATATATGCCAGATTAGCTCCATTCATAGGCTGCTTTTAAGTTGAACACCCTGTATATTCAGAGACACATCCTTCAGTAGATGATCTTAAGATCTTGAGCAGAACTTTGCCATCCTGTCCTTCAAAATTTCTCTCTCATAGGCTAAGTGTCATCATCCTCACATTATTTACCCCATTTTAGCCGAACAAGCTCAGGAACCAAGAGCTGCACAATAGATGCAATAATGAGAACGATCCTCTCTTCTTTTTCTTCTCCTCTTCCACAATTTACTTCTTTATTGAAGTGTTGGATGGAAGGGAGTGGGAGGGGCGTAGTGATCTTGTGTGTGCTTGTTTTAAGGCACTTTGTAGCCCTTCTGCCCAGCGTGTTCGTAGCGCGTTGGACTACGGTGACTATCCCTCTGTGTGTGCGGGTTCAATTCCGCGGGATGGCAGAAAAAGCCACAGATTCTCCAGATTTACGGTGTTCGTTGCACCGAACCGAAGGTTACGATGTCCATGGCACCGAGCCAAAGAGCTGAAAAGCTCAGTGCTTCTGGATCGGAAATTTTTATAAAAAGGCACTTTGTAAGCTGATATTCATTTTTGTAAAGCTGTTCTTGATGCCGTCGCTCCATCTTTTGCGTGGTGTTCCTCTTGCTTTGTACTCGTTACACTTCTTCCTGGGACGATCTAAAGAGTCTAAACACGAAGTATTGACTTTATTGTACTGGGATTTACCCTGTATGGCTTGGTCCATCTCCACATGAATCGCCCGCCATCTGCCGAGAGTATTGCACATAGCTACGTCAACAGTCCTAGAGGTCTAAGAGAAGAATGCACTTGTGAACAGAACGACACGGTACATATTCGAAACCAATATCTTCGGATCGCAAAGCAACGGTTTAACCATGAGGAAATGTACACATGGATAAAAGACAGACAATGAAACTGGATAAGTAATACATACTCAGAAACAATCCAGAGACCAGTGGCGGCTCGTGGTCATTTTTCTTGGTGGGGCCAGAAACACATTTTCGGAAAAATCATGGTTTTTAATATTTACTATTATTTGTCTATTCCGGGAAGTTATTCCCCTTTCGGTTTTTGGTGGGGCCGGGCCCCACTGGCCCTAATGACGAGCCGCACCTGCCAGAGATCATCACAAAAACTGTCATTCAGTGGACACTAAAGGGTAAATAAAAGAGGTTCAGACCAAAAAGACCTGGGGGAGAACAGCGGTGGAGGAAACCACAGTGTGAACCAATACCGGAGGTCACTGCTATTGATTTTCCACGAAGAATAATGATATGTGTGTGTTGCCATACAAGAGGTCACAAGGTGTGTCGATTACTGACTGCTGTGTTGGTCCGTGTTCAAGACAAAAAAGATAAAAAGAAGACAGATTATATATGAAAGTTTTGAGAGTAGAATAAGAGGAAGAAAAGATACAAAAGCGTTTTAAACATTCACTTGGCAACTACGGTCATTAAATTTCACAGGCATGTGTCCATCCTGTCCTTATTTTTCACCTTTCAACTCCCAAAGGAGAACAGGTCTTCAACAAACTTCTTCCAGCGTTTCCTCTCTTCTGACATCCCTTCAAATTCTTCCCATGTTTTACCTATCCTTTTAATATCAGCCCCAGCTCTCTTCTCCGGGTATGTATAGGTCTTCCTCTACTCCTCTTTCTCTGCGGGTTCCAAAACAGTGCCGGTCTTGCAATGCTTCCGGTCAGTCTTCTCAATGTTTGTCCTATCCATCGCAATAGTCTCTTCCTTAGCTCTTTCTCCACTGGTATCTGTTTAGTTCTTTCTCTGAGTTCCTGGTTCGTAATCTTATCATATGATGTCACATTTGATTGAAAGATTCTCAGCTTTGTGTTTGTTTTGATCTCCTTTGACTTCCATATTTTACTCAGTGCAATAAAGTTTCCCCTTGTTGTTTTTATTCTTATCTTGAGATCTTTGTTTGTCCCCCCTTCTGTGTCTATGTTGCTACCAAGGTATCTGTATGATTCTACACCCTGTAGAGCTGTTTCCTCCCTAGTGTCCTACATCGCTCTAAAAAGCGGTATTACCGGCAGCAATGACTAATTAGTGGACCAAATGCTTTATATAATAATGTGCCACTGTCGTATAAGTGACAGACAATATTTACAACCAACCTTCGATTTGTGTTTGATACTTTATCTGACTTTATAATAGCTTATTGGTAATCATGGCCCTCGGTAACAGAAGACCGTTCAGCTCAATAGAGAATTCAGAAATTCCTGTTAATGTGGGCCGACTTTTATCAACATATGTTTTATAGATGACTGTAAGCTTTATTGAAATTTTAAAAAGAGTCAATGGTTATTTATTGATAAAAGTGTGAATAATACTGATATTCATTATCATAAAATTTAACTTGTGATATAATATATCCTTGTTTTCGTATATTACCTTTTTTTTTTTTTCCATATGAATTCGTGATTATCGAATAATAAGGCCTACTGAAATACAGTACTCGCGTGACGTAAGTAGTCTCATTTCCAAGAATTTCCACGAGCTGAATGTACTTATACCTACATGGAAGGGGAAGGGCTGTGATTATAACTTACCACGGGAGGATTTCCTAGGCCCTGGTAGTGTCCTGCTGCTGGAATGAATGACTTGGGGCGTTGTGGCTCCTAGAGAAGATTATTAAATCTGGATAGTTATTATCGAAATTATCATTTAGTACGTAAAACTAAGTAACAGAAGGACAAAGTAATGACAGACTCATTCGAAACAAAATCAGGAGTAAGACAGGGTTATGTGCTCTCACCTCTTCTCTTCAACACGTAAATCTGGCCAACAATGGCGGAATGCGGGAGGGCCATTCAGAGTCAGAACGGTTTGATTCTGTACACGACTTTGCTAGCGCATTCCCGCCATGTTTGGTCGGGTATTTTCCGGTTTCGTGTGCCGAGTTACTGAGTTAGTGCTTGAGCAACGCTGTGAGCTGTGACTGTTATATGGAATGCTTTTTGCTGTGTCAACCGTGCGTTTGTTGTGTGTATTCAGAAAATGGCGGGCAGCGGTTATGACGAACAAGCTCAATCTGCCGTATGCAGTTATATTGCGAGTGCAGAAAGCTGGATTTTGCCGTGATTGATGTCCCCTTCGACAAGAATTGCAATTCAAGTAATGAACAGTTTTGTGTTGCTACATTAGCGACGGCCATATGCATTTTATGCGGTGCCGGTTGCTTTTTTGTGGCGGTACGCGGCTGTTTCATTCTGGAATTAGTTCACACAGGAAACTTTTCACAGTTGTTAGCATTTCGTGTGATATTCATTGGCACAGAAACGGAGCAATTATGGGGTGACCCGTTGCAGTGAAGTTGGAACCGTACTTATGAACTATTAACATATATCTACAGAATATTGAAAGATTCACAATACAAAAAAGATCTTATCGACATCATCATCATCAAATAGCTTGTCCTGAGCAGAACTTTGCCACCCCAACAGTTCTCCGGAATTTCTATCTATCATAAACCAGATTTCCCGCCTCTGCAGCCGTCATGCTTAAACCATCATTTACATCCTAAATCCATCTTCTCCGTGGTCTTCCTTTTCTTCTCTTTGCCGGTATGCCTCCTTCCATGATGGTCTTCTCCAGCCCTTCATGTCTTTTATATGTCCAAAATACTTCAATTTTCTCTATCTTATTTGTAGCATCAGCCAGTTTTCTTTGATTTTGTGTTCTTTCTGGACAGATCTATTTGTTCTCTTCTCTGTCCATGATATACGAAGGACTCTCCTGTAACACTTATATTCAAAAACCCATATGTTTTTCCACTGCCTTGTTAAATGTCCATGCTTCACATCCATACGTTGCATAGCATATACCACATTTATATTACAGATATTATAATCGTAAACATGAAAGAAATACTTACAAATGGGTATATGTTTCTGTAATACTTGCATGGATCATGTTCAAATAAATGGGCAGTCTGGATATTGATGAAGAAAATAGCACTTAACGTTCAGAAAAATAATGAGTACCAATATTAGAGTACTAACTATTTCAACACCATCATTACCATCTTCTCTTCCATAGACTTCAAGAGCCGTAGTAATGTACTGGTTATTGTACCTGAGTCATATGCGTGTGGTTCAAAGATAAAATTTCATATTGGAGGTGGGATTTTTACACCCTAAAAGTTCTTAGGCTCATCCAGTTTTAATTGGGTACAACAGAAACATACATAATAACTATTTCCAGTATGTGGGTGGAGGTTGAGGCGTTACTTTTACTTTCATGGGCTTTCTGTGACTCCGTTTACTGAAGTCGTTGTTATATCTGACTCTCAGTCGATATTTCGGAAGATCCAGAATGGCAAGTTGCAGTATAAGTGGATATGGTCCATAGAGGTTTCCAACCTACAGAGGCTTACGTGGATTTACTGCCATGAGTACGTTGGAGTTAGTGGTATTGAGAGAGAGGGCAAGCTTGCACCAACAGCATTGATTGTCGGTTAGTTAAATATGGATACGGGGAATACTCTCCAGTTTTGTTTTTTTTCAACTTCTTTTAACATATTGGACGAGGACACTAAACGGGATGTTGACCCCGTGGACAATGATTTCAGGAGTTGTGAAATGTCACGTTATACAAGTAGAACTGAATGTTTGTGGGTTACTTCTTCTTCAAACGCTCCATATCGACCACTTGTTAACCACTCTGTGTGATTTGTATGTGATCTGAGCCTAAGAGCGATTGTATGTTGTGCCAGTTATGCGCCTACAAGTAGGCCAGCACGTCCGATTTCTGCGATGCTTTTCATTTACTAGTGTAGCTTCCCTAGGCCCATACCTCAGTCGCCTCTTATAACATGCCTTGTAGGTTGTAGTGGTACTATTCTTTGCTTCCCTTGCAGGCACCGGCACCACACGGGCGTCTGCGGGTTAAAGTTGGGAGTGTGTTTAACCAGCAAGCCACAGAAACCATCATTATGCATGCCCTTCTACATCTGTTTTTTTTTTGGGGGACTGGGCCTCTATGGATATGCCTTAAGTGATATGACATCGATTCAGTAATCGCTAGCCAATTATCATTATCTAATCAGTTCCCCACGCCACTTATTATCTAGACTTCCTATACAGTCCGATATAACAAACGAACGCATAAAATAGTGTTGAGAAATGTAATATATTTATTAAATATCTCATGTTCTTTATCTTATGTATGTTCTTGCCAAAAACTATCTCTAACCAAGAACTGCTTACATGGTGGCAGCAAGAGAATATGAAGGCTACATCATCATTGAAAAGAGACGCTGGAGATGGATAGGGCATGTGATGCGCATGTAGACTAACTCATGAAAACTGCACTGAGATGGACACCAGAGGGTAAACGAAAACGTGGAAGATTAAAAAAAGCCATATAGAGGAGAAAAGTAGAACAGGAACTGGAAGAAATGAATCACAGCTAAAGAAACAATACAGAGGAGGACATATAACAGAGAAGAATATAGTGCATGTTTCCTGCCGTAAGCGCTGAGGGCGTCACAAGCTAGAGAAAGAAGAAGATCATTTCCTCTGCATTCCATGCCCGCCTACCCAGCGTGTTCGTAGCGCGTTGGGCGACGGGGGACAAACCTTCTGTGAGTGCGGGTTCAATTCCGCGGGCTGGCAGAAAAGTCTCAGGTTCTCCAGATTTACGGTACTCGTGGCACCGAACCGAAGGGTTACGATGTCCATGGAACCTAAGAGCTGAAAGCTTAAGTGCTTCTGGGTCGGAAAAAAACAAACTGCATTCCATGCGTAATTATGACAGACTACAGTAGTAACATTTCTACTCACCAGTTGATTGTATGCTCGCCCGTCATAGAACAGTATAGATGGTTTAGTTGGTGTAAATATTCTGAGGGCACCAGGAGCCCGTTGTTGATTTGGAGAGTAGGTGAGCCCGTGTTTACGTCGCACATCAAAGCTGTCACTCTAAGATACATATGGGAAAGTAAATAGAAAACATTAAGCACATATTTTCTTCCAAATCCGACGTGTGTTGCCGGGGCTCGCAAGGGGAGCAAAGAATAGTAACACTGCAATCTACAAGGCATGTCGTAAGAGGCGCTGATGTAGGACTTAGGGACTCTACCCTAGTAAATAAAGAACATCGCAGAAATCGGATGTGCTGGCCTACTTGTAGACGCATAACTGACACAACATATAATCAGTCTTAGGCTCAGATCACATTCAAATCACACAGAGTGGTTAACAAGTGATCGATATGGAGCGTTCAAGGAAGAAAAAGTCTTCCAAATCAGAACATGGCAGGCAAAAGCGTCGTTCCAGAAAATGAGAAGCATTATTTGCAACAATGTCAATTGATATCAGAGAGTTATACAGTGTTACATACGAGAATTAGTACTAACACACGGATGCAAGTCATGGACTATAAACAAACAGATCGAACAATCTCTGAGAGCCAAAGGTGGATTTTCAGAAGAATGATGAGAATCCCATGGACTGCTAAAATGACTAATGTAGAGGTGTTGAATGAGGTCAAGCCTCAGAGAAAGCTTATTATCAATATAAGAAAGAGACAGTTATCATTTTTCGGACATGGGATGAGAAAGGGAGCTTTAAAACACATTGTAACAACCGGTAAAATAGAGACAGAGGAAGACAGAGAGAGACTATTTTAAACAGCCTGACTTCATTGCGCGGAAGAACGTCGACATCCGAGATAATAGCAAACACCAGAGACAGATATTTGTGGAGATCTATGATCGTCTGCGCCAGCCGGCACGGCACCTGATAATGATGATGATATATTGTCTTAGTATGTAATTCTTTAGATGCACCATAATACACGACTGTGGGATTTGGCGAGCGATGATAGGACAAGCTATTTTACTCCCTATCTGGCATGCCTTAGGTCGGTGAGTTAGGCATTCACTTACAGATGGCTCGATTTTGCAAACCAGCCATATATGCATGCTATTAGACATTCGTAACTATATGCATGCGATGTACGAAAATCAACAAATCTGAGGTGGTCAGACTGGATCAGATCAGATCTGGAGAAAATCGTTAGGGTGGCTGTGGTAATACTGAGCAAATAGGCGATAGAGCAAAGACAGGTATATACAGTATTACATAAGAAGGAAAAATTAATTATAAGATATGAAAAAAACCACACTCTACATTTCGGTGCTTAGACCTTTATCAAGAACAAAAAAACTTACACAAAAATCTAAATTCACTAAAACATAATACTAACAAATGATTGCATGCAGTTATACGCTTTTAATTGAAGAAATGCCCGCATGTTCGTAGCGCGTTGGACTACGGGTGACTAGTCCTCTGTAAGTGCGGGTTCAACTTCGCGGACTGGCAGAAAAGCTACAGGTTAACCAGATTTACGGTGTTCGTGGCACCGAGCCGAAGGGTTACGATGTCCATGACACCGAGCCGAAGAGCTTTCAGCTCAAGTGCTTCTGGATCGAAGAAAAAAAATTGAAGAAATGTAACTATGCGGACGTAACTGAACGTTTGTAATTTATTGATAGGACCATCATGATTGCACTTCGGTGAGCAACCATGTGTGCTCTGATCTCTTTCTCACACAGGAAGATTTCAGCGGCAGTGCACTAACTCCGTATCACCGGCAAAGGTCTCCGATATAATTTAGAAGATGGTAAAAATATGGTGTAGGAATTTTAATTTGTTAATCTTTCTAATTAATTTTGTCCGTGCAGCGATTGGTAACTATACACTCGTAACTATACACTCTTAACTATACACTTTTAACTATACACTCTTAACTATACACTCTTAACTATACACTCTTAACTATACACTCTTAACTCTACGTTTGTAACTATCTTATCGCAACTATATACTTGTAATTATACAATTTGAAGAGAAAAATTCTGAGAATATTTTGGCCGGGCAAAATCATCAACTAACAAGTTTTCAAAAGGTGCAGTCAGGAGGAAATCCAAACAGCGATAAAGGGAAGACGTTGGAGTTGGATAGGGCACATGTCCAGAAGTGTCTCATAGAGTTAAGGAGTTTGGAATTATACAGGGTGTTCAAAATAATTGCAGTCCGTGAATGGAGCTAATCTGGCATATATGTATGGAAATGGAAGGTTCAGTTATGACGTAGAATAGGTCAAGGTTGTGTGACGGTGTGTAATTGTAGTGTGGAAGGGGCGATGAACAAATATGACGTAGGACGAGCTAGTCAGAACCGGTTTAAATAGTAAATAAACACAACTCAATTTGTACCTGGCAACTTTCGAATTGTCAATGGGGCTGCAATTATCTTGAACACCCTGTTTGTTGTACAAGTAGAACTGGATGTTTGAAGGGGAGAGAGAGGAGTGTGTTTATACAGCGAGCCACGGAAACCATCAGTATGCATATTTATCAACATCTGCTGCAGGAGATTGAGCACCTATGGTTCTGCCCGGAGTGCTATGACGTTGGTTGAGTATCCAATAACGATCCATAGACCAGCACGAGAACTGACAGATAGTGAACTCTGAAAGGAAAATGAAAAAGAGATAAATATAAGCCAACCTCGTGGAAAACAGTGGAGAGGGAGATGCACAGTATAGGGCAGTCATTGAGTTCCCTGGGAAGAATGGATACGTGCTGAGCGAGATGGACAATTTGTTGCTGTCCCGAAAGACGTTGCAAGGCTTTCTGATCACTGCCTGCTTTGTCGGTTCATGGAAAATAAGAAGATAAAAACACAGTTTTATATCTTACCATTTTCACTTTATTAGTCAGCATGTCTACCTCGTAGGGAGCGAGGTCTGGCAAGACGTCACAGGAGTGTCCGATATTATCTCTTTTTCGAGGTATGCTTTTATCCATTGTTGTGCTTTAGACAGTGACTTCTGAAACATTTATAAATAATAATGTTGGCAAGTAATTAATAATTAAACGCTGTGAATTTCTTTCGAAATGTGTTTTGTGTGGTTCCACGGTGGTTATGAAATCTTTATTCAGAAAATGGCGGACAGCTAGTCGCCGGTAATCTAGCGGCTGAATTTGAAAAACACACTATGCGTGAATTCACTACCAATGACACTGCGAAAACGAATACTCCAGTGCTACATTGAACCAATACTTTAAGTCTAATTTGGTATCGTAATTACCGTTGAACCTACTTTACGCTACGAACCTTGTTGTATTTGATCGACCACTGACATAGATATTGAGTTCAGTCAAAAACATCTTAATTTTACTCAGTTGAATACCAAGATCTTTACCAAGACAGTGTAATCAATTTACCTTGCCCAGAATACGAAGTCTCGTCATCATCAGTGCCGTCTCCACATCGAAGGTTGGCTGCAATGAATCTCCCGCATCCTCTGTCTTTCGCCTTGGTGTTGCACTCTGCCAGGCTGTAACATGTCCATTTCTTAAAGTTTCCCTCCCACTTATCTCTCGGTCTTCCTCTTGCTCTTCGCCCTCAACTTTCTCCTCAATAAATTTTATCAAAGTGTCATGCCTTTTTATGTGCCCAAAATACTTTATTCGTCTGAATTTTTATATCTCTTAATAATTGTTTCTTCATGCCTAGTTGTGAAATAATCACTGAAAATGTGTCGTACCTCCTTATATGTTCGAAATTATGTATGAATGAGCGCCTTACAGAGAATATTTATCTACACTATACAGTAGCTAACCATTTGGCTCTTTAATTGCCTATTATAGTTTACATGACTATGATATATATATATATATATATATATATATATATATATATATATATATATATATATATATATATATATATACATATGACCTTTATTTTCTTTACAGGCGGTCAATTGGCAAATGTTTTACTGTGACGAGTTTTCGTTTTTTCGCTTGTCTTTCAGCTCATCCACAAGTCTCTTTTCAAAGGACTGCGCTCTTGCGCGAGGCCGTTACCCCACAACTCTGTCATCAGCTAGTTTTCCATTTGCTGGGACCGATAGGAAAGTTCTTCCTTGATAATCATATCAATATACAATACATGATTATGATAGGTACGTGAGCAGTATTGATCGGGTTTTGGGGTTTATAATTTTCTCTCCAATACACACCACCATGTTCACACAATACATGTTCGATGTTCAATGCCTAAATGGTGTCTCTTTTTTTCTAGATAATTGAACTAATTACCTCTTCCTGGTCTGAACGAATCCTTTGATGTTTCTTAGTACACTCCACAGATTGAATTGTCTCCCTACTACGGTGATTTGTACAAATAGAATAAAAATAAACAAAAAGTACGCAATATCCTGTGACGACGACACAATTTAAGTTTGCTTTCTATTAGAGAAAATTATTGGATGGGTTCATATTTGCCACAAGGACAATCGCCGAGTATAAAGTATTAAACTAAGAAAACATACGATCGGTTGAGATGGATTCTCAGCATGGAGTTTTTATTTTTCATGTTTATTGGCCTACACGCTCTGATATAGCCAACAATTCTCGACCCTAGGTTGAAAAAGTGTGCCTCAGCTTTAATCTTATACATAACAAACAGTACGATCAGTCAGCATTGCAGTCGATCAAACACATCGATGACAACAAATTTCTAAGGATTTCTTGTAAGGATTTTGTGGCAAAATAATAGAAAATGTTTTCTCGCTACAAGGGACTGAGACTTGCAGTCAATTGACATATTGTCTGACATGATGTCAGAAAACACAAAACTGTGCCATGGGAAGAGCTTGCCATGGACATGTTCGTCTGGAAGGTAACTAGGCACAAGAGTCATCAACTGTGAAGCTACATTGAACTATCTCGCTGATATACAACGGTTCAGGAAAAAGATTAACTCAAACAAAATCGCAATTTGAGCGCTACACCCATTTTCTCTGAGACTAATAGAAGGGCGTCATTTTTGTTTGTTTATGAACTTACTTGTGTCGGTCACATGACTAGTGGTTTCCAATGAAAACAACATGGCGAACAGCTCTATAATTATCAAGCGCAGAGAAGCATACATTGGGGAGAAAAAGCAGTTTTTGCGTGATGGTCTGCAGTGTTATATTTTTAGTAGTTTTTAAATTTGATATCGGACGTCATTTTAAGTACACTGATAGTTGTTAGTTATTTGTATTAAAAGTAAGAAATTGTCTCGCTGTCCGTTGCTGCAATAGTACAGTCAGTCAAGTCACTGTCACGGTGTTACACAGCGGTTGCAATTCTGCACCAATAACTGAATAACTAAGACTCTATTATATAAATAAAACTAAATATTTGCAAAGAAGACAAGAGAACCAGTGAAGTTGAAACATATATTTAATTATTTAAATAGTTCATAGTAAATCAGGGAGTGCTAACATCATATATCTGTTTTCCTTCTGCAGGATATGGTACCTATGTGTATGAAAATCAGTACTTTCGCTATGAGGGAGAATGGATGAAAGGAAAAAAGCATGGTTTGTATTTAGTGGTACCTAAACATGTGTTAGGTTATCAGTTATATAAGGACTATCATCATAGCATTCCGGACATACTAACTACTAAACAGCTAAAGCAAATCTCATAAGAACGATTTTCTGGCCAACACTATGTTACCAGTGTCAAACATGGCCAATAACAGCAGCTAATGAGCGGAAAATCATAACGACAGAGATGAGGTATCTTAGAAGAGCTGCAGGTGTGACAATAAGAGACAAAATTAGAAATGAAGAAATCAGAAGGAGACTGAATGTGAAACCAGTTATGCAATTCATAAAAGAACAACAGATTAAATGGTTTGGACACCTGACCAGAATGCCCTGGTATCGCCTACCACAGAGAGCCACACAGAAAAGTATAATGAGTACAAAGCAAGAGGAAGACCACACAAAAGATGGAGCGACGGCATCAAGAACAGCCTTACTAACATGAATATCATGCTTACAAAGTGCCTTAAAACAAGCATACACAAGATCATTACGTTTCATCCCCAACACTTCTAAAAAGAAGTAAATGGTGGAAGAGAAGAAGAAGAAGACTCGGACATGTCCATAGGTGCTCCGATCTCCGCCTCAGCAAATCTAGCAGCGTACAGCAACCCAACACGCCAGTTCGATGTTGCTTAATCAATCTCTTTGCATATTTAGTATGTCGTTCTTTTCGGGCTGCACCAATATTGACACCCATCTCTTTCAATCTGGTCAGCAAGCGAGTGTTAGATTATATATTTATGATGTGATGCCAAGGTACGGTTAACTATCAGAATATTAATACTGAGACAACAGCCATTTACGACCTAATTTGTTTCAATTTTTTAAACAACAATTAATATAAGCACATTCCTAACTTCACAATAGGCATAGATCAGTATTTTTAGTATCAAATAGTGTATGCAAGTTAATATCTGACAGAAGTGATGACTCCAAACATAATTTCATACATTTAATGATCCACTGTATGAAGTAAACATAAGTAACTATTAGTATGAGTCAAGGAATTTGCTGTTAAGAAACCAACCTACTATACTAGAATCACTATGAGTAGATGGAAGGCTTTCAGGATCAACCCTAATTAAACAAAAAAACATAACCTTCTTTCATTTTCTGTCATTAGTTTTCCATGTTGAGATATTTTTTATTATAGAGAGAAGTCACTTCCATGAATCAAGAAATAGCAGAATTTTGTTATGGGTGCCCCACAATTTCTTCTTCAATTGAATCTTCTAGTGCCATGTCTTAGCCCACTGGTCATTGAAGAAGGACATGTTTACACAATGTTTTCTCAAGACTAGTTGTCACTTTTGGCAAAAGCATGGTTCGGTTTGGGCAGTTTTTATTTTGTGGAGAGGAGTTTGTATTCTTCTACATTGTTATGTACAGAGCCTAAGGATGATAGTTTGTTGGATTCTGGCTAACATTAGGATATAGTCTTGTGTATAATTGCTTCATATTTATATTTGCCTTTGATATGTGGTCTGGTAAAGATGGATTGTGCCTGCAGTGATGCAGTTATCTTGAAATTTCACAGCAAATAATACAACAGGGATTTGATTATGCAATGATCTAAACTCTCATTATGGTGTCGCTGCAGTCAAATATCGCTGGAAAGGAAAACCAGTTTGAGTAGTTCACCAGTGTCGCACAGCCACTTGGAGAAGATGGAATTTTTACCTGACAGCTGGCATGCAGATTTAGCATTATCAACAATGTGAACAAAGTAGAAAATGATATTGTGCATGAGCCATCTTTGATGGTCTTCTCTATTACCAAATGTATCTGACACCATGCTATAATCTAGCTCAGTAGATGTGATATTATAAAGTTGTGTTTTGTGTTTAAAAAATCTTATCAAATAACTCATTTGTACAAATGTGCATTCTATTGGGCAAATTTGTTTCAAGGTTATCAGGAGTTATAGCTAACAACACAAAACTATAAAATGACTGTGTTGCAGTAAGTGCAATTATAAAAAAAATTGACATGGCGTTTGAAAATTTATTAGCACTAGGTTTCATTCATCATCATGTAGAATGTCCATTGCAAAACGTCACTCTCATCACAGCCAACTTGAAAAAACTCTAGATTGAAAAACTCAAATCTCTAACCTACTCTAATATTCTGTTGCTGCTGCATCTTGGTCATTACTTGCTTTGTCTTTCAGAAATCATGCCATTCATTGTCTTCAAACCACTGTGATGTTTAATGTGACCAAAATATATTAGTTTACTGGACATGCCATTGTTTATGATCCCATAGCTCCATAGCTCTTGATGTTCGGTTCTTTTAGATTGTTTTATATTTTATGTCCAGAGCTTTCTAAGAATGTTGGGGAGGGGCAGAATTTGTTTCAAAGGATTCAATGTTGTTCTTTAATGTTTGTGTTCGCCCGTCTTCCCAGCGTGTTCGTAGCGCGTTGGACTGCGGGTGACTAGTCCTCTGTGTGTGCGGGTTCAATTCCGCGGACTGGCAGAAAAGCCACAGATTCCCCATATTTACGGTGTTCATGGCACCGAACCGAAGAGTTATGATGTCCATGGCACCGAGCCGAAGAACTGAAAAGCTCAAGTGCTTCTGGATCGGGAAAAAAAAATGTTTGTGTTATGGTCTATGATTTACATCCTTATGTTGCTACAGGAAAAGTGCATGTCCTCAGAAGTATAATGTTTGTTTCTTTGCTTGCGTTATGTCATAGTTTCTTCATACTTGTCACCTCTGACATGCCATGACTAACCTCCTTCTGATTTCTTTTGTATAGTCTTCATTTTTGTTAATAAAGAATCCAAGAGCATAGCAATTTGTAACATTTTCAATGTCTTCATTACTGATGACAATTTTTGGGTTGGAATTTTTGCACTGTCAGTGGGACATATTCTTAGTTTTATTCTTTTTAGAAAAATATTCTGGTCTTAACTCCTTGTGGACCAAATGCCACACTATGTGGCTTTTGGCTAGATGCCTTTTTACCAGAAGTCACACTAAAAGGCATTTTTTATTCTAAAATCAAATGGCTTGTAAAAAATCTGACTTTTGTCCTGGTTCACTAAGAGTTAATGGTGTTTTTTGAGCGGACAGAATTAGCTGTTCAAGTTCATTGACGATATTTAAAAGGAGAACTTGCTTTCTATCCTCTTCATGATAATCTGCAATAGGATTTTGCAGGCATGTCTGATTGAAGCAATAGTATGTTAGTTATTGTACAACTTTAAATTTTCTCTCTTATGATGGTGATGTAGGCGAATACAGAGCAAGAGGAAGACCATGCTTAAGAAAGAGTGACTGCATTAAGAACAACTTTAGAGAAACGAGTACCAATTTACAAAGAGTGTTAGACAAGGCCCACTGAAGATACTTACATCTTCCTCCATCACATCAAGCGATTTAAGCAGTTTGGAGTTACCTGTTGTTCAAGTCGAACTGGATGCCTGAGAGACAGAGTGAGAGGTGTGTTTAATCAGCGAGCCACAGGAACCATCAGTATGCATACTCTTCGATATCTGTTGGGGAGACTGAGCACCTATGGGTCGGAGTGCAATTACATCAGTTTAGTAACCAATAACCAATAACCATCACATGAGATACAATAGAGGAAGGCTCCATTGAAAAGGAATGGATCATGAGAGAAAAAGAAAGAGCAAGAAAGAGAGAATGTATTGCAGTAGTTTATTTAAATATTAAATACTATTTTTATTGTAGGTTAGCAAATATTTCCTTCAAAAATTGTAAACAAAAATAAATGTTGATTAAAAATATAAGTTTACACAAATAATATATATTTATTTTGTATACTTTCAGGTCATGGCAGACTTATAATGAAGGATGGAACTTTTTATGATGGACAGTTTGTAGATGGTGAAATAAATGGACATGGCTACAAATACTTTGCATTTTCACAATCAAAATATACAGGGCAGTTTCTCAATGGAGAACAGCATGGAGATGGAAATATGGTTTACAGAAATGGCAATATCTATGATGGTCAGTGGTACAGGAACAAAAGGCAAGGTAAGATTTGCTGAAGACACAGTATATTTGGTATTTGTTCCTGTGATAAAGCTTGTTTATATTAAAAATTATAGTTTTGCTTGATTGATCGATTGATTTCTTTGTTACTAATAAATCATTTGCTCTAGTTCTATTCTGGGAATCTTTTAAGTGCGATCAAAACTCTAAACTATTTAAACTGAAATTTAGTTTATTCACTAGTTATGTTAAATATAGTACATCATCATTGGCCTCTTTGTCTCAGGAGACAATAGGTTTTGTATCACATAGTTTGCTCTATACTGAATCACAATGTTTGTTGTGGTTGTAATGGCCTATTCTGGAGTTGCAATCCTTGCCACAGTTGATGTAGGTGAGATTGGAGATGATACATAGGATGATCTCTCTGCCTCTGCGCTCTGTTTTACCTCTATACATGATGGTGTTTTCTTCTTTTGAGCCATCCCTCACTGCCGTTCGCATGCTTGCCTGTCTTTGGCCAACCACGCCCAATTTTCTTTGTCTATGCTGCATGAAGTAAGATCACTCTTGCAGGTGTCAATAAAGCATAATAATGGGCGCCTATGCTGTCTAGTACCAGTTGTGATCTCAATATATAGAAATCTCCAATCTATGTGAGTGGACTTGTTTGAATCAACGGTTATGGACACAGAGAGGTTGATAGTAATGAATGAGCTGACAGACTAGCCTCAAAAATGGATAAATCCTAGCTTAATACATTACTTTGAGCTTCAGATTCCTATGACCAGATTTGCACTGTATCGTCTACCCCAGAGAGTCACAAAAGAATGTAACGAATACAGAGCAAGAGGAAGACCATGCTTAAGAAAGAGTGACTGCATTAAGAACAACTTTAGAGAAACGAGTACCAATTTACAAAGAGTGTTAGATAAGGACCGCTGAAGATACTTACATCTTCCTCCATCACATGAGATACAATAGAGGATGAGAAGATAAAGAAGATTTGCAATGACTTATGAAGGTACTGTGCTCACGATCAGCCTCAGTTTTTGGTTTTTTTTTGCAGATCCAGAAGCACTTGAGCTTTTCAGCTCTTCGACTCGGTGCCATGGACATCGTAACCCTTCAGTTCGGTGCCACGAACACCGTAAATCTGGGGAATCTGTGGCTTTTTCTGCCATCCCGCGGAATTGAACCCGCACACACAGAGGGATAGTCACCCGCAGTCCAAGCGCGTACGAACACGCTGGGCAGACTCAGCCTCAGTAAAACCAATGGGATTGTTCAGGACACAGAACTTCCACATATAAACATCTGTTATTATGATCTAGGTGTGGTGAGTGAGCTAATTTATCTCAGCAATTGAGATTACTTTGATAACCTTAGCCAGGCCATCACAAAGGGCACAGAATAATGACATGCTGACTATCAACACTAAGCTCATATTAAAAAGTAAAACTAAAGGAACTCTTTTTTCTATCTCAAGGTATATTGGGTAATACTGTGTTAGATCAGTATATTTTTCGTTGACCGCCAACATGATGGGGGATGTGGTAAATATCATACCGGCCGCCTTTACTTCCTAGTGCTTTTCCTGGTACGTAATTGAAGCTGGGTTGGCCTGAGAGAAAACTGACGCTACTGTCAGAAAAATATTCCACGCCCACTGTGGAATTGAACCCAGACAATTAGGATAAGAAGTGAGTTCACTAACAGCTGCTACTGCAGCTCTTAAGACTCATGTGTACAGAGCCTATATGTTGAAAAAACTACTTAATGCTACATAGATTTGCTACAGTCTACCCCATATATCGATAATAATATTCACCATTTTTTTGCAACTATTCATCGTAGTATCATTTTGTTAAGTATCTCGTGTTCTAGCTTTACTTTATACCACAGAGTTGTGAACCCTGCACATCTTACAAGAGAAAAATATAAACGTATATCACATGCGCTGCTTAGTGTGTTGTATCGTGGTCACCTGTGATGACAGAGATACAAACATTGTAGTCGGAGAGCTGTCCTAGCCAATGTCCCTACTGGCATTTGACCCACATGCTTAATCTACCTCATTTCTCATCTATCAGTGATGTCTCCAATGATAAACAGGCAGTTTGCTTCAAAAGGAATTCATTTACCATCATATCTAGCTAAAATATTTTAAAAAATCTTTCCAAACATGTATTTGGAAGCCTCCAGTTTGCGTATGATGTTGTGGGTAATTTTCCAGCGCACACTACACTACAATAACACTTCTTCCAGAACACTGCTTCTATATATTTTATGGAAAAAGGGGGAAGACTGCAGTAAAACTTGGTATAATATTAGGATATATATTTTATGTTTGGTTTCCAGATTTAGTCCTTTGGCAGTCCAGATTTTGTTGAGCATGGTAAAAACCAGACTCAGATAGTTTACTAATATAAAACATGCCAGTAGAAAGCATAAATTCATATAAAATCTCTCCATTGGCTCTACATTCATTGTCTTTCGAGTCTAACAGGATGACATTCATATGCACTCAGGACATCTCATAGGGACTCATTGTTTTCCACTGAAGTTCTTCTTCTTCTTTGCGTTCGTTCTTTACGATCATTTTAATCACTCTTTGTGATATGTTTGATCTTTGCCAAGAACGTGTATACGTTGCACATTGTTTGGTAGGCCCCTAAACGCATAGACTTCTACACGTTTAGGACATGTGCATCCGATTTCAGCAAAACCTCCTCAGTCGCCTCTTATGACATGCATGGCAGGTAACAGTGGCTCTACTCTTTGCACCCCAAATTTGGGCCCGGTAACCACTGGGCGCCACTGAAGTTAACTGAAAGGATTAACGACATAGCACTTACACATTCACACTTGTACTGATTTCAAACACCCCCTTCTCCCAATTCAGACAGTTTCAGTACCTATCTTTTGCTTAGTGACTGCAAAACAGTATGTCACTGAGGTTGAATGCCATCCTGTAGTGCTCATAGCCAGCTCACTGTCACTTAGCTAATACCACTCGTTAGAGACTAACTTAAAAAATAACCAAAATTTTGGATATAGTGAGTAAAGTAAAAAACCCATTTTTATATCCTGAAGTATATTGGAAATTACAGTCTTAAGCACTTATATTTCCTTGACCAGTGACATTCGATGGGTGATGGAGTCAACATCGCCTCATCAACTTTTATTTCCTATTGTCTCACTGGTCATCATCATCATCATCAGGTGCCGTGCCGGCTGGCGTAGGCGATCGTGGATCTCCACAAATCTCAGTCGTTGGTGTTTGCTATCAACTCAGATGTTGACGCTCTAACATGCCATGAAGTTAGGCTATCCAAAATTTAACTGGTTCCCAATTGAAACTTGGTTGACTTGAGAGCCATTATGGTCAGAATAAATTCCACTGCTGCTGAATAATTTTATCCTCGTAGCAAGCGCATCCGAAGAAAGTGCTCTTTTATGTTTACCAGGATACATTGAGTATCAAGCAGTATATTATTTACTAGGAAATATGAGATAGTTGAAATGTATAAAAAAGAGAGAAGTTGATAAAATATTTAAATACTTCTTCTTTGAAAGCTCCATATCAACCGCTTGTTAACCACTCAGTGTGAATTGTATGTGATATGAGCCTAAGAGCGATTGTACGTTATGCCAGTTATGTGCCTAAAAGTATGCCAGCACATCCAATTTCTGCGTTGATTTTTATTAACTAGGGTAGCTTCCCTCGGTCCTACATCAGTTGCCTCTTATGACATTCTTTGTAGGTCACAGTGGTATTATTCTTTGATTCCCTTGCGGGCCCCGACACGACACTGGCGATATTTAAATACACAAAACAAAATTGGATAACAAATTAATTTGAGTTTGTTACTTTTAGGATTTGGCATCTTGATTACTATAAAAAAGTACTGCGATGAAGAATCATACCAGTCCTGTGTCCTTGAAAACAATCGTACTCATCCATACGAGTAAGTATTGTGGCAAGTAGAATAGATTGTGTCTTAAGATTAATTCTCATCTTTTATAATTTCTTTCTTTAATGAGGTGTCAATGCTTATACTGTTTTTCTCTTCAGCCAAATATAATCTAGTGTCATCTACTCCAGTGTATAAGTAGTTTGAAAACAAATCTATAACTAGACGCTCAAGGATGTGACAATTGACAGTTTCATGAAGATCTGCACATGACTGGCACTCTGATTTGCGCTGTGGTTTTAATAAGTTAACTTGATTGTTAAGCTGTATATGTTAGGTCTAGCACCAGAAATTGGTATTCCTTTTCATCCTTGAAAGGTAGTTGATGCTTTTATTGGGATTTAGGTTTGACCATGCATCTCTTCGTAACAACTTCTATAAAAAATAGATCAAGATATGCTGGACATCTCTGAAAAGAGTTTTTTTGTTTAAATCACAAAACAAGCAATGGAAGAGGAAGACAAATCATTCACGAAAGGAAGGGCTCCCTAAGGGAGCTCTGAAATGAACTACGGAGAGAGATAAGAAATCGATTCAATTTCAAAGAGGAGATTGAATGAGTTGCCCAGGATTTAGTGGTATGGAGAAATTGTTTGCAGATCCTATGTAGTGTATAACGGAACAAAAGGAAAATATATAATGTATAATATTGTATTAGGTTTTCGTCCAAGTGGTGCCGGGGCCTGCAAGAGAAGCAAAGAATAGTACCACTGTGAACTACAAGGCATGTCGTAAAAGGCGACTGATGTAGGACCTAGGGAAGCTACCCCAGTAAATAAAAAGCATCGCAGAAATTGACTGGCCTACTTGTAGGCGCATAACTGGCACAATGTACAATCAATCTTAGGCTCGGATTACATACAAATCACACAGTGTGGTTAACAAGTGGTTGATATGAAGTGCTTGAAGAAAAAGAATATTAGTTTCAAGTTTTCTGTTGTCTTCAAATCAGTTTTTTTGGGTTGACAGTCATGAGATTTTTAGATTTTGATTTATTTAGAGTTTCACATATTTATGTGTACAATTATGTCACTTCTTTTATGTCATTTAAAGTAACAACTCTATTTTTCTTCAAAATCAGCAACACATATCATAACATCAGGTAAGACTTTTACTTTTCTTGACAATGAATTTTCCTTATTTTTATTATTGTGTTTTACATTTCTTAGAATTTCACCATTTTCGATATAAGGGAAGACTGCAGGAAAACTATGTAGCAATGGCGAAACATGTAAAAAAAAGTACTGTAGTTTTACAAAATACAAAAACTAAAACAATACACAGCAACGTTTCGACCAAAAGGTCTTTATCAAGTAAAGGATACAAAAGAAGTGAAGAAATTAACTTCTTACATGGCACACTACATATAAAAACAGACAATAAATTCCTATCGACCCTAAATCGGCATTGTCTGTTTTTATATGTAGTGTGCATGTAAAAGTGAATTTATTCACTTCTCTTGTATCCTTTGCTTGATAAAGGCCTTTTCGTTGAAACGTTGCTGTGTATTGTTTTTGTATTTTGTAAAACTACAGTACTTTGGTTTTACGTGTTTAACATCAGAATTTAACCAGCATGTTTTCATTGCCCATAGTTTAAAAAAATTGTTTTTCAATTCTGTTTTGTTTAATTTTCATTCTATTTATATTTTGTTTTTAGTGTAGACTTATATTTGCACATTTACTTTGCCTTCAATATCATCATTAATAAAGAAGATTGAAGAGAAGAATGTATATAAATACTCACACAAGGATCAGTCAGTAAGTCACAAGTAGCAAGTTAAAAAAAACTCTAAATAATATGCAAACTTGAAATCCATTTGTTTCTTTGTTAAATAGAGGATTAAAGACTGTTTAAGCTGAGATACGCTCTTTAACGTAAGGCTGAACATTTTATTGATTATATCAGAGCGTGTAGGCCAACAAACATGAAAAATAAGAATTAGCTCCTTTTGGAGAATCCAAGTATAAAAGACACTTCTTCTTTGCGTGCGTTATTTACGACCAATTTTAATCACTCTTTGTGATATGTTTGATCTTTGCCAAGAACGTCTATACGTTGCACATTGGTTTGGTAGACCCTAAACGCATAGACTTTTACACGTTTAGGATACGTGCATCCGATTTCAGCAAAACCTCCTTTGTCGCCTCTTACGACATGCATGGCAGGTAACAGTGGTTCTATTATTTACACCCCAAATTTGGGCCCGTAACCACTCGGGCAAAAAGACACTTGAAAACCATAATAAAAAGAAGAGCATATACCTCAATCCCGATACAGGGTTTGCTAGGTAATAATTAAAGACAAAAAGAAAATAATAATCTGTACCTAATGACAGAGAGATCAGTACCTGACAGAAGAAGAAGAAGTTGACGAAGTAGAAGGAGACATTGCTGTGTATTGTTATTGTTTTTGTATTTTGTAAAACTACAGTACTGTGTTTTTACATATGCTTCAAATTTAAGTGGACGAGAAAATCCTCTTCTCTGATTACAACACTAATGTAAACAATTGCTAGCAGTTTGAGGTCACTTCTGTCGCCTGCATAGTGAAAATGCATAGTGCAACTCTTATGTAAACATAAATATCATGTTGCTCACATACATTATTATCGGTCATTTACGTAATCTGGAAATGACCCTATTAAACAGTCATACCAATACTTCATGACCTATTCTATTTTTAGAGCTTCTAGAATCTGAAAAGAAAGATGTTGAGGGAGAAACATCTCTAAAAGAAATAGGTCCGCTTGGCAAGCATTAGTCCATATTTACAGTGGTTAAGATTCTGGGTATGGTAGGTTGGTTATGTAACCTTGATGTTTAGAAGCTTAGTATAATCAGGTACTTCTTCTTCTTGTATTTCAGTAATGGTGACAAATATGAGGGGTTCTGGATCATGGATAAAAGACAAGGTCATGGAGAGCTAGCATGTGAAGATGGTACAACCTACAAAGTAAGCTCATTGCTACTGTATATACAGATGGGGATTTGTACAGAAATAACCAAAACTGTGACACTATAAAAAAACATATGACAGTTGGAACTAAAAGACAACAAGCTGTGGAACCACTACTACTACTATACCTTCTTGTTCCCAGTGGTACATAGAGTTGCAACTGTCATTCTCTGCTTAACTCTGTTTTGGGTCATCCTCTTCAGTTACCCATAAAACTTCTTTAACCTCTTATGATTCCACTTATTACTGGAGGTTCAGACGGTTATGGAGGCAGTGAAATGGTTGGCATCGCACAATTACTCTTGTGTTTTCATACCCAGTGACTCCATGAGCATGATTCGTAAAGTCGAATCAGGAATGGTGAAACACAACAGGGTGGGGATACTGGTCCAGACAATGATCAGAGAAATCACCTTCATTTGAGTCCCTGGGCACGCAGGAGTTAGGGGTAATGAACGAGCTGATAGATTGGCTGGCTTGGCTACAATATCAGAGGGAGGTGCCATGGATCGAAATGACATTCTTCACGCATTGAGAGAGTCTTTCCAAACAGAGGAGTTTCAGGGCTGTGAATCCACTCGCTGACCAGATTGAGAGAGATGGGTGTCCATATTGGTGCAGCCTGAAAAGAACGACATAAGGAGATTGATTAATCAACATCGAACTGGCGTGTTGGGCCGCTGGACGCTGCTGGATTAGCTAAGGCGGCGATCGGAGCACCTATGGACATGTCCGGAGTGCTATGATGATAGTTCTCATATAACTGATTATTCCACTCTCACAAAACTACAATTGCTTTTAACCTCTTATTCCACAGTTCTTCACAAGGTATTTTTTGCCTTCAAACTCCTGTAAAGCTTACATCTGGATATGTTGTTCATTATTTTTCCTGAGATTATGTCCAATCTATTACTACTTTCTCTCTTTTTATATTTGTTTCTGTCTTGTTTTATTCCACAATTTTGTATTCGAGATCACTTCTTCAATTAGGTTTTTGTTGCAAACATAAGATTGTCTATGGTGCCACTTTGTTTCACCAAAAAATATTAACTATCTCATAGACAAATAACACATCAGAACTAGGATTAATATATATCGCAGCTATGTGTTATCAACTTTACTATACAGATCAGAAGGTTGGAGAGTGACAGAACAAGATGTGTCCAAAATCTCCACCTTCCATGCAAATTGTCTGCAAAAGATCTTGTGCGTGTTCTGGCCAAATACTATCTCTAACAAAGAACTGCTTGCACAGTGTCAACAAGAAAATATGAGCATCATCATCTGGAAGAAACAATGGAGATAGATCGGACATGTGATACACATAGACTAACTATTTTACAAAAATGCACTTAGATGGACACCAAAAGGTAAATAAAAATGGGAAAGACCCAAAATGACCTGGTGGAGAACAATAGAACAAGAACTGAAAGAAATGAATTACAGCTGTAACACAATACAGAGGACAGCCAAGAATAGAGTTACTATGACTAGAGACAGGACAACTAACAAAAGAATGTAGAGCTGTTGAGTGAACCAATACACAAGAAAGAAGCTAATCATGCAGATCAGATATCAACATTATTTGCTTATGTATTATGAAGACGATTGGAGTAAATCATGACAAACACAAGTACTGAACAAATCAACAGGATCAACAATTTAAGAAGAAACTGGATAGCTTCACCACATAGAATGGAAGGCAGTTTAGTTTAGTTTAGTCGTCAGATCACCATCACTGCACGTCGAACAAATTAGTCCATAAGTGCTCCGATCTCTCCCTCAGTATGTCCATCAGCATGTGGCGACTAACGACACCGGTTATTTGTTGGTTTACAATTCTTCTTTGTCTGCCAGCATAGCGTTCTTGTCGAGCTACACCACACTTAACTTTGAGTTCTTGCAGTCTGGTTAGTGTTGTGGATTCACCGCTATTACGTGAATCATGTACACGCCCTCTCTCCCTTAAGGAATGTATAATATCAGCCTGGTCCATTGCTCGTCCGCTTTGGACAGCAGCCATACCTGCAAGCCTATCCACACGTTCATTCCCCCTTACACCTGCATGCCCTGGCACAAAAATAAAACTGATCTTTGTCCGCTTAGACCTCCCCAGCGATTCTATCCAATGTCTCCTAGCCCATCCTGTTTCAATCTTCCTGAGCATACTCATTGAGTCACTGAGAAAACATGCATGGATAAAAGTCTGTGATTCTAGCCAAATCATCGCTTTGGTAACCGCCATGATTTCCATAGTGAGACTGCTTGTAGTCACGGCAAAACCACCACTGTCTTCCTTCACAACATCACCTCCGACCTGAGCAGTGAAAGCCCACGAGCTCCGCACATGTCGAATCACCGAACCATCCGTATAAATGATTACATCATGCTCAGATGCGTTCTCAGAAATTAATGCCTGAACCTCTGCCTCCACAACAAGTGGGTTGTGTTGCCTGCATTCTTTATCAAGTTCGATGCATACAGAAAAGGATGTAGCGATTCCTCTTGGCACTGGTATCCATTCTTCACCGGGATCAATGTCTTCAAGTGTACACACCTGTTCAATACAGTCCTCGGCCTGACCCATACAAGATTTTCCTCTTTTAACCTATTTCCTTTTTGTCTCTTTATTTCCAAGTGCAGAGGATGTTGTGTGTCAGCATTGACTCGAAGGTATGCTCGTGCATGGCTCATCAGTATTCTATACTCCATAGTAGGATAGTCAAGGAGATAGTGCATCGCCCTGCACGACGTGTCTTTAGTGCAACCAAGTATAATGCGCATCGCCTTGTTCTGTATTCTTTCCAGTCGTTCTATCTAACTATGACTGAGAGTCAGGATCGCCAGCGCATACTCAAGCACAGAAAGGACCAGACCCTGGTATAAAGACAAAGATGGCGCTGTTCACAATCTGCCGCAGCCATTACCCTCATCGCCAGCAAACCTTTCCTCGCCTTCATTATCACATGAACTATGTGTTCCGTAAAAGCTAGACTACGATCAAAACGCAGCCCCAGGTATTTCATAGACTGAGATCGCTCCACCACCTCTGAACACAAAACCACAGATGGTGTTGGAGTGTTGACGATGTGGTTGTTTAAAGAGAACCATGTCACTGCTGCTTTTGTGGGGTTGACCAATGCTCCTGCTTCAACGCACCATCTACCTATGCGGTCGAGTTCTGACTGAAGTTCCTCCACAAGCTGTTCTCTATCCTTGCCCTGACGATACACAACACATCATCTGCCTATGACATTGTCCTTCCTCTACCCGTGATCTGCTCTTTTGCTCACAGTATAGGCATTGAACAACACCGGAGATAATGGTGACCCTGTGGTAAGCCAGGGTGGATTGTTGTTGGTGATGACGCCAAACTGCCACATTTAAACACTATCTTTCGCTGGAAGAGGGCCGCAAAGATCCAATTGAGGAGGAATGGGCTGATATTGAGTTCAGTCAGCTGCACCATTAAAAATGCAACGGCACTCTATTATAGGCATCTTCAATGTCAATTGCAGCAGCACATGTCTCAACGCCCGAGTGAAAACCCTCATAGACATCGTAGGCGAACACCGCTGCGTTACGCCATGTCTCTCTATATGGACGGTACCCTCCAAGGGTGGGTGGAAGGAGACGTAACCTCTCTAGTTGGCAGGATATTTTCCTGGCAATTATTTTCTCCAGCAACTTGCCTATTGTATTCTGCATGGTGATTACCCGATAGCCCTGAATTTTTGTGTGGTCTTTGCCAGGCTTTGGCAGAGGTACCAGGTAGCTGTGCAACCATTCTTCGTTGATTATTGCAGTCGTAATGCTTTTGTTGTAGATGCCAGCCAGTTCTTCCCACTCCCCATCAGACAACCCGCCAATGTCACCATATCGTATGCCATCTGGACCAGGTGCACTGTTTTTGCTCTCCGTACAGCATCCTTGATTTCCTCCACCATCACCAAATCATCTACATCTAATTCCTGGTTCTTACATTTAGCTGCAATGGATTGTCTTGCAGTGTTTTGCCCTACAATGTCTTTCAATGGAAGGCAGTTAGCAATGGAAATGGTTAATAACATGGGACAAGTAGCTAAGGAGTTTCGTGGTCGCCTACACTAGAGATATTCAATATTTCCATTAACAAAATATTTGTAAGACCACAATAGTCATGTGTTTATAGAATGTAGTCAGCAATAATTGCATTGATTACCTGTTCCAATGTTAACATATTGTTAATATTATGCATTTAAAAACCAAATTCCTCAGTTGTACTTTAAAAAATCGTGGCATATCCTTTACAGGACTTAGCCATCAACAACAATAAACAAGTCATCAATTTTCTAGGCACCACTTATACGTTCAGTAATTTGTCATTAAAACACAAAGAACAAGAATGAAAATCCAGTCCTTTGGAACTAAATGTACAGAAAGATCCTATGAATATCATGGACAGAAAAAAGAAAGAACACTGATGTTCTGAAATAACTAAATGTTAAAGAGAATTGGCTCATAAACAACATACTATACAGAAAAATTAGATACTTTGGTCACATCAAGCATCATGATGGCCTGGAAAGAACAATATTAGAGGGTAGGGTCCCAGGGGTCTGAGGCAGACCAAGAAAAAGATGGCTACAAGATATTAAAGAAACCATGAATATGACCATCGATGAAGTGGGTGAACTGGCAAGAGACAGAGTGAATTTCAGATGTGCTGCAAAGAGAGCAACGTCCTATAAAGGATACATACCTTAATGATGATGAATTTGCCATTGCTTTCTGAAAGGTGAGGTCTATTTTTACTGTTAGTAAAAACCATGGGAACAAATATTTTCCAAACTGCCCATCGCAGAGTATGAACCAGGTACGCTTGGGTTACAATTGTGCTTACCTATTGTAAAAGGCTAATGTTAGATGGGCTGGTTGTCCCATTACATAGATGCCTGATAAGCGAATCCAAAAACAGCTAATGTATAGTGAACTAGATAGGGGCAAATGACTAGTTGGTGGACAGAATAAAAACACTTCAAAGACACTCTTGAAGTGTCTATAAATGTCTTTATATAGACACCATGCTCTGGGAATTCCTAACGGAAGATCGCCAAATGTATCGCTACAATATCACATGAGGAACTTGCATAGCTGAGAATCATCATACAGCTGAAAACGATTTGTGTGAAAAGACAGAGCACACAACATCTACATGTCCTTCGGATCATGTATATCTTACCTGTGGTAGGGGATTGTGCTACATGATTAGACTTTGCAGTCACCTTCGCACACACCATAGAGGTGCAACAGCATCTGATGCTGATGATAACTATTATTAGTATTAATTGTTACGCTTACATGCTACTTAAAATATACTTACATATTGCTCAACATATGCTCATATGATATTCAAAATATGTTTTTATGCTACTGAAACTGTTATTGAACTGAACTGATATCACAACACTCCGGCAGACACATAGGTGCTCAGTCACCCCCCCACAGATGTTGGAGGGTATGCATACTGATGGTTCCTGTGGCTTGCTGGTTAAACACACTTCTTTCTCTGCGTCTCAAGCATCTGACTCTACTTGTACAATGTGTAATTCCAAAATGCTTATATCGCCAGATTGATTCAGCATCAATTTTAGTGTCCCCATCCAACAGTAGGTCGCCAATAGACTGAAGAACATCCCAAATTATCCATCCTTATCTCCCCCAAAAATTGGTACAAGCCTGTCAGCTGTCTCGATGCCGCAAACAGCTACATGCCCAGGACAGTAGATTCATGTTAGTTTTCTGGAAGCTCGAAACCTCTATAGACGGCATCCACTCATACCGCAACCTGCACTGAAACTGTGCTTACATTTCACTTAGAATGTGCTTACATGCCACCTAGAATGCGCTTACATGCAACACTATCTAGGATTGTCAACACTAGATGTAGACAATGAAAAAATAATACTATGAGATGAAAGAGCCTTGAAGAATGTGTGAATCTTTTCATATACATTCAGGGCCAGTTTATGAATAACCTTTTCCATGGAGAGGGAACCATGGCTCATGCATCAGGCATTTATTCAACCGGTATGTGGATCAATGGCTTTCCAGCTGATATGGCAACCAAGATTGTATTGATAGTGGAAGAGACTCCATTAATTTTATATCAAGGACAGTCATTTTCCATTAAAGTGGAGTGTAGTAATGATGAGGATCAAATTATACAAGGTCAGTGAATACTTTATTGCAGATTTTCACTCATCATCAAGGTGCGTATCCTTTATAGGACGTTGCTCTCTTTGCAGCACATCTGAACTTCACTCTGTCTCTTGCCAGTTCACCTACTTTGTCGATGGTCATGTTCATGGTTTCCTTAATATCACAGCCATCTTGTAGCCATCTTCTTCTTGGTCTGCATCTGCATCATGGGACCCTACCCTCTAATATTGTTCTTTCCAGACCATCTTGATGCTTGATGTGACCAAAGTATGTAATTTTTCTGTATAGTATGTTGTTTATCAGATAATTCTCTTTAACATTTAGTTCTTTCAGGATATCAGTGTTCTTTCTTTTTTCTGTTCATGGTATTCGTAGGATCTTTCTGTAGCATTTAGTTTGGAAGGACTAGATTTTCGTTCTTAATTTTTGTGTAATAGTCCATGATTCGCAACCATAAGTAGCCACTGGGAAAATGCATGCTTTCAATATTTTTAATTTTAATATTTTGCTGGTGCTTTGCCACATGTTCTTCATTGTGTTTAACTTCTTGATTGCTATTGATTTTCACTACTGCGCGGAAAAAAACATGTGCTGAATAAATTGCTGTTCACTTTTTCACTCTGTGTTTATATGTACAACTTAAACTGTAGTTTTCTTATTGTTTAACTCTTTCCACGCTTCGCGACACTGCGCCACAGCTGAAGTCTGTTGAACGCCATTAGCCGTACACTGCGCCATAGAGTTGCTTCCTTATAAGAAGTGTTTCTAGTTTTACTTCTACTATTTTACTTCTACTACTTTTTAACCTTCTTATTCTGTTAGGTTGTCTAGTTGTCTTCAATTTAGTTTATAATAATATATATATATGTTTATTTATTGACGAGTAGTTGGAATTTTTTTTAAAAATTGTTAACCTCCCTTGAATTAACTGTTTAAAAATTGAGGAAATAATCAGTGTGGAAGGCGTTAATAACAAATTAACAAAGTTTATTGAACAGTATGTAGTTTTTTGAGACAAAAAAAAAGTATACTTTTATCACAAGCTGGCAAAATGTGAAATAGTAAATTAAGAAATGTTAATGATCAAAAAGAGTTAACATAAATTTAATGTTAATTTAACAATGAAACAAATCACAGGGCACATGGCCAAATGAGACCGAAAAATGGGTGTAGCCTACAATATGTCATAGTTAATCTGTTAACTTATTTCATAGATTCTGACTTTGCTGATAATTTGTGACAACATAGACTTTCTGTTATATTTTGTAATTACCAACTCTAACAAATTTCCTTTACTTCTTCTTTTGTGTACCCTCATGCTGTAGAATATCTGTTGTTAACTGATTCACTTACTTACTTACTTAATCCCGTCATGCCTAATGACACATGGGGCTTCAGAAAGGACTTTCCATGCTCTCCTGTCCGTGCAACCTTCAGCGCAGAGCCCCATGTCAGAGATGCGGTGTCCAGTTCCTCTTCCATCATGCGCTCCATGTTGTCCGTGGTCTGCCTTTCTTTCTTTCCTTCTGGTGTCCAAGTGAGGGCTACCCTTGCAGGCATTTCTTGTCTCATTCTCATAACATGTCCGAGCCATTTCCATCTTCTCTTTTGAGTATGTCATTCATTGCCTCTTGTCTTGTATCTTGGAGTAGTTGGTTATTGGATATTTTACTGGCCAAAAGATTCCCAAGATTCTGCGAAGGCAAGAGTGGTGGAAAACTGACAGCCTGCTAGTATCTCCTTTGGTCATCCTCCAACACTCCGATCCGTAGAGCAAAACAATGCTTTTATAGAGTTTAACTCTTTCCACGCCCATTTATTTCCTAAATTTTTAAGCAGTTAATTCAAGGGAAGTAAAAAAAAATTTTACAAAAAAATTACGATCCCAACTACTTGTCAATAAATAAACATATATATCTTATTATATACTAAATTGAAGAAAACTGGGCAACCCAATAGAATAACAAGGTTAAAAAGTAGTATAAGTAAAATAGTAGAAGTAAAACTAGAAAGACTTCTTATAAGGGAAGTAACTCTATGGCACAGTGTGCGGCTTAAAGCGTGCAACAGACTTCCGCCATGGCGATGTGGTAAAGCGTGAAAGAGTTAAGCTTTGTGGTCCTATTGTAGATTTTGGACTTCCATACTGGTTTCATTCTGGCAAAAGCGGTTCTGGCCTTACTTAGACATGATTTTATATCTCCTCTGTGCCACCATTTAGTGTCAGTATGCTACCAAGATATGTAAACTGCTCAACCCTTTCCAGTATTTCATTTTCTAACATTACTGGTCGTTGGATTTCACTGTTTGTCATAATTTTTGTTTTTCCTGTGTTTGTTTTGAGGCCTACTGTCTTTGCCGTGCTGTGAAGTATTGTACTTTTCTCTTGTATATGTTCATATTTGTGTGACACCAGGGCTATATCATCTGCAAAGTCCAGATCCTCAAGCATATCGAAAGGGGTCCATCTTATTCCTCTTGGTGCTTGTTGTTTTATGGCATTTTTAGCACCCAGTCAATTGTAATACTAAACAAAAGAGGACATTACGATCCCTGTCTTAACTAGATTTTACTGGGAATGTTTTGTTGGAATTCTTTAGGTTGCAGGAGAAATCTTTATAGAAGAGGGCTATGATGTTGACAAGCTTCTGCGTACCTATTGTCTTAGTATCTTCCTTAGGCTGTCTCTGTGGAGCTGTCGAATGCCTTTTCAAAATCTATGAAGTTGATGTATATAGTCCTTTGAACTGATTCACTACTTAATTATTTTAGCCCCTGCATAGAATTATTTATTTTGTCTCAAAATTGCAAGACTCATGTTATTTGATCTGAAATATTACCACTTCATTTCGATTAAAGTATAACTTATTCTATATTAAATTGAAGGGAAATGGATGAACTTTATAAATATGTTGGTCCGCCTCCAGCTTGTTCAGTAGTGTGTTGGACAACGGGTGACAAGCCCCTATGAGCGGTTCAATTCTGCAGGCTGGCAGAAAAGCCACAGGTTCTCCAGATTTATGGTGTTTGTGGCACTGAACCAAAGGGTTGCGATGTCCATGGCACCGAGCTGAAAGCTCAAGTGCTTCTGGATCAAAATAAAAAATAAATAAATATGTTGACTACATTGACAAATATAAATACAGATATATCTCTGGATTAAAAAATACAAGAATGATTAAAAAAACAATTAGAAATTTGTTATGAAAATGTCCATTTACAATAGCCTCTAGCTGCAATATTTTGAGTAATAAACCCCAACTGCTATTTCGTGTAGGTAATCCATGTGTGAATAAGTTACAGATAAAAAATGGTTACTGGATACATTATGTGCTGGTAACACAAACACTAGCAACATAGGTGTCCATAAAAATTCAGTTGAAAATTGTGAAATTGAAGTATATATTACATATTTAGACATCTATGTCTGCCGATAAACAACAAAACGCTGTATATCTTTTTTTCCTGATCCAGAAAACTTGAGCTTTCAGCTCTACAGCTTGGTACCATGGACATCATAACCCTTCAGTTTGATGCCACAAACACCATAAATCTGGAGAACCTGTGGCATTTCTGCTAGCCCTCAGAATTAAACCGCACTCACAGGGGGCTTGTCACCCATCGTCCAACGCGCTATAAACATGCTGGGCAGGCTTGGCGCTGTATATCTATAGAAGATCTTCTACTTTCTGTAGTAGTTTATTGGTTATTAAACTAACGTCACTGCGCTCCGGCAGACCCATAGGTGCTCAGTCTCCCCAACAGATATCGATGAGTATGCATACTGATGGTTCCTGTGGCTTGCTGATTAAACACACTCCACACTCTGCCCTTCAGGCATCCAGTTCTACTTTTATAGAAAAAGATCTGTAGTAATGTATTGTAATCTGGAGTAAATAAACAAAAGTTTACAAACAGCTACAAAATATTTAGTGTCTAAATATAGACCATGCATGAAAACGAGTGTGGTAAGGGGTACTAAATATAGACAATATGTACGGAATCACTTAAAGTACCTCAGATGATGCGAAGTAGAGAAATTGTATGTGGCCATTGTCTGCATCATTCCTTGGTAAGTTCTTTGAATATGCTAACATTCTCAGACGGACCATTGATGTCTTTACATATAGTATTCAAGTTAGTGTCTGAGACTTCTTATTCTTCTTCGAACTTTCCATTTTGACCACTTGTTAACCACTCTGTGTGATTTGTATATGATCTGAGTCTAAGAACAATTGTACATTGTGCCAGTTATTCGCCTACAAGTAGGCCAGCACATCCGATTTCTGCTATGCTTTTTATTTACTAGGTAGCTTTCCTAGATCCTACATCACTTGCCTCTTACGACATGCCTTGTAGGTTGCATTGGTACTATTCTTTGCTTCCTCTGGGCCCCGGCACTACACGTTCAGATGTCTAAGACTGACCATTTATTTCTTTAAACGTATACTATTTAAGTTATATCTGAGACTGACAACTGATTTTAAGAAAACAAACATTGTTTAAAAAAATGTGTCCTAATCAAGGCAATGAACACAAAAACCCAAAAGTTTAAAGTCATTAAAACATTGGGAACAAGGAACAAAAGTTAAATGCTAGTTATTTATAACCCGATGGAATCTGAAACTATTGATTTTGGCTAGGAAAAGGTTCCATATGTTTCTGTGAATATAATAATAATAATTCCTCTCATACTGTTATAAATTACATAGGGCATGCAAGCAATTTCTCTCTATACTGCTCTATCCTGGACAACTCGCTCAATCTCCTCCAGCAAAATTCGGTTCATGGTCTCCTCAGGTCATCATCTCTTTCTTGAACCCTCTGCATCCCACTTCAATTCTGTGAATATTGCTAGTTTGTAATATCTTTGTTGAGTAATCTCTGCACAACTGTTGATATCTAGTTTGTAGATTAGTTCCATACACATTACCTCTTTTACATAAATACACGATAGAACATCAACATGATTTATTCTAGAACATTCTTTACTGATTCATTAGAGACAGGCAGAGAGTTGCAGTTGATTGCAGGTTTTAAGTACTGGAAATCCAAAGATGGTTTAGCTCTTTTTGATGTCATAGAGGATGTTGAGGAAAAGCCAATACCAACACCATTGTGAGTATAATACTACTTTTGTCAACTGTTTGTGCTGTTAATATTATTGATGGTCTTCTTCTTTGAAAGCTTCATATCGACCACCTGTTAAACCACTCTTTGTGATCTGTATGTTATCTGAGTGAGAGCGGTTTTACATTGTGGCAGTTATGCGCTTACAAATACTCCAGCACATTCGATTTCTGCGACACTTTTTATATACTAGAGTAGCTTACCTTGGCTCCTACTTCAGTCGCCTCTTACCACATGCCTTGTAGGTCACAGTGTTACAACATGTCTTGTAGGTCACAGTGTTACAACATGTCTTGTAGGTCGCAGTGTTACAACATGTCTTGTAGGTCGCAGTGTTACCACATGCCTTGTAGGTCACAGTGTTACTATTATTTTCTCCTAAGCCCGGTAACACACAGGCATAATATTGTTTTAATGTTTGTTAAAAAATTATTTATTGATTGCATTAATACTTACTTTCTTAGTTATTCCATAACTATCCTAGGGTGTAGAGGTGATATAAAGAGAATGTCACATAATGTTATCAGTCGTTCTAGCTTCTGGTCCAGGTCTTGATGCGAACTTATTGCTTTCAAGGCCTGTTTGGTGATTCTATTTATTGCTTCTCTTTTAAGACAAACAGGTTAAGAAAAACCAGGAACTGACAGCAACAAATAAATACATCCAAATATTTGGAAATCAGAGCAACTTCAGATAGGCATGTATGGAAAGGATGCCAACAAAAGAATGAACAAAGTCAGAATTGCTTTTGCCAATCTACTCACCATTATAAATGCTCTCAGTACCACACAAATAAAAAATTGAGAATGTATGAAGGATATATACTTTGGTATGGATCTGAATGTTTGAGAGCAACTGAAAAATAAACATACAGACTATCATTAATTAATGCAAATAATTTGAGAAAATTTGTCAGAATATTTTGTTCAAATAAAATCAGAAATTAGGGAAATGCTCAAAAGTTGCAATTTGGAGGAAATACAGTGATAAGAGGCAGACTTTGTAGCTGAATAGGACACACTCAGAAGCACTTCAAAGTTGGTTATTTGTTACTGAACTGACATCACAGCACTCCGGGCAGACACATAGGTGCTCAGTCTCCCCCAACAGATGTTGAAAGGTATGCATACAGATGGTTCCTGTGGTTAAACACACTCCTCCTCCTGCTTGTCAAGCATCCAGCTCTACATGTACAACATGTCATTCCAAATTTCTTAAATTGCTGAATTGATTCAACATCAATTTTAGTGTCCTCATCCAACAGTAGTAATCACAGGAACTGCAATGAAGTGGACTCCATAGGTTAGATGAAAAAACGATAGATCAAAGGTTACCTAGTGGAGAGCAGTGGAGATGAATATATACAGTTGTAGTCAGACTTGGGGTATCCTGCAAAAGATGACCATAAATTGAGCACAGTGGAGATATTTTGTTGTTGTCCTACAAGGTGCCACAAGTATTATACCTCATTCATATCAGTGTGTGATATCCCAGTTGCTGACCAGATTGAGAGAGATGGGTGTTGATATTGGTACAACCTGAAAAGAATGACATACCAAATATGCAAAAAGATTGATTAATCAATTTTGAACTGACATGTTGGGCTGCTGGATTTGTTAAGGTGGGGATCGGGGCCCATTTAGACATGTCCGGAGTGTTGTGATGTTAGTCCTCATATAATTGATAAGTTTAAAAAAGGGTTTAAAAGTCGAAAGATTAACTTCATTGCACCAGGTTTTACCCCATACGGCTCAGTCCCTCTCCGCAGAACTGGCATGCCACCTGCCAAGAGTATTGCACAAAGCACGAACTTCGTAGCTCCAGCAACAATCCTAGGGTCTCTGGAAAAACTGCACTCGTGAACAGAATGGCGAGGTCCGAACTCGAACCCACGACCTTCAACTCACAAGGCAAATAGCTTAACCACTTAGCCACAGAGACCCCTGATAAGTGTTTCATCTTTCTTTATGTATTTTTTATTCAAATAATTTGTTGTTCTTGCTTTTTTTATCTCCATCTGTTGCTCTAACTGCATCATATATAATTTTTACTTCTGCTTTGACATGTCAATCTGCCTTTTCATTTCCTTATATAAAACAGCAAACAAATGTCTCATTCTTTTATTTTGCTAAATATTTTATTGTCTTCCATTGATGACTTGGAAAAATATGTAGTTTTTTTTCATTTTTCTGATTTTATAAATGACACAATAACAGAAAGAGAATATATGAGGAAGACTAACTGTTTTTTTGGCATTGTCTTTGTTTTATATAATGGTTACTGCAGCTGTTCTTAGTATACCTGCTTCAGATTTGAAGTTGTTTGAGAACTTTGGTCACTGAGATGAAAATGTTTTTGCTTGTTCTTTAGCTTTTGTGTGAAACCCTCCAACAGAAAAAAGTGAGATTGTGAAACACTAATAATTATAAATTTTTTAATTTGATTATATATTTTGCAACTGTATGACTAGTATTTAATTATGCTGTAGATTGCTTTTTCAACTATGATGCTGTCTCATATCCCTTTTATATACTTTTTCAGCTATGATGTTGTCCCATATCCCTTGACTGATCAGCTGCTTGAAACGAAGGCTTACTCTGATGTTGGGGAACAATGGTCTGGTGTTGGGAGTGATCAGGAGGAGGGTTTGTCACATATATTTCTTTTTACCATAAAAACTACTTTGTTATAACTTAAAATAAAAGGATGCATGAGCCATCTCTGACAGAGTCTCTTATGTGCAATCATAACTGATATCATGTGACAGTATTACTCAGTAGATGTGATACTATTAACTCTCTCACTCCGGAATTAACAATTATCAGAGGACTATCATCATAGCACTCCGGACACATCCATAGATGCTACGATCTCCACCTCAACAAATCCAGCAGTGTCCAGCTGCCCTATATGCCAGTTTGATATTGATTAATCAATCTCCTTGCATATTTAGTCTGTCGTTCTTTTCGAGCTGTACCAATATTGACACCCATCTCTCTCAGTCTGGTCAGCGTGTGGAACTCCCAATCCTGAAATTCTTCTGTTTGAAAAGACTTTCTCAGTGCGTTAAGAATGTCTTTCGGTCCATTGCAGCTCCCTCTGTTATCGTAGCCATGCCAGCTAATCTATCAGCTCGCTCATTACTCCTGCGTGTCCAGGGACAAAAATGTAGGTGATTTCTCTGTTCCCTGTCTGTACCAGTACCTCCATCCAGTTTCGTCTCACCATTCCTGTTTCGACTTTATGAATGATACTCATGGAGTCAGTGAGTATAAAAATACAAGAGATGTCATGAGATGCCAATCATGTCCCCACCTCTGTAACTGCCTGTACCTCCATTGTGAAGCTACTTGTGGTCAGGTATTGTATTTACATCTGGACGCATTTATATGGCAATATATACTGAAATAGCATCAACTTAAAAATGCTTTGAGCTATTATTTCGCCTCAGAAGTGCGAAATAGTTAAGTGCGGTTTCCTGTTTGTAAAATGTCGCTAGTCTCTCTCTCTTTAGCCTGTTACGCCCTTGGCGTTTAGGGCAGCAACAAACGTACACCATTCTTCCCTGTTCATGGCCTTCCTCTGTATTGTGTTCCAGCTATGATTTATTTCCTTCAGCTCTTGCTCTATCGTTCTCCTCCAGGTCGTCTTGGGTCTTCCACGCTTCGCCTACCCTCTGGAGTCCATCTCAGTGCAGTTTTCGTGTCGGAGCCAGTCTCCATGCGCATCACATGTCCAATCCATCTCCAGCGTCGTCTTCGGATGATAGTGCCCATATTCTCTTGTTGGCATCGTGCAAGCAATTCTTGATTCGAGATAGTAGTCGGCCAGTACACGCGTAAGATTTTTGCAGACAAGTTGTATGAAGGCGGAGAGTCTTGACATATCCTGTTCTGTCATTCTCCAGCATTCCGATCCGTACAGCAATGTTGACAGCACACAGCTGTTATAGATACTAGTCTTGGTTCTGATGCTGTATTGGGCAGATTTCCAGGCGGTCTGAAGGGTCATGAATGCACTTCGTGCCTTACTCAGTCTGTTTTTAATGTCAGATCCTGCGCCTCCTTCATTGCTAATAACACTTCCAAGGTATGTGAAGCGGTTGTATCTCGGAGGGTTTTACCTTCTAGTTTGACTGGTGCTGGGGTTGCTATGTTCAGAGTCATTACTTCAGTTTTCTTCTGATTTATTTTCAGCCCAACCATCTCACTATATTGGTTAAGGCGGCAGGTCTTTTCCTGGATATCTCTATGTGTATGAGATAGGAGTGCGATGTCATCTGCAAAATCTAGGTCTTCCAGAGTGGATGTGAGCGTCCATCTAATACCTCTTGCCTTATCTTCCGTTGTTTACGCATCACCCAATCTATGACAGTGTTGAATAATAGGGCTGACATAACACATCCTTGTCGCACGCCTGTTTTACTTCAAACTTTAGTTCTGAAGTTTCAACACTGCATGCAAACTTGCTGTAGCAGCTTTTTATAATATTTATAAAACACAGTGGGATTCCATACCACCTTAAGATACGCCATAGACTTTCGCGGTGTATGCTATCAAAAGCTTTTCAAAATCTACAAAGTTGATATAGAGTTTGCTTTGCCATTCTGTGCATTGCTCTATGATATTTCTAAGAGCAAATATTTGGCCTATACAGCTCGTCCTCTCGAAATCCTGCTTGTTCCTTTCTTAGTTTCTTATCCACAGCATCAGTAATACGTTGTACAATGATTTTGCTTAAGATTTTACTTGGGACAGAAAGCAGTGTTATTCCACGCCAATTATTACAATCGGCAAGGAGCCCTTTTTGGGTATCCTGATGATGACTCCTCTGTTCCATGCATCAGGTATTATTTGGGTATTCCATATAGTAGTAAACAAGGGTTGCAATATATTAGCTGCAAGTTCTGGGTCTATTTTGAATAGTTCTGCGTTTAAGTTATCATTCCTGGTGCCTTGTTATTCTTAAGAGATTTAATTGCTGTAATGATCTCATCCCGGCTGGGTCGCTAAAATGTCGCTAGTAGCTCATCTGTATAAATTTTTCCTGTTGAACTATATGCATGTACGCATGTACACCCTCTGTGGTTGGAAATAAAACAAAATGATACTAACTGTACTTGAGAGTAGAGAATCATTGTGTGCAGATTTCTAGTGATTAAAACTCATTGTAAAGGCACTGATTTTGGACATGATGGTCTTGTTTTGAATATTGGACACACATATAGAATATATTAGAACTTGGAATGCACCAACAGACAATCTGAAGATGGGGAAGGGACACAGTGAACCCTTTCTTTGCTGTCATATCAATGAACAGCACAGAACCCCTAATCTATTATGGCTAAGCCAGTCCTGGCTCCTGCCTTTGGGTGGGTAGAAAATTCATATGGTATTCCAAGTACTCTTCTATAGCAAGCATTCAAAGACATGTATCGATTTTCAACTATTTTATCAATAATCTATGCCTCACAACCATACATGCTGTGGGAAAAATGTATCTACGTTACAACATTTCCATCATTTATTAGAAAAAAAACAATCATTTTTTAATTATGATTATCGTTTGCAAATTACAATTATTCTGCTTAACTGATTCACTACCGAGTTATTTTCACGTCTGGACGAAATTATTTTTTAGCTTCAAAAATATTGCACATATACTTTAGCTAAACTAAAATATTGTTTCTAAATATTATTTAAAGTTGAACTTATTATATATCAAATTAAAGATAAATGAATGTACTTTCACAAAATATTTAGTGTATTCGAAAATATAATGTTTTGTTTACTATGCATGAAAAATATTAGCATGAATTAAAAAAACTAATTGAAATTGTGACTGTTCTCTTTATATATGTAATCATTTATGAATACAAAAAAATTAAGAAAATAGTGAAGGAATGTATGGTTTATTAACTGTTCACAATCTAGCATCATGACCATTCATAAAAATTGCTAGTTTTTTATGGTCACATGGTATCCTAGAATGATTGGTAAACTCTGTTTCACTTCTACTTCTAGCATAAGCCATGATGCCATGTATTCGTTATCGTTATACTTCACTTTACGTAGTTTCTGGTTAATATAAAGCTCTAATCGGAACGAAAAGTAATAAAAACGCAACAAAATAGTAAACATCTTTTGAGTGACGCATGGTCCATGCGATAAGATATATTGACACTTGAGTGTCGCTTGGTACGGAATCAGTTAAAACAACAATGGTATTAGTTTTCAAAATTAATAATTGAAGTTACTAATTTTATATAGCAATGTTTACATAAAATCTGACAGGCCCCTTTCAGAATATGTGTATTTATACCTCATGTTAACATGAAGGGTGAGGAGTACAACATGAAAATAAATATAATAAACACAGAGATAATGGCAATAAGTAGACAACCAAGAGTAGAAAGCCTTACAATAAAACTCCAGAACGTAGACATAAAACAAACAATTGAGGCCAAATACTTAGGAGTAATTTTCACAGCAGATGGAAGTATCGATAGCGAAATCAGCAATCTTACACAAAAGCTAACCAAGTACTGGGACAGTTAACACCACTGTTGTCACATAAAGAGATACCGCTAACAACTAAAGCAAATCTCATAAGAACGATTTTCTGGCCAACACTATGTTACCAGTGTCAAACATGGCCAATAACAGCAGCTAATGAGCGGAAAATCATAACGACAGAGATGAGGTGTCTTAGAAGAGCTGCAGGTGTGACAATAAGAGACAAAATTGGTATGCAATGGTAGGGTCTCTCTGCGTAGACACTTCATCTCTGTCATGAGTAGTTTTCTTCTGTCATTTGATGTCAGCATCCAGGTTTAGCACTGATAGCATATGGGGGAGAAAGATTATGTTGAACATTGCTCTTTTTGTGTTCATGGTGACATGTTTGCATTTTAAAATTGGTGCCTTTGTCTTATCATTTGATTTGCTTTGTTGCATATGTGTGGGATTATTCTGAGTGTAAATTTGTTGATTTGAACTAGTTTTCCAGAAACTTATTAAATTCATTTGAACTATTTTCAATAAATATAATATGATATAATTTATGATAATTACATTATAAGATGGACAACAAAGATAAAAGCTTAAAAATTTAGTAAAGTTAAACACAGTAAAGATAGTAAACTAGAAAGATTCTTTATAGGAAGAATAGCATGATCAAGGCTTTATAAAGTTGTGTGTACAAGCTTGTTGTTTATTCTTTCTGTCCAAACGTTCTGTGCAAAAGGCTGAAATGGTATGACGAGGTTAATATTGAGAAACTCATGGAAAGAATCACACAAATACCAGAAACTTGAGAGCTTAAATAATGATGCCAGCATTTGATAAGACATGCATTAAGGAGATCAGTAACAGTATAGTAAGGTTGGTGCTACTTTGGAACCCATAGAAAAAGAGAAACATAATACGACCAAAAAGCTCATGGAATAGAGAACTAGAAACAGCTATTAAGTTGTTTGTGAAGAAATGGACAGAACAAAAAATAATGGCATATTTGTGGTTGAGGACATATGCTCCAGAGGGAGCCAAGTGGATTTACTATTTATGATTGTTTGTACCAGCAGGATGACAACCACAGTAGCTCAGTGATTAGTGAACTGGTCTCTTAGTTGAGTGGTCACAGTTTCAACCATCCAGCACAGACATTTTTCTTTCATCTCCTTCTTCTTATGTTTGTCTGCTCTCAATTTAGGCGTACTCAGGGCGCCTAATATATCACTTCTGATTTTTGCATGGAGGCATGCTTTCCTTTTATTAGTTTCCTCCACCATCTCTGACTTCAAAAGTAGTTATTTATTTTTAATTTTTAACTCATTCCATGCTTTTTGCCACACATTGCGCCATGGCGGAAGTTTTTTGCACGCCATTAGCCTCACACTGCTCCATAGAGTTGCTTCCCTTATAAGAAGTCTTTCTTGTTTTACTTCTACGATTTTACTTATACTACTTTTTAACCTTGTTATTCTATTGGGTTGTCCAGTTTTCTTCAATTTAGTATATAATAATATTTATATGTTTATTTATTGACAAGTAGTTGGGATCGTTTTTTAATAGTTTTTTTTACCTTCCTTGAATTAACTGTTTAAAAATTAAGGAAATAACTCTGCGTGGAAAGAGTTAAAATCTCAAATGACTTTCAGGTTGACCCAGTCTAAACTGGGTACTAGAATGACACTAGAAGGTAAAGTCTGCTGGCGTGATGTTAGCCGCATTACCAACCTGTGCCATTGGTCAAAGAAAACTAAGTCCTTACACATATTTTCCAACATACCATATACATGTAAACAGGCTATTTACCTTTTTCTTTTACCTGCAGCAATGATACATGGGAACCCTAAAACTGAAATAATGAATATAGGAAGGAAACATAATAAATTAAACATTCATGTCAATGGTACTTATTTGTTATTGGTAACTAAACTGACGTTATTGCACTCCGGGCAGACCCATAGGTGCTCAGCCTCCCCAAACAGATATCAAAGAGTATGCATACTGATGGTTCCCATGGCTCATTGACTAAACACACTTCTCACTCTGTCCCTAAGGTACTACTATCAACCAAGTGCAAGAATTAAAATACTTAGGAAGCATATTCACAGAAGACGGAAGACTAGACAGTGCATAAAGCAAATTCTGTGACCTACCAGCTAGCCTCATTGTTAAGGCACCCAAAAATCTCACTGACAGCTAAACAACAGATTATCAACAACATTTTCATACCTACTTTGTGTTACCAGAGCCAACAATGAGCAAAGCGCAGTCGCAAAAAATAATTACATGTGAAATGCGAAAAGTTACTAAGAACACTATAAAAGACACCAACATCAGCATAAGAAGGAAAGCTGGCACGGAACCTTGTTTAAATTGCATTGAGAAACAAAGAAAGAAGTGGTTTAGCCACTTAATAAGAATGCATCCAAACTTCAAAGTATACAGAGTCTTCTACAACAGAATTTCAGGAAAGAAGGTAAGAGGAAGACCACAAAAAAGATGGTTAGATTGCATAGCAGAATCCTGTCAAAGAGCAAAAATAACAATCACCCAAGCCACCTGAACAGCGCAAGACAATAACAGAAAACTGTGACACTAGGCAACATCCTGGTAGCAGTGTGACAGCAAAAGAAGAAGAAGAATGGTACATGAGAGATATAACTTCTAGTATTTTCTGTCATAATAATTATGTTCATAAGTATCCACAAATATGATTTATGGTATGAATTTGCTGAAAATATATTTTATGACAAATAGACTCTGGTAAGGATGCTAAACCAGAGGATATGAGTCACATCTTTCCTCCTGTGCGTAGCAAGCCAACTGCCAATGGAATATGTGAATGGTTAAATTTACAGTTGGCTCCACCTCCTCCAATGTATCGCCCGTTTGCCATCATGGAGGAAGAAGCAATTCCAAAAATCAAATCCAAGCAGTCTGTGACTAGAGATCAGTCAAGTGAGTTTTACTTTTAATAATGTCATGTAATTATAATTCCTTACAAATGTGCCTTTCTTTATATAGAATTTCATCATCAAGTAGGCCTATCATATCCCTTGAATAACGTTGCTTTCATCACAGCCTGCCTGAAGAAAAACTCGCTGTCCCTAGCACGTTCTCCCACCTCTCCTAACATCATGCTCAAGGTTTCTTTGATGTCCTGCTACCACCTTTGTTTTGGTCTTCCCCTGCCTCTACTCCCAGAAACTATGCCTTCCATTACTGTTCTCTCCAAACCCCAGAGTCGTTTAATGTGACCGAAATACTTCATTTCCTGGGACATGATGGTGTTTATCAGCCAATGCTCCACGATATGTAAGTCTTGTAGTATGTCCTCATTTTTCCTCTTCTCTCCAGGCCACTCTAAGAATTTGTTGGTAGCACCTTATGTCAAACATGTAGATTTTGTTACAGAACGTGTTTTCTAAAACAAGAGGTCGAGTGAGAATGTGTTTTTTGTGCAATTAAATCTGCAGTCAGAATTTTTTTTTGCAATATAATCTGTATTTAACTCTTTCCACGCCATTTATTTCTCAATTTTTAAGCAGTTAATTCAAGGGAAGTAAAAAAATTTTTTTTTAAATTACGATCCCAACTACTCATCAATAAATAAACATATATATTATTATATACTAAATTGAAAAAACTGGACAACCCAATAGAATAACAAGGTTAAAAGTAGTATAAGTAAAATAGTAGAAGTAAAACTAGAAAGACTTCTTATAAGGGAAGCAACTCTATGGCGCAGTGTCGGCTTAAAGCATGCAATGGACTTCGCCTGGCGCAGTGTGCGGTTAAAGCGTGGAAAGAGTTAACTCTTTCCATGTGCAGTTATTTCCTTAATTTTTCAGCAGTTAATTCAAGGGAGGTTAAAAAAAAGAAAAAAGAAATAAACATTCCCAACTACTCGTCAATAAATAAATATATATATATTATTATATACTAATTTGAAGAAAACTGGACAACCCAATAGAATAACAAGGTTGAAAAGTAGTATAAGTAAAACAGTAGAAGTAAAACTAGAAAGATTTCTTATAAGGAAAGCAACTCTATGGCGCAGTGTGCGGCTAATAGTGTGCAACGGACTTTCGCCTTGGCGCAGTGTGCGGCTTAAAGCGTGGAAAGAGTTAAGAATTTACTTGCTTGCTATTAAAATCTAGTATGAATTAACTCGAAAGGTAATTGAATCTGTAGAAAGAATTTACTTAATATCTAATGAAATCTTTACTGAGAAATTACTTGACGGCCAATGAAATCTCTATTGATGGATTGTTCGATAATGAAATCTGTATTGAGAAATTACTTGTTTGGTAATGAAATCTGTTTTGATTATACTGGACTGAAAGAGTGAAGACAAGCATAAAGAGAAAAGCAATGTTAAAAGTGGTGAAGACAAATTTAAGTAGTGGACAATGACACACCTTGAGAAGAAATGATCAACGAATATCAAAGCAGACATTGAAGTGGGATGCAAAGGTTTCAAGAAAGAGAGGACGACCTAAGGAGACCGTGAAACAAACTTTGCTGAGAGATGCGAGAAATATCGATCTCATTTCGCTTGAGCGAGTTGCACAGGATAGAGCGGTATAAAGAAATTGCTTGCAGGCCCTATGTATAACGTATAACGGTTTGAGAGGAATTATTATTATTGTAATGAATAGGCTGACATTTTTTTGACTGTACTACCGTAAGTAGTGACAGAAAATCTGTGAGATTTCTAACAATCAACCTTTAATGTGGGGATAACATCTGGGGAAGAGATTGGGACCTCGCTATGTATGTTCCCATAGACAGTAATGGCAGCACAAGAAAAGAAGAACAGTGATACAAGGTGATACTTAGTCCCCTAGAGAAGAATCTGCTGTATATACAACAGGGAAGAAATGTCTCAACTAGAGTAAAATGAGTCTAAAAACAAAGGATTGACTTCATTGCACCGCATTTCCCCATATGACTCCATCCCTGCCAGCAGAAATGGCATGCCACCTGCCGAGAGTGTTGCACCAAGCACAAACTCTGTAGCTCCAGCAATGATCCTAGAAAAATATGCACATGTGACTCGGTTGAGATTTGAACCTACAACCTTCAGAATGGCAAGCAAAAGGCTTAACCTCTTCACTGCCATAACAATCTAGTGTTTACTTGGAGTATAGTCAATATATATAATAAAGTTGTATTTTTAAAACTGTTATTTCCTGATTGTGTTTTTACAAGAAGATACAGCATGAATTTGTGTGAATATTTTCTTATATTGAATATGATTTTTGTTAATTTAGAGATGTTAATTTAGTGATGTTAATTTAGACTTAGACCTGGAGAAGAGAACTGGTCTCTGATATCAAAGAGATATTCAAGATGAGGAAAGAATTGGAAGGGATGGCAAGAGAGAAATAAGGGCTGGAAGAAGTTTGTTGAAGACCTGTGCTCCAGTGGGAGTTTAACTCTTTCCACGCCAATCGCCACGCCAGCTATTCCATTGAACGCCATTCGCGTACACTGGGCCATTTCAGTTGCTTCTCTTATAAGAAGTCTTTCTAGTTTTACTTCCACTATTTTTACTTCTCCTACTTTTTAACCTTGTTATTTTAATAGGTTGTGCAGTTTTTTTTCAAATTAATATATAACAAGATATATATATGTTTATTTATTATAATATTATTGAGTAGTTATGATTGTTTTTAACAAAAATGTAGTTTTGGCTCCTTGAATTAACCGTGTACATCTGTGAAATAACTGTGTACATCTGTGAAATAACTGTGTACATCTGTGGAAATAACTGTGTACGGAAAGAGTTAAACACGAAGAAGAAGAAGAGATGAAAAGAACTTGAAAACAAAATAGTGATACCATTTTTGGCAGCTAGTTGATGATTATAAAACTAGTGGTAATGAAAATGATAGTGATAAATATTTTGGTAAAGATAATTTCATCTAAATGATGTCTATAGAGGCATAGCTTCTTCTTCTTTGAACACTCCATATATACCACTGGTTAAACGACTATTTGTGATTTGTATGTGATCTGAGCCTAAGAGCGATTGTATGCTGTGCCAGTTATGCGCTTACAAGTAGGCCAGCACATTAAATTTCTGTGATGCTTTTTATTTACTAGGATAGCGTCCCTAGGCTCCTACTTCAGTCTCCTCTTACGACATGCTTTGTAGGTTGTAGTGTTACTATTCTTTGCTCCCTTGAGAGCCCCGCAACAGACAGGTGTAATACATAGCAATAATACAGTAATAGTAGTGAGAGTAATTTTCTTTTGTTGTAAATTTTGTTTACCTGTTATGAATTCTGGTAATAGTCATGGTGCCTAACAAGATGTCTTTGACTGATTATTACCAGAAGACTTACATTCTTTATCATCAGCATCCATCATTCAGCCGAGCCTTACTCTTACTTTAAAGGTCATCTGTGTGTTGCCGGGCTTGCAAAGGAGCAAAGAATAGTAACACTGGGACCTACAAGCCATGTTGTAAGAGGTGACTGAGGTAGGAGTCTTGGGAAGCTACTCTAAAAAACAAAAGGTGTCACAGAAATTGGTTGTTGTGCTGGTCTACTTGTAGGCGCAAAACTGGCACAACATACAATCACTCTTAGGCTTGGATCACATACAAATCACAAAGAATGGTTAACAAGTGGTTGATATGGAGCATTCGAAGAAGAAGAAGATTAGAAGAACAGTCGGAACAACACCTGCTATTAGATTTATTGAAAAACAGAGACTCAAATGGTTTGGCCACTTGGTCAGAATGAACCCGAATACACCAGTTGCAAGAGCGTACAACCTGAAAATGGAATCATCAAGAGGAAAGGGCAGACCAAGAAAAGATGGATTGATGGAGTTACAGACATCTTAAAACTCCACAATACCACACCATATCAAGCGACCGAGCGTGCATTATCTTGAAACCGATCATCAGTTAAACCTGCTACGCCTAGCGGCAAAAAAGCAGAGACGGACAAAAGAAAAAGAAAGAAAGAAGAAGAAGACGACTTTAGTGGTATTTGTAATTTAGTTCCTAAGTAAAGGAGCAGGGTCTTCTGTAGTCCAACCTCATGACATGTGCACACTGAGAATTTTTTAGGCCTTGAACCCCAAAATTTCCATGGGAAACGGTCACCAGCACAAAATGCTATCAACTTTGCTCTCATCAATCCCAATGAGAGTAAACATAATAAGGATAGATATGTTGCTGACAACTTTTTGTTGTTGCTCTGGAAGTTTATTATTATTACTTTAAAAAAAACATGATTATGAAAACAATATTTAATTAATTATTGTATTAATCTGCGTGAATTCAGATATAGGAAATGAAGTTGTTGAAAATGAGGATGGTATTGAAGAGACTGAAGGTGAATCTGTGTTTCAAGTTATTTATTTATTTTGTTGACTTGCTCTTGGTTTATATTTATTTGTTTTTTATGCATTGCTGTGAAGAATGTTGAGGTATAGATTTCTTGACTATTTGGAGGCGATAGTTACCTTAGACATGTACTTAATGGAAAGGTTCTAGACAGCAACAGATGCAGAAAAAGAAACATAAATTGATAGGTACATCCTCCAAGATGATTGCATCATCTTTACATATGGTTTGGTGATTTGGAGAATGGGTCTGGATGGGCTTAAATGGCACAAGGGAATGGAAGGACAGTACATGAGGAAAACTGTGTATTTAATTTTAACGACTTCAGGCATTACAATGGAGATAGCAACTGTCTCTTAAGCGATTTAGGGTCTGTCAAAATAACAATCGATGCCGGAGTATGAAAGTTTGAAAACCTCAATTGTTCCATGAAGAGGGAGTCATGTCTGATTACATGGCTGGCTGAGCCATTCAAACTTATGATGTTTCACCACTGCCAGAACTGCTTCCTGCTGACCTGCTAGTTTCATTATTTTATTCGTTGAAAATTTGTTTCCTTTTGGTTCTTATTTAACAGATCCACAACGTCCTTCTATAACATTTTTTATCCTACCGCTAGAATTCTTCTCTCCATATATTTATTTAATGTCCAGCTCTCATATTTATAATTGAAAAATTGATAGTACTAGCAATATATATCTTCTTCTTCTTCTTCTTTCTCGAATCCTGTATGCCTCACAGCGTCAGGTCAGGAAGAGATTTCTAAAACGGGCCCTAGTATGCGCTTCGTAGATAGTCTCTTTCATCGCCTCTGTTATCTCTGAGGTCCATCTTTGCGTGGCCGGCCTTTGCTTTGTACCCATTGTATCGGAGCAGCATTGCTCTTTGGGGTGCACTGTCTGGTGGTAATCTGCTTACGTGGCGAACCATTTAATTTGTTGTTTCTTGATGAAGTCTAGTACTGATGTTGTACCCAATTTTTCCTAATGTCTTCATTTCTCAACCGGTCTCTTATTGTTACACCCATCATTCTGCGTAGACACTTCATCTCTGTTGTGACTAGTTTTCTTCTATCGTTTGTTGTCAGCGTCCAGGTTTGGCACTGGTAACATAATGTGGGAGAAAGATTGTGTTGAACATTGCTCTTTTTGTGTTCATGGTGACGTGTTTGCATCTTAAAATTGGCACCATTTGCTCTATCATTTGATTTGCTTTGTTGCATCTGTGTTGAATATCATTAGTTATTCTTCCATTTGCTGAAAAAATGCTCCCTAGGTATGTGAAATCTTTTACTTGATTTAGTAAGTGATTATCGAAAGAGATATTGATAGTGCTTTCTTCTCTGGCGATGTCATTACTTCTGTTTTGTCGATGTTTATTCTCATGTTGTATTCGTTACATGCTAACTGGAGTCTGTTGATGTGTTGTTGTAGCTGTTCTTCTGTTGTTGATATGATTGCCTGATCGTCTGCAAAAGAAATTCATTTAAGAGTTCTCTGAGGTTGTTTCCTTCGCTGGTGTTAGCTATTTTACAGATGTGGTCAATATACGTGATGAATAGCAGCGGAGATAGTACGCAACCTTGTCTTACTCCTGACCCTACGTGAAACTTTTCTGATAATCCTGTATTTGTTCTAATCGTACATTGGCTGTCAGTATAAATGTTCTTGCAAAGGTTGATTAGGTGTTCATTAACCCCATAGGTTGTTAGTATTTTCCTTTGATATAACAGATAAATATGGACAATGTTTAACCAAGAGAGCAATGTTCAACACATTTTTTTAATCAACACTGTGCTATCAGTGTCAGACCTGGACACTGACAACGCATGAGAAAAGAATAATCTAAACAATAGAGATAAAGTGTTAATGATTTTTGAGAGGTCAAGTGAGATGTTGTAACGCTGCTGCCATTTGTAATTTTCACTGATAAATGGATTGTAATAGGTTGTTTTTAAAAATAAGATTTTAAATGTAAATTCATAATTGTACTGCAATAAGATTGTTCATAAGTAGAATCTATATTCTGTTTAAGAGAAACAACTTTATTCATTAATTAACTAAGTTTGAATCATCATCATCGAAAAAAGCTTGTCTTTAGCAAAACTTTGCCACTCTAACAGTCCTTCGGAATTTCTCTCTCTCATTGTGTCAGATGTCCTGCCTCTGCAGCCATCATCAAATCATCAGTTACATCCTGAATGCATCTTCTCCTTGGTCTTCCTCTTCTCCTCTTTGCCGGGATGTCTTCTTTCTCTTCTTTGCCTGTAAGCCTCCTTCCATGATGGTCTTCTCAACCCTTTATGTCTTTTATATGTCCAAAATACTTCACTTTTCTCATTCTTATTTGTAGCATCATCCAGTTGTCTTTGATTTTGAATTCTTTTTTGGATAGATCTATCTATAAGTTTTAATAAACATAATATATAAACAGGAAACATCTAATAATACAACTTTAATTCCTTTATGAATCGCAAAAGTTAATAGTTTAGTTGTATAAAATGTATTCCAGCTTCTGCTTCAAATGTTTCACTTTCGGAAGCGGATCAAAATAAAGGTAAAGAAGATGAAGAGGTAGTATCTGTTATTGATGAAGCAATGGATGACAAAAATAACTTTTATGAAGGTAATAAAAATTGAAACTTTAAAATTATTTTCAGTTCTTTTTGTTGGTATTAATCCTTTCACTCTGTAATTTCTTTCACATTTCCGAGCGCAATTAAATTTCAATGTATACTAAATTAGACAGTATACTGTCTTTGCGTCATATTACAAAATATTGTGAGCCAGTATAACAGCTTAGCAGGTCAAAGGGGTTAATTAAAAATATTTTAAAATGTCTATTACCCAGAAAAGTTTCACACGTGACTCGGTCTGGATTTTAACACACATTATTCAGAATGTCAGGCAAACAGACTTTGTCAAAGAGAACCCCCAATTGGAATGTTTTCATAGATACTGATGCTGCGCTAGCTTGTAAACAGATCACAAAATCTGTGCCCAAACATAATTTTCTTTAATGTTATGATATAAGGCAAGACTGCAGTAAAACTATGTAGCAATCGCAAAACACATAAAAACAATGTACTGTAGTTTTACAGAATACAATAACAATACTGGTATTGTTATTGTTTTTGTATTTTGCAAAACTACAGTACTTTGTTTTTATGTGTTTAATTCATTCATGAAATATTTACTAAAGACAGCTAATGAACTGTATATTGAAATAAGTTTTGCTGACGTGAAATTTTTGGAAGCAATTCAACATATTATGGCTGTATGCTCATATTTTTACTGGCATATTTAATATTTGCCAATGCAATCAACTTTTCCAGGAAGTCTGTTCACTTGACTTTAATTTTGCATGTAAAAACTTCATTATCCTTTCATTATATTTAGATATAATATTTTTGTTAAACTTACATGTGCTCTAGTTTGGGTACTATAACAACAATTATATCAAGAGGCTAAATAAAACAACCTCTGTAGCTATTTGCAAAAAAGATACAATTTTGTACAAGAAAGACAGAAAATATTTTCATGATCTGCAAGATAACATTTTTGTGTTATGCAGTTTATATGTTCTGATAAAATCGACTGAAAAAAATAATGGGGAAAAAATTGAAATAAAATGTAAAATGTTTGTAGTCTAGTTTTATTTTTAGTTTGTATTTTACTTTGGTGTGTTGTGATAAAAAAAATGTTGAGGAATTATTTGGCAATCTTTGAAAAAGGTTCTTTTTTTTCAAGTTTATATGCAATTCATTTATGTTTTGTTTTTAGACCATTGTAGATAATCTAATCCATCATCATCATGTACCATACCAACATGTATAGATAATCATGGATCTCAACAAGCGTCTGTCCTAAGTACTGAATATATCAGTTCTAATTGTAACATTTGTTTATGCAATGAAGTTAGTGAATTCTGAATTTTCTTCTTTCTTTGTTATCCTCTGTCTGATTCTCCATTGATTTTGATTTTGTCACAATATGCTTTAGTCCATTTTTTTACTGGTGTCATGGGGTCTCTGGGACTTGTCGTAAATTTATGCAGCTATTGTGTGCATTGCATGCTTCATGAATGGATGTCAATTGTAAAAACCTCAAAAATCTTACATAAGCTGAATGCACTGTTTAAGACAGAGCTGTCCATCGTGGTACCAGCGGATGCCATGGTTCCTGTATTATGCATCTCTGCCGCCCCAAGTTACTCCACTGGCTGTAATGATAATCAGGACTTCAAGAGGGAAAAAAGCATTTCTGAATATTAGAACGTTTCTTTTTTTTATCACAGCACTTCCAAGAACACTGTGTTTTGTTTTGTTTTGTTTTGGCAATCTTGTTTTCTTTTGTCAATATTCTACTGCCACTAATCACATCCTTTGCTTTGACACTGAGCATAATACAGACTTCATCTTTAAATTATATCTTCAAAACAACTAACATGTCCAATCAAGAAAAAAATCTGGCCAGCAATGGCGGAATGCGGTGGGCCATTCAGAATTAGGATTGTTTGATTCTGGATATGACTTTGCTAGTGCATTTCCGCCATGTTTGGTCGGGTATTTTCCGGTTTTGTTTGCCAAGCTACTGAGTTAGGGCTTGAGTAACGCTGTGATCTATGATTGTCACATGGAATGCTTTTTGCTGTATCAACCGTGCGTTTGTTGTGATTGTGGATATTCAGAAAATGGCGGACAGCTGTTATGACGAACCAACTCAATCTGCCATGTGCAGTGTTTTGTGTGCGAAAGCTGGATTTTGTTGTGATTGATGTTCCTTCGACATGAATTGTAAAATTAGATGATGAACAGTTTTGTGTTGACACTTTAGCGATGGCCATATGCATTAATGCGGTGCTGGTTGCTTTTTGTGGCGGTACGGCTGTTTCTTTCTGGAATTAGTTCACGACACAGGAGACAGCTGTTGTCATTTCATGTGATTTTCGTTGGCACAGGAACAGAGCAATTATGGGGTGACCCGTTGCAGTGAAGTTGGAACTGTACATATGAACTATGAACATGTCCAAGCCAATTCTATATCTATATTCCATCTCGTGATTTAAGCTTGAAGGAGTCTTGTATTGTGTTCCTGCTTAGAATAGAATATTGTATTATTTATAATCGATCTTATTTATTATTTTAATTATAACTTGATCTGTGCTAGCTGCCAAACTTTTCATTTTTCTTCTTTTGTCGTCACATTGCTACCGGGTTGTTGCCCAGTGTCGTGGTTTTCCTTCTTATTTTGTCGTCACTCTGCTACCGGGTTGTTGCCCAGTGTCGTGTTTTCTGTTTTTGTCTTGCACTGTTAATTATACTTTCCATTAATTATATAAAATGTAAGTACATAAAAAAAAAATGATACGTTAGTATTATAAGTCAGGATTACATTTTCATCTGTTATTACTTTTTATTAATAACACTATTAATATTATTTTATTACTATTATTCTTGTTTGTACTATTATTACAATCATCACATGGTGCCATGCATCACCAACCATTAGTCAGATGTGCCCCAGTATACAAAAAATGTGGACAGCACTGGTCTAAGATATGTCCTAGCTTACATGAACAAAAGAGCTGACAGGCTGGCTTTGAAAGTGTCAATAATTAGTCCAGTTTATGTAGACAAGGCACATACTGAAGTCACTCTGCAGTATCCTTCCATGCAAAAGGTGGGCCTAAAATACAGGGTGTTCAAGATAAAAGTAGCTTATCAATGGAGCTAATCTGGCATATATTTATAAAAATGAGAAGGTAGTATAGGTCAAGGTTGTGTAATGGTGTGTAATTGTAGTCCGGGAAGGGGCGATGAACAAATGTGACGTAGAACGAGCTAGTCAGAACCGGTTTAAATATAAAATATACACAACGCAATAAGTAACTGGCAACTTTTGATTTATCAATGTGGCTACTTTTATCTTGAATACCCTGTATAACAGAGGCAGTGAAAAAACACTATTAATGAATCGCTACAAAAGCCAGTTCTAGAAATCTGTTTTTATCCTGATGCCGTGAGACAAGACAGGATTAGAGAAAAAGATGAAAGAAGACTCCATAATTTAATGTTGGCTGATGACATCTTGAATACTGATATAGCTACAATGAGCCTGCATAATTAGGGATCAAGAATGGTACAAAATGGAATAGTTACCTATCAAAACACATTAGAAATGTGTTTAACCAATGATCTACAGTTACTTTACAATTTGGTGTAAGAGACTGTGGAACTAGGATTCAGCTTACAGTGCAACGAAGCTGGTTTTGTTTACTCATAATAATTTATCGTCTTATGTAACAATTTTATGCTAGATAGTGGGCGTCTGTAGCTTAAGTGGTAGTGAGCTCAAAGTGTACCTGGTTCAAACGCCTGGCGGGCAATTTTGAAGCAAATTTGTTCCCATGGATTTTTAATTCACGGTAAAAATAAACTCTATGGTTCAGAAAGCAATGTCAAACTACTGAATGTATAAGTGGTGCCTAGAAAATCAACAACCCGTTTACTGTTGATGACGGAGTCCTGTAAAGGATATGCCACAATTTTCATTTCATAAATGCAATCGGTTTCGAATGTATTATATGATGTACACTTTTATGCTGGATATAAATGCAATCATCATCTTCTTCTCTTCCACCATTTACTTCTTTATACCGCCCGAGTGATTACCAGGGCCCAAATTTGGGGTGTAAAGAATAGAATCACTGTTACCTGCCACGCATGTTGTAAGAGGCGACTAAGGAGGTTTGGTTGAAATCGGATGCATGTGTCCTAAACATGTAGAAGTCTATGCTTTTAGGGGCCTACAAACCAATGTGCAACGTATACACGTTCTTGGCAAAGATCAAACTTATCACACAGAGTGATTAAAATTGGTCGTAAAGGACGAACGCAAAGAAGAAGAAAAACTTTATACATCATCATCATCAAATAGCTTGTCCTGAGCAAAACTTTGCCACCCCAACAGTCCTTCAGAATTTCTCTCTCATAGGCCAGATGTCCTGCCTCAGCAGCGGTCATGTTCAAACCATAGGTTACATCCTGAATCCATCTTATCCATGGTCTTCCTTTTCTTTTCTTACCAGTATGCCTCCTTACATGATGCAATCAGTTTATAATTTATCATCTGATGTACCAATTTGATGCTAGATATAAATGTAATCAGTTTCTAATTTATCACAGATCTGTCAGCATTTTTACCCTCTACCGTGTTTGATAATTATTTTAGGGAAGCATTGATTGTTTGGGGAGTTGATGATAGATAAGGGGGATATTCTTCGATCTCTTGTCTCTTCATGACCTAATGTTGGATGAGGACACTCAATTTAACATTGAATCAATCCAGCGATTTATTAAGGAATTCAAAATTACACATTGTCCAAATAAAGCTGGATGCTTGAAGGGCAGAAAGAGGTGTGTGTTTAACCAGTGAGCCACAGGAAACATCAGTATGCACACCCTTCAACATCTGTTCAGGCAGACTGAGAACCTATGGGTCTGCTCGGAGTGCTGTGAATTCAGTTCAGTAACTAATAAACAATTTAGGGATGTAATTTATGTTTTGCAGCCACATCTAGTTTGACTTAAATCCAAAGTTATAACATCAAATTTTTCAATATTTCTCCCACTTCTTTTAACAGAGAGAAAAAGTTTGCTGACTCCTGCAGAATCACTGTTAAAACACGCTTCAAAAACAGGCACAATTAAAAAGGGGGAAGAAAAGTTTGCCCGTCCAGGTATGTTTGACTTTCTTGTCTTTAATGCATAAATTGTTCATGAAAGATAATTAGTTAACAAATGGTAAACAAAACCTTGAATTATAAGCCCATTTGCTCTTATGCTCGATTTCAGTTTTGGCCCTTTCTTGACATACATTCTTCTTTGAACGCTCTATATCAACCACTTGTCAACTAATCTGTGTGATTTGTATGTGATCTGAGCCTAAGAGTGATTGTACGTTGTGTCAGTTATGCGTCTACAAGTCGGCCAGCACATCCGTTTTCTTTGCTGCTTTTTATTTACTGGGGTAGCATCCCTAGGGCCTACATCAGTCGTCTCTTACGACATGCATTGTAGATCGCAGTGGTACTATTCTTTGCTTCCTTTGCGGGCCCCTGCACCACACCATGTGGTATAGAAAGGGTTTCTTTACTTTCTCTCTCTTTCTCTCTCTCTCTCTATATATATATATATATATATATATATATATAAATAAGCTAAGTTGTAAGCCTTTTAGATGTTGAAATTCTTGCCTGTTTTGTGCTGGGGCCATAGCGAAGCAAAGAATAGTACCACTGTGACCTACAAGGCATGTCATAATAGGCGACTGATGTGGGATCTAGGGAAGCTATCCTAGTAAATAAAAAGCATCGCAGAAATTGGATATGCTAGCCTACTTGTAGGCACAACATACAATCACTCTTAGGCTCGGATCACATACAAATCACACAGAGTGATTTACAAGTGGTCGATATGTAGTATTCAAAGAAGAAGGAAGAAGATGTTGAACTAAAAATAATATGATAATCAATGAATACAAATTAACATCTATTGAAAGCATGAACTGATACATTTCAGGAGAATACATTCTGATTGTCCAGGACATTACAAACCCACCCTTCATGGGACGGAGACTACAAACTGCTTACTTGGTAGTCCATCTGAAAGAGCCTGAAAAACCTGTTAAAAAAGCAATGTAAGTTCTATTTATGTTTGTTTTCATTGTTGATTGATAGGATCATCATTATTGCACTTTGGTGAGGAATCATGTGTGCTCAGATCTCTTTCTTAAACAAGAAGTTCTCAGCGGAAGCGCACAAACTCCGTAGCACCGAGGGTCCCCGATGTAATGTTAAAAATGTTGAAAATATTTTGTAGGGATGTTAAAGAACAAAAAAATATTTGTCATGAATTTTGTCAGGGCAGTGGTTTTCCAGCCTGATCTTCTCAATTTTGAACTATGTTTTCATTGTAAAACAAGCTTATGTGTTAGAATATCAAATATGACTGTATAGTCACATTTAAATATTCTGTAGAAATGCTACAGTATATAAATGAGACTTGTCATTATTGATTATCGTGGGATGACTATTATTATCGTTATTATTACTAATACGTTTCTTTGATATATTTTTGTATTCTTCTTGAACCATTATATATTACACAGGGCCTGCAAGCAATTTCTCCTCAACGCTCTATCCCAGCAACACGCTCAATTTTTTAATGGAATTGAGTCTGATATTTCTCACTTCTCTCAGTAGTGTTGGCTTCAGAGTTTCCCTAGAGCATCCTTACTTTTTTTAACCCTTGACCTCCCACTGTAATGTTGACTTTGTGATTCCTTGATAATTTCCTATCAGATTATGCACACCACACTTCCACTTTCTCTGATTTCATCACCTCTCCTGAATTTGTCCCATTTTATGTTCACTATTTTTGCAAAAGGGGGAAGACTGCAGTAAAACTTGGTAAATAGCAAAACACGTACAAACAAAGTACTATAGTTTTACAAAATACAGAAACAGTGACGATAAAAAGCAACGTTTCGACCAAAGGCCTTTATCAAGCAAACGACACAACAGGAGTGACGAATTATAGAGAACACTTACAAATGGACGATAACGGAAACATGCAAATGTATCTAATGAACGGGAATAAAACGAATAACGAAATGAGTGCAACACAAAACTAGAAGTGGAAAAGAATAGAAACAATATACAATCAAGTGAAAATATAAATTATATATATGAAGCAAATACACATATAGATTACTAGACATGAGATGAGAAAGTACTAAGAAGCATAGGAATGTAATGCGTTGAGTCCAAGAGGCCGCAAGGTACCATATAACGAAATAAAACGGTTCTCCAGAGCAAATCGACTACGATCATTAGAGGAACATGATCGGATGGCTGTGACCTGGACATCGCAAGCTCCTGAATGGCCAGTATCATTGAAATGGGTAGCTACAGGGTCACAGAGCATTGGCGTATATCGCGCAAGTGTTGTGCGAATCGGTCACTGAGCCTCTTGCCGGTTTCCCCAATATAGGCCTTGTTGCACCGCTTGCAGATAATGGCATAGATAATATTACGGGACTCGCACGTGAAACCGTCTTCAATAACGAACGTGGCTTTTGGAAAAGACACAATGCGGGTCTGTATAGTCATTTTCCAACTCTCGCTGGCATATTGTTGGATTGATACAACATTACAGTTAGAAATTTGTAGTTTATTTGTTGTATGCTTTGTACAATGCTATCAGCAGGTGGCATGCTATTTCTGTTGAGAGTGATGAAGCCATATGGAGAAAACTGGTCGAAAAAAGTCCACCCTTTTGCCTTTGTTACTTTTTTATAGACTATAGATTTGATGCTCCCCATTGGCTGAAATCGGATTCACAGTCCTAAAGAAGTCCACTGTAGAAGTCTCTGCGATTAGGGGCCTACCAAACCAATGTGCAACGCATACACGTTCTTGGCAAAGATCAAACATATCACAAAGAGTGATAAAATTGGTTGTAAAGAACGAACACAAAGAAGAAGATGCTCACCAGAATAGTAAATAAATTAGTATGTACGATTCTGCATGTATAAAATATAGCTCTCACATGAATAATCTATCTGTGTTGAACTGCTCTTTTTTATAACCCGATTTTAACTTCGATTTGGACATAGTCCCTCAACAAACTCATGCCATGTCTTCCTATCTTTAACTATCTCGTGCAGCTCCTTTCAGGACATACTTTTCCTGTCTTTTTCTTTACTCCAATTCTGTTTTGTCTCACAGCGTCAGGTCAAGAAGAGATTTCTAAAGCTGGCCTTTGTGTGCGCTTCATAGTTTCTTTCGCCTCTGTTATCTCTGAGGTCCATCTTTTGTGTGGCCAGCCTTTTGCTTTGTACCCATTGTATCGGAGCAGCATTGCTCTTTAGGGTGCACTGTCTGTTGGTAATCTGCTAATGTGGTCGAACCATTTAATTTGTTGTTTCTTGATGAAGTTTAGTACTGATCTTGTACCCACTTTTTTCCTGATGTCTTCATTTCTCAAGAATTTTCTGCATTCTCCATATCTGGGACACTTTTGAACAGATACTCTACAGTCATTTTATCTGTGTCACAGTTATACTCATCAACACTTCCTATCTTTCGCTTATTGAACAGATGCTATATGTCTGTTGTGACCTGTACAAAGTCTGTAGATGTAAGGGCATATCATCATTGCTGCTTTTTCTTGAATTACAACAAACTATTCCTCTTTCTTTTATCCTTCTCTGCTTTTTGTTGTTAGTTGTCGCAGGTTTAACTGAAGATCAGTTTCCGAGATAGTGCAACGTTTCGGTCGCTATATATTGCCGTTAGTTATCGCAGGTTTAACTGAAGATCAGTTTCTGAGATATGCAGCTTAGTCGCTATATGTTGCCGTTAGTTGTCGGGGTTTAACTGAAGATCAGCTTCGAGATAGTGACGCCGGTCGCTATATATTGCCGTTAGTTGTCGCAGGTTTAACTGAAGATCAGTTTCAGAGATAGTGCAACGCTCGGTCGCTATATATGCTGTGGTATTGTGTTTACTTTGTTCTCTCTTCTTCTAATGCTCCATATCGACTGCTTGATCGACCACTCTTTGTGATTTGTATGTGATCTGAGCCTAAAAGCAATTGTACAGTGTGCCAATTATGTGCCTACTAGTAGACCAGCACATCCGATTTCTACAACACTTTTTATTTACTAGGGTAGCTTCCTATATATTGTAAAGTTTTAAAATGTCTGTAACTCCATCAATCCATTTTTATCTTGGTTCCATTTCCAGATTGTATGCTAAAAAACTATCATTATACTTTATATCTGAAAAACAATGCAACGGTGATCTATTTTTCTGTTAATTGTTCTTGTTAGTCAGTACAAATTGCCTTCTGAATATTTTTTTTCATCATTTCTTTTCAGCTCGGAAGAAATAGATGAAGATGATACTGAAAATATGTAAAATAATGATTATAGCAATAATTGTTTACACTAAAAATACCTAGAAGAGAAATTGGCAAAATATTTTTGAAATTGAAATGAATTTAATTTGAAATAAAAATGTATTTTATTATTGTTTGTAATTATTTCAGAAATGTTTATGTAAATTTGTTCATTCAATTTGCTAAGTGACGGCTTTTAATTTTTTGAAGAGTTGGTTGACATTTTTTTGCTTTTTAACCCTTTTGCTGCTACATACTTTCTGAAGGCTGAGCTAAAAATAGCTACTCTTTGTTTCTAGGTCACAAACGTGAAAGTACACCTATAGCAGTGACAGTAGCAATGTATAACGTGTTATAACACGTCTTTAGCCCACAGAGGAGAGATAATAACAGACGTGTTAATGAGTCTTTAGAAGTGAATGGGAAAAATGTATATATACGTCCTTAGCAGCTAGAGGGTTAAACCTGTTATCCATTTATTTTTTCATTATAGATGAGATGTTAATTAAGATGTGCATTTTTTGGGTAAAGTCAACCCCTATAACATTCATAAACATGGACAATGAACAATAAGTTAGCAGACGGTATAATCATCTTACACTGAAACAATTACACCGAAACAAAGTACATGCCAACTGGTAAATTTTGTTCAAACTACACCGCAGAGGCTCAAGCACTAATACAGGCCGCAATCATGATCAATAATTCCAACTCTGACTGCCAACAAGTGGTATTTTTCACAGATGCACTATCTGTTTTGCAAGCCCTACAGAGTAACCATCCATCCCTGAGAAAAGAGCTCAGCAAGATCTCTACCAACAAAGAGTTACACTTCAGTGGGTACCATCACATTGTAGAGTGCCAGGTAACGAAAAGGCAGACAAACTTGCTAAAAAGGAGCAGAATGTGAACAAATAGATAATGAAATCACATACTTTGAAAAAAAAGCTATCATGGACATTTACCATAAAGGAACCTAAACCATCCAACAATGACTACCATACACTTGACAGACAAGGACAGACTATCATCTTCCGACTCAGGATAGGTCATAACAGACTGACCAAACACCTACACAGGCTGCGATTGTCCCCAACCCTCTGTGCCCCTGTGGCTCCGCTGAACAAACCACAGAACATGTCCTGCAAGACTGCCCCCTTTATGTCCTCCCAAGAAAGGAATGCTGGCCCTACAACACAACACTACATTCAAAACTACATGGCACCAGAGATGAGCTCCAGACAACAGTCGATTTTATCATAAGAACACGTCTAACGGTATAATCATCAAAAAAGCGATTGCGAAGAAGAATTTAGATGACAGAATTAATGCATTTGAGATGTGGATATATAGAAGAATAGGCAGCGTTTCATGGACAGAGAAACAGACAAATAAACAAGTTTTGGTAAAACTAGGCATGAAGAAACAATTATTAAAAGAAATAAAATTCAGACAAGTATTTTGAGCATATAAAAAAGCATGACATCTTGATACAAAAATTTACTAGAGGGGAAAGTTGAGGGGGGAAGAGCAAGAGGAAGACCGAGAGATAAGGTGGAGGGAAACTTTAAGAAATGGACAGGTTACAGTCTGGACGAGTGCAACACCAAGGTGAAAGACAGAGGATGCTGGAGATTCATTGCAGCCAACCTTCGATGTGGAGACGGCACCTGATGATGATAACATTCATATTATGTGATTATGCAATAGAGGATGTGAAGTTTTAAGAGATCTTACAGCATTAGGTCTTATGAGGGGAGATGCCGGCTTATTCATAGCACGTTGGATGACGGGTGGCAAGCACCCAGTGAGTGCGGTTCAATTATGCCGGGTGGCAGAAAAGCCACAGGTTCTACAGATTAATGGTATTTGTGGCACCGAACCAAAGGGTTACGATGTTCATGGCACCGAGCTGAAGAGTTGAAAGCTAAGTGCTTTTGGATTTACAAAAAAATGAGGAGATAGCAAGTTCTCAACGTTGCAACTATTTTTTCTTTTAACCCCCCTTGAAGCATAAGGAATCAACAAATTTCCTTAAACCAGATCTATTTTGAGCAAGCCAGCTTTGTTCATTCGAAATCATTATGCCTATTCTCTATCTCTGTCTACAGGCTTGCATCAACAGCATCGATCAACAGCGGGGAGTTGAAAATGGATAGAGGGATATTCTTCAGTCTCTTCGCGACTGTCTGTTAGATGAGAACACTAAGATGGATGTTGAGTCAATCAAGCGATTTAGGCAGTTTAGAGTTACCCATTGTACAGGTAGAGCTGGATGCCCGAGGGGCAGAGTGAGACGTGTGTTTAATCAGCGAGCCATTTGAACCATCAGTATGCATACTATTCGATATCTGTTGGGGGAGACTGAGCACTTATGGGTCTGCCCGGAGTGCAATGACGTCAGTTTAGTAACCAATAAACTATCTCTGTCTACAGTGATAATGGTTAGACTGAGGATAGAGCACTTTTTACTTGTGGTTTTCTGACACTCATAGAAATAGCAAAGTACCGCAACTCTGAAGTACTGCAACATGCAAACCTGCCTTCCATCATGGGCATGCACAGCAGTAGACGACTAAGATGGTTGGGGCATGTGAGAAGAATGGAAACTTATCACATACCAAAAAAATGTTGTTCTGTAAACTTTCAGAGAGGAAGAGGCACCAGGGCAGACCACTGCTCAGATATAAAGATGTCTGCAAAGCCTCAATGAAAAACTTTTCTATAGGTCCCAGCACATGGGAAGGACTAGCTGATGACAGAGTTGTGTGGAAAGCCAAATTACGAAGGCGCAGTCTTTTGAGAAGAGACTTATGTATGAACTGAACGACAAGAGAGAAAAGCGAAATCTCAGAAGTTGTCACAGTAAAACACTTGCCAATTGACCATCTGTAAAGACGAAAAAGGCCATATATAGAAATAGCACAAGGGAGTAAGGATGTGATGATTCTCTTGTCTTGAACACATGTCTAGAATAAGTAGAACTTGGCATGACCAACTTGTAATCTAGTGGTGGGGAATGAAAACAGTGAAGTCTACCTTGGCTGCTGCATCATTGGACAGCAACAAGAGCCCCCTCATCCTCTAGAGATAGGGCAGTCCAATTTTGACTACATTCAGAGGTGGCTAACAAAATTCAGACAACCCAGCTCATCGATACTGTGTACAACATAACTATTATGTAGCAATGTCTACAGGTTTCATTGCACCGGATTTCTTCATACAGCTCTGTCCCTGTTGGCAGAAATGGCACAACATCTACTGAGAGTGTTGCACAAAGCACAAACTCCAACAATAATCCTCGGAATCTCATGAAAAAACTGCCCACGTGATTTAGTTCAGATTTAAACCCACAACCTTTACAATGAGAGGCAACCGTCTTAACCCCTTTGCTATTGAGTCCCCTATGTAGCAATGTGTTGAAGGGCAAGAGCCCAAGTATTGCTGGATAAAAGGTTTCAGTATTTTCATTGAATGCAGAAAATCTTGTTTAAAATAAAATTATCTTCCAATGTTTAATTATCAATGTTTCATTTTCTGTCTAGGTCACAGAGTTAGAAGCATCATACTAAGACTCTAGTTTGATCTGATCCAATACACATTCTAGAACACACACTGAGAAGGCTGACTGGAAGCATTGCAAGACAAGCACTGTTTTGGAACCCACAGGGAAAGAGGAGGAGAAGGCCTCTCTTGTGCGCGATCACCGCTCAGACAGATGTTCCAGATTTCCCCATAAATTCTCTTATTCATGTGGAAATCTGATTTATGCAGCCTTAGCATGGGTGTCTTCTTCTACTTTGCGTTCGTTCTTTACGACCAATTTTAATCATTCTTTGTGATATGTTTGATCTTTGCCAAGAACGTGTATACGTTGCACATTGGTTTGGTAGGCCCCTAAACGCATAGACTTCTACACGTTTAGGACATGTGCATCCGATTTCAGCCAAACCTCCTTAGTCGCCTCTTACGACATGCGTGGCAGGTAACAGTGGTTCTATTCTTTACACCCCAAATTTGGGCCCTGGTAACCACTCGGGGGTGCATGGGTGTGTTTCGTCACATCTTTAGCGCCATTTGGAGCTCTGGTACTTATCCTTCGACGATGTGTCTGGTTTTAGCCAGCGTTTACTGGGTTTGCTCTCAGTCAGCCTTTGGCTGTCCCCAGCAGGTTAATGAGAAGGCCTAGAAATACCTGGAGAAGAGTGCTGGAGACTGATATTAAAAGGAAAGACTAGACATGGAAAGAAGAGGAAGGGATGGCAAGAGATAGGAAGGGCTGGAAGAAGTTAGTTGAAGACTCCTGTGCTTCGATGGGAGTTGAAAGGTAAAGGAAGAAGAATGTTCATTCTAAAGTCTAGTATAACAAATGAGAACTAACAAAGTTTGAACTGATTATGAATGCTTCTTTCTTCTTCGGCGAACACTCCATATCGACCACTTATTAAACTACTCTTTGTGGTTTGTATGTGATCTGATCCTGAGCGATTGATTGTGCGTTGTGCCAGTTATGCACCAATGGGTGCCTAGGCCAGCACATCCGATTTCTTGCCATGCTTTTTATTTACTAGGGTAGCTTTCCTTAGAAGAATGAATACATAAGAATCCATCTAAAATGAACTGACGTCAGTTCTGTTAACCAACTAACAGCTGGACTAACAGCTCTTGAACTATCCAAAAACAATATGGACAAAATTTATCCGGTTGTCGTCCAGAATTAGTCTAGTGTTTCCTATTGTAGACATGGTTGTGTACAATGTACTTCTGATTGGAAATCAATTATTATGAGATTTGGTGTATGTGTGAGATTGCTATTTTTGTTAACAACTTTACAGACATCATTCCATAATTAAAACTATTAACAAAAGAAACATAACACAAAGTTTTCAGTTTTACAAAGGAAAGCAGAAGTCAAAGTCAGCATTTTTACCAAAAAGCCTTTATCAAGCACACAACATGCAAATAGTGAAGAAATACAAATTTAACAGTGAAACAACAACTACAAAAATAATATTGCATTGTAATTTACTGTGGTTTTTTTACATGCTCAAATTTAACACAGGACTTATGCTTTATCGTCCGTCTCTGAAAGGACTAGGAACTTGATCTCACCTACACTAATCTCTGGAAATATATCAGATGGTTCCATGAGGGGGCAAACCGACTACCTTTGAAACAAGAAGCAAGCACCTAACCTCTACGCTACAGAGACCACTTGGATACAGATTTGTCTAACTGTCTGAAACTGTAGCTTGTGCTGTATTTGGATTAAAGTGAGGAAAGGTTGCGATATTCATCAGCCTCACTCTCGTCCAAGACTATCTGTATCCAGGGGCAAGACAAGTCGAGACGACTGGAGATAGTACTAGATGAAGTGGAGGACCAGGGCTTTCTACGTGCCTTGCCGTGCTCTATGCGGTCCACACCGCTCAGCTGTGGTCCGCCTTTCTAACCATTGAGTCAGCTAGTAGTCTCATCCGCAACTAGCGAATGAAGGAAGGATCAACGTAATCTTCATTGTGATGAAACCTGCTGGATACATAAGCCTGACTGCTGAGAAATTTTCAACCTTTTTTTTATCTTATGTATGCCTTCGTGGTTATTGGTGTAGTTGTGTGGTTATTGGTGTAGTTGTGTGGTTATTGGTGTAGTTGTGTGGTTATTGGTTTAGTTGTGTGTTTATTGGTGTAGTTGTGTGTTTATTGGTGTAGTTGTGTGGTTATTGGTGTAGTTGTGTAGTTATTGGTGTAGTTGTGTGCTTATTGGTGTAGTTGTGTGCTTATTGGTGTAGTTGTGTGCTTATTGGTGTAGTTGTGTGGTTATTGGTGTAGTTGTGTGGTTATTGGTGTAGTTGTGTGGTTATTGGTGTAGTTGTGTGGTTATTGTAGTTGTGTGGTTATTGGTGTAGCTGTGTGGTTATTGGTGTAGCTGTGTGCTTATTGGTACACTTGTGGTTGTGTGGCTGTTGGTGCAGTTATTAGGTGGCTATTGATAAAATTGTGGTTGTGTGGCTATTGGTGCAGTCATGGTTTTGTGGCTATTGGTGCAGTCATGGTTACCAAGTTTTGTTGTATCTATCATTTCTAACTTGAAGTCGAAATAGAAATGTAAAACTAGACTGTAAAACTATATATGTAATGTCTGAAAGTACATGCCGTACGTGCATCTGTGTGTGCAGCTACTGTAAAATCTCTGAAGTAGAACGCCATACTTAACGACAGCAAGTCAAACAACCGAGATTTGAAAGCAAAGTCACAGAAACCTACCACATCAGAAAGAGCTACCACAAGATCCATCAACATGGAGGAGTCATAAGCACAGACTCCACTATCTGGCACAGTTAACAGATACACCCTTGGGGCTCAAAACTGTCACAAGTTTTCAGTTTTCTTCTTTATGTTTGTTGTTTTCATCATATACTCCTTCTTTGTGGCTTCTGGAACAAAACCCTCCATGTTTCAGTATCAGGTTATCTTCTTAACTCTTTCCATGCGCAGTTATTTCCTCAAGTTTTAAACAGTTAATTCAAGGAAAGTAAAAAACAAATTTAAAAAAATTAATTCATAACTGCTCATCAATAAATACACATATATATTTTATAATATACTAATTAAGGAAAACTGGACAACCCAATAGAACAACAAGGTTAAAAAGTAGTAGAAGTAAAAAAGAAGAAGTAAAACTAGAAAGACTTCTTATAGGGGAAGCAGCTCTAATGGTGCGGTATACGGCAAATGGCGTTCTCTCTATCTCTCGATCGTTCTTTTTCAGTCATGTTTATCATTCTTATTGTGATATATACACAGCCTTTGCCAAGACCACAATTTTACATCACATTGTTCAGTACCATTTGGAGCTCTAGTGCTTGTCCTTTGGTGAAGTGTCTGATTTCAACCAGCGTTTACTGGGTTCGCTCTCCGTCAGCCTTTGACTGTCCTCAGTCAACCTGCAAGGCAGCAGGTTGCTATTTTCTTTTAGGGTAGCAACCCGTAGATAACCTACCCTCCCGGCTGTTGAGCGTCATTTGCACAGTAAGCCTGTCTTTTTGTGGACTACTTGGTTTTCCTGCCGTCCAGTTTTGCATACGGTTTACTCCGCTAGCCTTTAATTGTCCCCAATCAAACTACAAGGCAGCAGTAGAATGGCGTTCAACAGACTTCCGCTGTCGCATGACGATGCGTACAACAGACTTCCGCTGTGGCGCAGTGTGCAGCGAATGGCGTTCAACAGACTTCCGCTGTGTGCAGTGAAATGCGTGGAAAGAGTTAAATCTATGTCCTATTTAATTAACACCAGCATCTTTTCTATATCTCCTGCTCCATTAATCCTACATCAATGATCTAATTTTGTAAAGTTTTAACATTTAATAAATCTCATCTGTGTTCTATCTATCTATCCCCTATACCTGTTTTACCTTTCGGCATAGGGCCAAAAACAGAGGCACTGTCTCGCTATGCACTTTGTACAAGGTGGAATTTAGTGCCTCCGATATTCCGCCGACCTATCGTGTATGAGTGGCGTCTGTGGCTTACGGGATAGTGGTTCGGTCTAATAAACCCAATGTTCTGAGTTGGAATCATGCTGCGGACAGTTTGGTTGCAAATTGTTTTGCTTGGATTTTTACAAAAGGACGATGGCACTACCCTTTCAGAAAGCAATGGCAAACTAATAATAATAATAATAATAATTCCTCTCGTACCGTTATACGTTACATAGGGCCTGCCTGCAAGTAATTTCTCCATACAGCTCTATCCTGGGCAACTCGCTCAATCTCCTCCATGGAACTGAGACCGATATTTCCTGCCTCTCTCAGCAAAGTTCGTTTCAGGGTCTCCTTAGGTCGACCTCTCTTTCTTGAACCCTTTGCATCCCACTTCAATGCCTGTTTTGATATTCATTGATCATTCCTCCTCAAGGTGTGCCCAACATATCTCCATCTTCTCTTTCTTATAACAGTTGTCACTAGTGGTTGACCAGACATGTCTCTGATTTCATCACCTCTCCTGAATTTGTTCCATTTTATATTCATTATTTTTCGCAGACATCTATTTTCAAATGCATTCAACTTGCTTTCTATATATTTAGTCATTTTCCAACTCTTGCTGGCATATGTCAGGATTGATACAACATTTGAATTGAAAATTCGTAATTTAGTTTAATACTATATAACTTGCAGTTCCATATTTTATTTAGACTTTTTTAAAAGCTGATGTTGCTTTGCCAATTCGTATCATAATTTATTTTTAACATTTCCTGTGCAATCAAAGTTGCTACCTAAACAGGTGAACTGCTCTGTTATTTTTATCATTTTAGATTCCAGTGTGATATCTGCATTACTTGCCATAGGTGTCTTCATTATATTTGTTTTTTCATAGCTAATGATAGTCCAACTTTTGATGCTATAGATGACAAGTTGTCTGTTTTTCTTTGCATATCTTGGTTGTTTCTACTTAACAAGGCACTATCATCTGCAAAATCCAAATCTTCTAGTTGACTATTTTCTACCAAATCGATTCCAGTTTCGCCCCTGCAACATTTTCGCATCACCCAGTCAATGGTCACTCCAAACAATAGCGGAGATAGAATACAACCTTGCTTTACTCCAGTTTCAACTATAAACCAGTCGCTGTGTCCACCATCAGTGCGACCTGCACACTGTGAACCATCATAGAGGCTCTTAATAATGTTTATTATTTTGTCTGGTATTCCATAGCATCTCAGAATATTCCACAGAGAGATTCTGTGTAGACTATCAAAGGCTTTTTAAAATCGATGAAATTTAGTATGAGTGGTTGTTGCTTCTCAATATGTTCCTCCAAAATTAGTCGTAGGGTAACTATTTGGTTTAAGCAGCTTCTCCCAGGTCTAAAACCGCTTGTTCTTCTCCAGGGTTGTGTCCACTGCTCCTTTGATTCTATTAAGAATGATTTTGCAGAAAGTCTTGGTCATTACTGATAATAGGGTGATCCCTCTCCAGTTGTTGCAATCTTTGAGATCACCTTTTTGGGATCTTAACAATTATTCCCTTTTTCCATTGATCTGGGACAGTTTCTTCTTCCCATAGTTTATTAAATAGTTCTTACACCTGGCTAATAGTTGTATCATCAGCCGCTTTGAGCATTTCTGCAGTAATGTTGTCATCACCCGCCGACTTATTGTTTATCAAGGAATGGATTGCCTCCTTGACCTCAGCAAACTACTGAACGTAATAATGCCTATAAAAATTACAAATAGCGATAAAATACTGGGGTTGATTCGCAAAATCCTGTAAAGGATATGCAATTAATTTTTATACAAAAACACAATATTTTCCCTTCTCAAGAATAACTGTGACAACCTTCAGATATTCGGGAACAAACTAATTTATATATTAGCAGATGTAAAAAAATTAATTAAAAAAGTAAATATTTTTAACTCACAGCGCTAATGGACATTTAACAAAATCAAATAAAGATATTTCTAGCTTCTAATTTTTAACAATTGTTTCATGTAATGTTATTTAATCTGTTATGTAATGCGGTGCAGGTTGCTTTTTGTGGCGGTACGCATCTGTTTCATTCTGGAATTAGTTCACACAGGAAACTTTTCACAGGTGTTAGCATTTCATGTGATATTCATTGGCACAGGAACGGAATTATGGGGTGACCCGTTGCAGTGAAGTTGGAACCGTACTTATGAACTATTATTTAATTTTATTCTTCTTTGCGTTCGTTCTTTACGATCAATTTTAATCACTCGTGATATGTTTGATCTTTACCAAGAATGTGTATACATTGCACATTGGTTTGGTAGGTCCCTAAACGGTGTTATTTAATTACAAGTTCCTTATCATTATCATGTGACATGCAGGCTAGTTTAGGTGATCATGGATCTCCATAAAAGTCTGTTCTTAGTTCAGAAGTTGACAATCTTCCATGCCATGAAACAAGGCTATCCAGAAATTTGTCTCTCTATCATTCTACGTTTCATCTCTCATTAATTTCGCTGGTGTTGCCATGCATTTGATACCCCACTTTTTCATTACGAATCCAAAGAGTTATATTTATATAATGTAAATATAACAGACCCATAACCTTTCTATGAAATATACCCTTCACAGAACACACATTTTCATTGAAATGTCATTCTTACTGACCACAATATTTGTATGTAATGTCACTAGTTTCTGCTTCTTCAACCATCGCCTCTAAGGAAGCACTGGTCCGCAACCAAGGCCTTCTAAGTCCACCTATCCAAGGCCACCTATTCCAGATCTCTCACATTTTCGATTCCATCTCCAACTCACAGGAGTTGAGGCCGAATGTCACTAGCACAAACTAAATCTTTATTGTGGTGCCAAAATCATTGTCTCCCAATATTTCTGGTAAATCATTCTTACAGACTACAGTTTCCACCTCAAGTAATTCTCACAGACTACAAACTTTCCACCTCAAGTAATTCTCACAGACTACGTACTTTCCACCTCAAGTAATTCTCACAGACTAAAGTACTTTCCACCTCAAGTAATTCTCACAGACAACATACTTTCCACCTCAAGTAATTCTCACAGACAACGTACTTTCCACCTCAAGTAATTCTCACAGACAACGTACTTTCCACCTCAAGTAATTCTCATAGACTACAAATTTTCCACCTCAAGTAATTCTCACAGACAACTTACTTTCCATGTAATATCATTCTCATTGACTACATGCTTTCTATGAAATGTCATTCTTACAGACTACATGCTTTCTATGAAATGTCATTCTTACAGACTACATGCTTTCTATAAAATGTCATTCTTACAGACTACATGCTTTCTATAAAATGTCATTCTTACAGACTACATGCTTTCTATGTAGGGTCATTCTCATTGACTACATGTGTTCCATAAAATGTCATTCTCACAGACTGTATACTTTCCATGTAATGTCATTCTCACAGACTAAATGCTTTTGTTGTCAATGCTGTTGTCAATCTGTATAATGTCAAGGGGGTTGCTGGGCTGTAGTTGTTAAACATCTACCTTGTGTTCTGAAGGAAGTGGTTTCAAATCAAGACGGCAACGTTTCATTCGTGAGTGAATTGTTTCACTGCAATCCCTTAAGATTGTTGCCAGAGTTATGGAGTTTGTGCTTTGTGCAATACTCTTGGCAGGTGGCATGCCATTTCTGCAGAGAGAAACCGAGCCATATGGGAAAAACCTGGTGCAATGATGTAAATCTTTCGTCTTAAACCCCTCCCACTTTTAGATATGTAATTTCATTCTGTTACATGCTTTCCATGTAAAGTCATTCTCGTTTACATACTTTCCATGTAATGTCATTCTCGTTTACATGCTTTCCATGTAATGTCATTCTCGTTTACATACTTTCCATGTAATGTCATTCTCGTTTACATACTTTCCATGTAATTTCATTTCGTTACATGCTTTCCATGTAAAGTCATTCTCGTTACATACTTTCCATGTAATGTCATTCGTACATGATTTCCATGTAATGTAATTATCGTTGATCACCTTTATGAGATTAAATTCTCAGACTACATGCTTGTCAGAAACAACTCTTTGAGCCTTTTCAACAGCATCTTCAAGACGCCTGACACATGGTGACAGAAACACACCTCGCCACTCACTCTCGACACCAGTCACAAATACGTCTGCAAATGAAGAATGCAATTTTTCCTCCATAGCATGAAATGTTTGCAGGAGGCTGTTGAGAACAAAATTTTAAAATTCTCAGTTCAGGAAATAAGGTGACAGATAAACAACAATATTTTATAGATGTTTGCAAAAAAAAATAATAAACATAAAGAATGTTCTGGCATACACCAGGAGTGGTAATGGGATTCCTTCTTGACCTCCCCACTATTGCTCACAGAATTGAAACTATAGTTCGTTCCAAAATTCATGATCATCGTTACCGGCCGATATAAAATCATCCACTTGACATAAATTCTTGATTTTTACATTTTTATATAGGTAACAGTGACGACGTTCCAAAAGTATTTTTGCCCACCCAAACCTTTAGTTCTGTTAGATTTTTATTATATGTTATTACTAAAATTACAGCGATGTTGATATGGTATACTTGTCGAAATTTTACAATACGATTGTCAAGTTTGTCTATAACTAAGCATTTCCGTGTTCCAAATGCAATTCAGTGCAAGATAAAATCGGGAATCCGTGGAATTAATCAGGTCACAATGTATTCTAATGACTGGCATTGGCGTATGTACGCAACATTTACTTTCATTTATAGAAGTGGAAGGTATCATTTGTTCACTATGTGACCTTTCTTTTATAATATGTAATAGGAATACGCCTTTGCAATCATTCGCCACCATTTTGTGTATTACTGTAAATTCTAAACTTTGATGATCATTTTGTTGTGCTTATACAAAATTATATAACAAAAACGGTTTTTGCATCAACCAAGCTACCTTCCAATTAGTTAAACATATATTCGTAAGGTCGTGAGATATATAAGACTGCTTGCAAAAATTACTGGTATGCATCAGGTAGATTTCGTATAAATTAAACTTTAGTGTGATCACGAATTTTGGAACGAACTATAGGAGGGTTTGATTATATCTAAGAATCACAGTAAACAAGGAACATCCCCTTCATGAAGAATTCATTAAGTGCAAACAAGGAACAACCCCTTCATGAAGAATTCATTAAGTGCAAACAAGGAACACCCCCTTCATGAAGAATTCATTAAGGAGAAAGGGCGTAGACTCAAATATGCATATTTGAGTCTACCCTATTCGACATACCAAATATGCAAAGAGATCGATTAATCAATATCGAACTGGCGAGTTGGGCTGCTGAATGCCGCTGGATTTGTTTCGGCGAGATCAGAGCACCTATGGACATGTTCGGAGTGCTATGATGATAGGCCTCATATATAATAGCCGTCCATTGCAAGTGATGATGACAACAGTCTCAGACGTGTGCTGCTGCACCTCTCTGGTGTGTGCGGAGATGACTGTAGAGCCCAATCCTAGAACACAATCCCCTACCACAGGTGGGGCATACATGATCAAGGTTAGACATGTGTGTGTTCTGTCTTTTCGCGCAGCTTGTTTTCTTTGTGCCTCAATGGCACGAGGATTTTCAGCTATGCGGGTTCAATTTGTGTTGTTACAGCGTCACATTTGGCGATCTTGCGCAAGGGATTCCCAGCATGTGGTGTATATATTGAAGCATTTCAGAGACACTTAAAGAGTGTCTTTGAAGAGTTTTTTCTGTCCACCAGCAGAACGTCTGCCCCCTTCAAGTTCGTCATATATCAACTGCTTGGGGATGTGTTTATCAGGCATCCGAGCAACGTGACCGACCCATCTTACTTGGGCCTTCTGCAACAGGGTGTTGACGCTTGGGATCTTCGCTTTGTGAGGACTTCTGGTATCTGGAATTTTGTCCTGCCAGCTTATTTTTAGTATTCTGCATAGACAGCTTGTGTGGAAGTGGTTTAGTTTTCTTGCGTGTCTGCTTCTCATATAACTAATAACTGAAGGAACATAAAATGGGATGAGTTTAGGAGAAGCTATAATTAGCTCTAACAATACCACATTGTAACTTTTATGTGATCTAAGTCAAAGAGCAAGAGCACGCTGTACAAATGTTGTATGTGGCGAGACCATTCCGGATAAGGAATATACTTCATTATTTTGGGACGCATATTGTTTGCGTCACCACAAGGAATTAATAGTTTCTACTTTGTACTATTTTCCTGTAAGAGAAATGGAGACTGGGGACCCAGGACAGATATGTTTACATCCGCAATACTACAGAGACTAGTCACTTCATTGTTTAGAACAGGGGTGGGCAAACTTTTTGTGCAGAGGCCACTTGAAAATTGTAAAGCATTGGAGGCCACATTTAATATTATGTATATTTTTGTTTAATTCTCGGTAAGTAATCAATTAAATATTTTTATTGTAAACAAAGGTAGTTTTACATAATGTAGATAACTTCTGAAATAAATTATATTTCTAACAGACTTACACTATAACAGTATATTTTCTAATATGGATAAATGTGTTTGAGGGCCGCAAAATATCCAATGGCGGGCCGCATGCGGCCTGCGGGCCGTAGTTTGCCCACCCCTGGTTTAGAACATATCACAGTTTGAGATGAGATGTGTAGGGAATATTGTTTGCATATCTCCCCAGAAATTAGTAGCTTTTACTCTGTATTGTTTTTCAAGTATGTAAACAGTCCTTGGCAGAAAGCTGAGACCAAACATTTTGTCATGGCCACCCAGTGTTACTTTTTTCACATTTGTTTGTATCCGCTTGTTGGAATCATTGTCTTGGACATTACTGCACAGTCAGGGTAATCGTACAGGTGAGGTCACTCTGAAATACTGATTACCTGGTATGCGACCCAATCCTACCAGCTGCACATACACTACTGCCCTCTCTTGTGCACAGCTTTTACTTTGATCTCTAGTCGCTTCACCAGACTTCTTTCTTTCTTCTTTAAAAATGGTTTAAAAGCCGAAGGATTGACTTCATTGCACCGGGTTTTAACCCATATGGCTCGGTCCCTCTCCGTAGAAATGGCACGCCACCTGCCGAGAGTATGCACAAAGCACGAACTCTGTAGCTCCAGCAACAATCCTAGGGGTCTCTGGAAAAACTGCACTCATAAACAGAATGGTGCGGTCCGGACTCGAACCCACGACCTTCGACTCACAAGGCAAAGGGCTTAACCACTTAGCCACAGAGACCCCTTTCTTCTTCTTCTTTTCTTGAATCCTATTTTGCTTCACATCGTCAGGATAAGATGAAATTTCTACAACAGCCTTTCATGTGCGCTTTATAAATAGTTTTTTCAATGTCTCTGTTTTTTCTGAGGATCACCTTCGGGAGGACTGCCTTTTGCTTTGTATCCACTGTATCAGTTACTCTTTAAGGCACACTGTCTGTTGGTAATCTGCTTATGTGGTCGAACTATTTAATTTGTTGTTTCTTAATGAAGTTCTGAGGAAGAGCTGGAAGAAGTTTGTTGAAGATCTGTGCTCCGTTTGAAGTTGAAAGGTGAAGAAGAAGAAGTTCGAAGTTCAGTAATTCTGCTTTCAGGGCCACCACAGGAGGTTTGAATGTAAGGCTTGGATCTAGGGCATGACAGCTCACTGGAAGCCTGGTGCTGCTTTGTAATCTTATTAAACATTTCATCTATAAGGTACTTGCTAATCTAGTCTTTTATCTACTCATAAACCAGCATTAATTTGACAAGATTACTTACCTTTGCCCTCTGATAAGCAATGGCTCCACATGTATAGGATTGATAAATCCTCGTTCCACATTATAGTCATTCATCCAAGTTGCCATTCTAGTTAAAGAAACAAATAAAAACTTTAATAAAACTAAATAAGTGTAACATTTATTTATTTTGAGCAAACTTATTCTAAGAGAATTCTGCACATATACTGATTAGATTAAGGAGAACCAACATAGGCTACAAGATATGCAGGAAAAAGAGGATGCTCTGGCAGAAATGGCACAATGGTCTTAGAATCAGCCAAGAGAAGACAAAAATATTCAGAAGTAATAACATACAGCAAGACCCGATATTGACTGAGGGAAGGGGTATAGAAGATGTTGGTGAATTTGTCTACCTTGGAAGTAAGATCAGCAAATCAGGAGGTACAGATGAGGACATTAATGCCAAGATTAGGAAAGCCAGACAAGCCTTTGCAATCCTACACACAGTGTGAAAATGTACTGCCATCTCCACGAAAACAAATCTCAGGATATTCAGCTCAAATGTGAAATCTGTGTCACTGTATGGCTCGGAAGTGTGGCAGTCACCATGTTAAATACAAATAAAATTCAGACCTTGGTCAACGGATGTCTTCGGCGGATTTTCAGTCTGAGATGGTATGACAGAGTTGCAAACACAGACCTGTGGATGAGGACAAGAACCCATGATGACACCAGTTAAGAAGAAAATGGCGATGGGTAGAAACCCTGCAACGAACTTTGCTGAGAGAGGCTAGAAATATCGGGCTCAATTCCATGGACGAGTTTCCCAGGACAAAGTGGTATGGAGAAATTACTTGCAGGACCTATGTAACGTATAACGAGGATAGAATATATATATACATATATATATATATATATATATATATATATATATATATATATATATATATATATATATATATATATATATATATATATATATATATTAACCTGATGATGATGATGAAGGTCATTGTGAAGAGATATGATCAGATAACTAGCACTGTCCAAGTGGTTGGGTCCCAAATTTGGGGTGTAAAGAATAGAACCACTGTTACATGTCGTAAGAGGCGACTAGGGGGGGTTTTGGCTGAAATCGGATGCACCTGTCCTAAATGTGTAGAAGTCAACCTGCTGCCTTGCAGGATGTCTGGTGACAGCCAAAGGCTGATGGAGAGCGAACCCAGTAAATGCTGGCTGAATCGAGACACATCGCCGAAGGATAAGCACCAGAGCTACAAATGGCGCTGAAGATGTGATTAAACCCACCCATGCTATGGCTGCATGAATCAGATTGCCACATGAATGAATTCATGAAGAAATCTGGTACATCGGTCTTTTAGGTGATCGCGAGAGAGAGATAACTAAGACCACTATTTAGACTGACTTATCTTATCTTAACCACATTTCCGTGAAGCGTCATGGGGAGAGTTAGTTTTCTATCTTGTGCCAGGTGTGTTGCGCTTGACGTTGTCAGTCCATGCTTTCTCAGGGACTCTGAGATGTTATCTATCCATCGTGTTCTTGGCCTGCCTCGTGCTCTGCGCCTGAGTGTCGATTATTGTAGGCACGTGATGGTAGTAAATTAGACTGACTAACCTCATGATGTTGAAATCATAATATTTAATTACCTTGTACGAGGTTGCAAGAATTTGTATGGCTGCAGTGGTACTATTTCTCTAACTCCCAATAAGGCGTCCTCCATATGGGGAGATCATACAATTCGGAAGACTAATAAAAAAAAAGTTCCTTACCCCTCAAGAAGAAAAAACTCTTTGCAGGCCGCCTCAGCATGAACAAACTCAATCATTAATTGGTAAACAGAAGAACCGGGAAAGTCACAAACTGGAATGTTGGCACTAGTGGAGAGATAGAGACAAAATTAACATGGATGAAAATATTGTTAAATATTGGTTAACAGAACTACTCTGGCTGGAGTCACAAAACTAAACTCATGTATGCATTCTCCGTCTTTGAATGCTCCATATTGACCACTTGTTAAACCACTCTTTGTGATTTGTATGTGATCTCAGCCTAAGAGCGATTGTATGTCATGCCAGTATGCTTAATAGTGCCGTACAAACAAAGATATAGTTTACAAACATAAACAGTGCGATAACAGTAGACACATCCGATTTCTGCAACGCTTTTATTTACTAGGGTAGCTTCATTAGGACCGTACTTCAGTCGCCTCTTACGACATGCCTTGTAGGGCACAGTGTTATTATTCTTTGCTCCCCTTGTAGACCCGGCAACACACGGGCGATGCGTGCATTCTGAGTGATTCATTGAGTAGGATCTGAAAGGTAGAGGCTGGTTTGTTGCACAGGCAATTGTCTGAATCATTACAAGCATCAACAATTTGCATAATTATACTCATTTTCATTCTGGGGCACATGGATGTTGATGAGAGAGCAGACAGACTGGCTGGCTCCGCCACCATATCAGAAGGACAGATCATGGATAGAGATGACATTCTGAACGCCCTTATAGAGTGTGGCCACAAAGTGTGTTTCATTCTCATTAGGTGACCAAATCATTTTATTTGTTGTCTTTTAATATGTTGGATGCATTATGTGATTCCAATGTTATTTCTAGTGTTCTCATTTCTCAATCTATCTCGTCTTGTAACAATGACAGCTATTCTTTAAACAGTTCAGTTGTCTGCCTGCCCAGCGTGTTTGTAGCGCGTTGGACGATGGGTGACAAGCTCCCTGTGAGTGCGGGTTTAATTTCGCGCGCTGGCAGAAAAGCCACAGGTTCTCCAGATATATGGTGTTCGAGGCACCGAACCGAAGGGTTACGATGTCCATGGCACCGAGCCAAAGAGCTTACAGCTCAAGTGCTTCTGGATCAGAAAGAAAAAACAAACCAAAAACAGTTCAGTTGCCCGCCTGCCCAGCGTGTTTGTAGCGCATTGGACGATGGGTGACAAGCTCCTGTGAGTGCAGGTTCAATTTCCTGCCTGGCAGAAAAGCCACAGGTTCTCCAGATATATGGTGTTCGAGGCACCGAACCGAAGGCTTACGATGTCCATTGGACCGAGCCAAAGAGCTTACAGCTCAAGTGCTTCTGGATCAGAAAGAAAAAAACCCCCAAAAAACAGTTCAGTTGCCCGCCTGCCCAGCGTGTTTGTAGCGCATTGACACGAGTGACAAGCTCCTGTGTGAGTGCGGTTCAATTCCAAGCTGGCAGAAAAGCCAGGTTCTCAGATTTACGGTGTTGAGGCACCGAACTGAAGGTTGCGATGTCCATGGCACCAAGCCAAAGAGCTGAAAGCTCAGTGCTTTGGATAAAAAACAGTTCAGGTGACATGTTGTGATCTTTCTTTCTTAACATTTAGTTATGGACCATTTTTGACAATAATAACAAAGAATTGATAGAAATATACAATTTATCAGTTGCCACTTGACTGCCATGTCTATGTTTGGGTGTTTGAGTAGTGGGGGCAATTGATGCGTCACTGCAGTAGCCTTTTTATCATCTAGTCTTGATTCATCATCAAATAGCTTGTCCTGAGCAGAACTTTGCCACACCCAACAGTTCTCCGAATTTCTCTTTCTCATAGTCCAGATGTCCTGCCTCTGCAGCCGTCATGTTCAAACCTTCAGTTACATCCTGAATCCATCTTCTTCCTCTTCTTCTCTTTGCCGGTATGCCTCCTTCCACGATGGTCTTCTCAGCCCTTCATGTCTTGATTACTCCTGTCATTTTACCATCTTCTATGAAAATATTGTACTTATCTAATTGTTTTATCTATCATTTACACCTTTGTTATTGACATAGACAACCACTAGTGACAACTGTTATAAGAAAGAGAAGATGGAGATATGTTGGACACACCTTGAGGAGAAATGATCAACAAATTTCAAAGCAGGCATTGAAGTGGGATGCAAAGAGTTCAAGAAAGAGAGGATGACGTAAGGAGACCCTGAAACAAACTTTGCTGAGAGAGGCAAGAAATATTGGTCTCAGTTCCATGGAAGAGATTATTGAGCGAGTTTCCCAGGATGAAGCGGTAAGGAGAAATTACTTGCAGTCCCTATGTTACGTATAATGGTATGAGAGGAATTATTTATTATTGATATAGAACTCACCAAACAAATGGGTTGATAGGTATTGATGTGGTGAACTTCATATCTTTGGCTAATGCATCAATATCAGCAGGTGCAAGCACACCTGAAATTACATATAAGAAGTTGTTTATTGTCTGTTGAACCCAATTCATACCACTCTAGGCAGACTGATGTGCTCAGTCTTCACCAAAAGATGACAAAGGGTAAGGATGCTGATGGTTGTCAAGACTTCAAAGGAGCATCCCGTGCGATGGCGTTGGTGGCGGCCAAATGGGTCTTCTCTGTTGTTTATATGTTGGACTTTGTTATAAAAGGTCAGCCAATGGATAGAGCTGACATTGTGAAACAGTGACATTGAGTATACATGTAAGAGTCTCAAATAAAACAAATTTGCTCAGTGCCAAGAGACCAAAGGACATTCCCCTTAACCATCCTAAACTCCCCAACAATCAATGTTTTTGGAGCAAGCATGTCCGTTCTCTCCCTTCTGCAAACACCTGTGCCCAGGACAGTAGATCTAAGTAAAGTAGAAGACTGCCAAGCTTATGACATTGCATCCTCAAAACATCGAGCCAAACTGTCATCTGAGATTCGAAAGCCAGCTCTGGAAGTCTATTTCATCAGAAGGAGTCACCAAGAGACTCCATCATCTTGTAGACGAAAGTATAAGATTCACTGCATGACAAATGGAACAAGAGAGGGCATGCAGGAGTCAAGGGTAATGAATGGGCTGGCATGGCCACGATATCAGAGGGATCTGCCATGGACTGAAATAACATTCTTAACGCACTGAGAAATTCTTTTCGAACAGAAGAGTTTCAGGATTGTGAGTCCCACTCTCTGACCAGACTTTAGAGAGATGGGTATCAATATTGGTACAGCCCAAAAAGAACAACATACCAAATATGCAAAGAGATTGATTAATCAACATTGAACTGGCATGTTGGACCGCTGGACGCTGCTGGATCTGTTGAGGCAGAGATCAGAGTACATATGGACACGTCCAGAGTGCTATGATGATAGTCCTCTGATAACTGGAACAAAAGTGCAAACACCTTGGAGATACAAACAAGAACAAGAGAAATTCTCCAACTTATATTTAGAAATAATGAAATCTCCAAGGAGCATAATAAATCAAACTTAATAAATGATACAACATATTGTCACTATAAGAGAAATTCTCCAACTTATATTTAGAAATAATTAAATCTCCAAGGAGCATAATAAATCAAACTCAATAAATGATACAACATATTGTCACTATAAGAGATGCTCACCTTGCTGCATAAGCTTGAGACATAGTCCCAGGGATGGAAGTCCATGAGGGAACAGTTCACACAACACAGCAAAGTGATCATATCTGAAGACAATTATAAATTGAGTTATTCAAGGTGTTTGTAAAGTCTCACAACACTTTCATATATAGGACAAATGTGAAAAAACATAGTACATGACATCATCAAAAAATGTGTTCCATAGTCAATTGTGTTGCAATATGCAGTGAATGACTGTTTTCTGCTGGGGTAATTCTTTTCACTCAAACCATAATGGTGTTTTCAACTGAAGAAAGAATATTTGACAATATGAAGAAAAGTCTACAGACATATCTTGAAGCCTGTAGAGGATATTTCCAACATCTGTTATAATTAATATTTTATTTGTTCTTTCTAGTTTACCAAGAACAACAGTAGCCCATAGCAGTAACTATTGTAACTAATTTCACTACTTTGTTTTAGCACATTTTTGATGACATCATGCACTTCATTTTTCAAGCTGACCTACATATGAAGCATTGTCAGACTTTACAAACACCGATTTCAAGAATGTCTGCAGTGACATGATGCTAATGAGTCAAAGTCCTAACCTAATACTAACAAAATGTATCATCTTGACCGTAATAAAAAATAAAAAAGTTCAATTTAACAAAATACACATTCTTGACACTGACAAAATACATCACTGTCTTGTTCCCCCTTACTCATGTTTTCATTCAATTCTTCTTCGAATGCTCCATATCGACTACTTGTTAACCATTCTGTGTGATTTATATGTGATCTGAGCCTAAGAGCAATTGTACATTGTGCCAGTTATGCACCTACAAGTAGGCCAGCACATTCGATTTCTGTGATGCTTTTTATTTACGCGGGAAGCTTCCCTAGGTCCTACATCAGTCGCCTTGTCGCCCGAGTGGTTACCGGGCCCAAATTTGGGGTGTAAAGAATAGAACCACTGTTACCTGCCATGCATGTCGTAAGAGGCAACTAAGGAGGTTTGGCTGAAATCAGATGCACATGTCCTAAACGTGTAGAAGTCTATGCGTTTGGGGGCCTACCAAACCAATGTGCAACGTATACACGTTCTTGGCGAAGATCAAACATATCACAAAGAGTGATTAAAATTGGCCTAAAGAACAACGCAAAGAAGAAGAAGAAGTCGTCATGTAGGTCGCAGTTGTACTATTCTTTGTCTTCCTTGCGGGACCGGTACCACACAAGCATATCAGTAAGAAATGGCTGAGAAAACAATAAAGTTATCAAACAGTGAAAGGTTTACCTCTGCCAACCTGTCAGTGCTATTCCTCTGATGTTCTTAAACTTGTGCCTCATCATCCGTAGAGTTTCCAACCATGCACTTTGGTTGTCAAGATGATATTTAATGTTGGTGATGGCAGTACATGGTCCTGTGGCACCTTTGAAGGCACTAGCTATCCATATGTTTGGGAACACTGCACTAAGATTGTCCCAGAGGTCTGAAGTAAGAATGAAAATATAAAAACTTCTAGTTTGTTAAAATTCATTTAATGCATACCAGTTTCAGCTTGACTAAATCAATTAAATATGTACACCTTTCGGTCAGAAAAAAACAATGAAATATGTACACCTTTCATTCAGAATAAATCAGTTGCATACGTACACCTTCAAGTCAGAAGAAATCAATTGCATATGTACACCTTCAGGTCAGAAGAAATCAATTGCATATGTACACCTTCAAGTCAGAAGAAATCAATTGCATTATGTACACCTTCAGGTCAGAAGAAATCAATTAAATATGTACACCTCTCAGTCAGAAGAAATCAATTATATATGTAAACCATCAGGTCAGAATAAATCAATTAAATATGTACACCTTCTGATTAAAAGATATCACAGTAGTTAGTGTACTTGCTTCATAGGTGTGAGGTCCCAGTATCAAATTACGCAGTGAGAGTGAAGTTTCTTAAATTACTACACTGGTTATCAGGTTGACCCGCCCGAGTGGTTACCGGGCCCAAATTTGGGGTGTAAAGAATAGAACCATTGTTACCTGCCATGCATGTCGTAAGAGGCGACTAAGGAGGTTTGTCTGAAATCGATGCACATGTCCTAAACGTGTAGAAGTCTATGCGTTTAGGGGCCTACCAAACAATGTGCAACGTATACACGTTCTTGCAAAGATCAAACATATCACAAAGAGTGATTAAAATTGGTCGTAAGTATGAACGCAAAGAAGAAGAAGATCAGGTTGACACAGTCTCAATTAGGTACAAGAGAAACACTGCAAAGTAATGGGCAGACAATGTGATGTTGACCAAATAAAAAAAGAGCCTAACACTTTTGTTATACCTAATATACCACATAGTAAGAAAATAGACTAAGATGATTGGACCATCATTGCACTTTGGTGAAAAACCATGTGTGCTCCCATCTCTTTCTTATACAGGAAGATCTCAGCTGCATTGTAAGAACTACCGAGCACCGGCGAGGCTCCCAGATGTAATTTAGAAGATGATGAAAATATTTTGTAGAAATTAATTTTTTAAAACTTTCAAATTAATTTTGCCTGGGCAGCAGCTTTCCAGCCTGCTCTTCTCGATTTTGAACTGCCAAGGGTTCTTTTATGTACTCAACTTGAACAGGGGACTTATGTTTTATCATTCCTCTCTGATAGGACTAGGAACTTGATCTTACCTACACTGAGATCAGGGATTTCTGGAAAAATATTCCAATAGTTCCACAAGAGAGCAAACCAAGTACCTTTGAAATAAGAGACGGCACACAACCTCTATGCCAAAGAGAACCTCCAATAGGTTAAGAAGAAGAATATTGATGCTGTACAATATGAACAATACAAAAGTAAACAATATAAATTAATATTTAAAACTGCACTGACCTGGTGGGAGCATGAACTTAGGCAAATAATGCCATACCATCGGCTCTACAAGGTCTTTTAGTCCACAGTCTGTAACAAAAAAACTGAAACAGTCAACAATATTATTTGTCATCATAGCTTTTTCTTAAAGGGTCTTCTTCTTCTTCAATTACTTCATATCTACCACTTGTTAAACCATTCTGTGTGGTTTCTATGTAATCTGAGCCTAGGAGCGATTGTATGTTGTGCCAGTTATGCAGTTACAAGTACGCCAGCATATCCGATTTCTGTGACGTTTTTTATTTACTAGGGCAGCTTCCCTAGGTCCCTACCTTAGTTGCATCTGACAACATGCCTTGTAGGTCACAGTGTTACTATTCTTTGCTTCCTTGTGACCTCTGCAACACAAAGGGCAATCAGTTTTAGGAAAATGGAAAAGAAACAATCAAAAATATTAAACACCGCTTACCTAAAATCACTGGCAACTCTGCAAATCGAAACATATCATCCCACACAATACACGTAACACCAGGGTATGTCTTCTGTATGTGGGTTGCCACTTTACGAACATGGAAAAAAAACAGTTGATCTTTGCTTATTGATTCTTCGGCCATTCGTTGTTTACAACCTGCACATACACCTAGGTGATAAACCTTGGAACAGGAAAAAATAGTCTTTGATTATAATATGCAAAGGGTTTAAGAAAGATAGGATGACCTAAGAAAACCCTGAAATGAACTTTGCCTCAGTTCCATGGAGGAGATTGAGCGAGTTTCCCAGGATAGAGCGGTATGGAGAAATTACGTGCAGGCCCTATGTAAAGTATAACGGTACAAGAGGAATTATTATTATTATGTTATATTTTTTGTAAAATCTCTCTCTTATCTCTTGTGCCTTTTTAACCCCAGTTGGGGCATAGACCCTCAACCAACTCATGCCCTATCTTTAGCTATCTCTTGCAGTTCCTTCACGCTCTTCCGTATATATTTTGTAGGAATTTCATTTTTTAATCTTTCTAATGAAATTTGCATGGGAAAGCGGCTTTCCAGTCTGCTCTTCTCGATATTGAACTACCATGGGTTTTTTTAAATGCTCAACTTGAACACAGACCCTTACTTCATCATTCATCTATGACAGGACTAGGAACTTGATCTCACCTACACTGAGATCAGGGTCTCTGGAAAAATATCCTGATGGCTCCACAAGGGAGCAAACCAAGTACCTTTGGAACGAGAGGCAAACACCTAACCTCTACGCGTCAGAGACACCCGTGTTCACTGTGCTCAAGTGATGTTGGTTGACACATCTTCTCTCTCTACCCTGCGTACAGCACTGTCATGCTTGTCCACATTTAACCTCCATTTCAACCAGGCAGTTCAATGGTCTAAAGCATAGATTCCCAAACATTTTCGGCCAACCGCCCACTATACACAACATAAACTTTGTACGCTCCGTTCCACATTATAACAGTTTGCCAATGCCCCCTCCCACATATATGCATGCTCTATTTTCTCTTTGACATAGAAAATTGATATATATTTTGTAATAAATGGTCAATTTTCAAATGATTATATGCATGAAATAGAAAATTGATGAAAAAATGGATGGTGTAAGACGTGCATAAGATGAATTAAAATGCAAGATTCAAATTTTAAATGATTATTCAATCGTGAAATTACGAAATAATTTATTTTAAAATATTTATTATTAATTTCTTCTTTAAGAAACCTACCTACCCTAATTGCCTGAACATCCCTCAAATTCTTCTGAACCCACCATCCCCCTAGAAAGCTTCAGCGCCCACTTTGGGAAACGCTGGTCTAAAGTTATTCATGTTTACATGTTCATGTCTATCAAGTAACAATAATAGTAAGTCAAGCGCTATAAACTGCACAGAATAACTCCTTACACTGACCTCATCACAACCAATATGGAAGCTCTTTATGTTAGGATGTAGTCTCATCACTTGATCAATCATTGTGCAAACAAGAAGGAGAGAATCTGCAGAAAAGAAAATGGAGGAAAGAAAATAGCTCTCAAGCACAGTCAAAAAATTAAGAGAATTCACCTATTTTTCAATAAACCAACAATGGCGAAACACGGAAAAACAAAGTATTGTAGTTTTACAAAATACAAAAAACAATGCACAGCAATGTTTTGACCAAAAGGTCTTTATCAAGCAAGGCCTTTTGGTTGAAATGTTGCTGTGTATTGTTATTGCATTTTGTAAAACTACAGTACTTTTTACGTGTTTCGTCATTACTCATAGTTTTACTACAGTCTTCTCTTATATCAATAAACCAACAGCACATTAACTCTTAGTGGACCAGGGCAAAAGCCATGTTTTTACAAGCCATTTGTTTTAGAATAAAAACGCCCTTTAGTGTGGCTCCTGGTAAAAAGGCATCCAACCCAAAGCCACTTAGTGTGACGTTTGGTCTACATGGAGTTAAACTATGTCTAAAATACAATAGTACTCTGTGCAACATTCCATATAGAGCAATTAGGATATGTTGTAATTATTTCTGATCTCAGTGTAGGTGAGATCAAGTGCCTAGTCATATCTGTAATGGCCAATAAAACGTAAGTCCTGTACTTAAGGGGGGATTCGGGTCTTGAAAATCAAGAATCTATTTTCATTGTTTTCATATTAATATAAAATTTATATAAGCATTTTGAAAAAGTATGACTTAGAATAGTAGAAAAAAATTAGTAAAAAAAATGTCAAAGTGTTGCCATGGAAACAATACAAAATGGCCACCAAAAACAAAATTTCAAATCCTAAGGCTCTGAATCTAATGAATGTAAATGAATTCTGTTTTCACTCTAAGGTGCGAAATTGTAATATCTAAAATATTACACATGATTTTTAGGATATATTAAATATTTAATTTTATAAATTTTTGGGTAAAAATTCCTCAAAATTTGGTAAAAAAGCTGTTTTTGGGGTGTGTTTACACAAAATTCATAAAAATGTAATATTTAATATATCCTAAAAAGGATGTGTAATTTTGTAGATATTACAATTGCTCACTTAGAGTAAAACATAATTCATTTATATTCATTAACTTCAGAGCTAGGATTTGAAATGTTGTGCTTGGCTGCCATTTTGTATTGTTTCCATGCAACTGTGACGTTTTATTTTACTATTTTTTCTACTATTCTAAGTCATAATCTTTCAAAATTGTTATACAAATTCTACATTAATACCAAAGCAACAAAAAAGTTTCAAGACCAGAATCCCCAGTAGAAGATTCGAGTAAATGGGATCAAGAAGCTATTTTCGTTGTTTTCATGTTAATGTAAAATTTGTATAACCATTTTGAAAGATTATGACTTAGAATGGTAGAAATAAATTAGTAAAAAAAATGTCAAAGTGTTGCCATGGAAACAATACAAAATGCCACCAAAAACAAAATTTCAAATCCTAAGGCTCTGAATCTAATGAAAGTAAATGAATTATGTTTTCACTCTAAGGTGCGCTATTGTAATATCTAGAATATTACACATGATTTTTAGGATATATTAAATACTTAATGTTTTTATAAATTTTTGGGTAAAAATCCCTCAAAATTCGTAAAAAAATCTGTTTTTGGTGGGTGTGTTTACCCAGAAATTTATTTTAAAATGTAATATTTAATATATCCTAAAAATGATGTGTAATTATTTAGATGTTACAATTGCTCACCTTAGAGTGAAAACAGAATGCATTTATATTCATTACTTTCAGAGCCTTAGGATTTAAACTTTGTGTTTGGTGGCCATTTTATTGATTCCATGGCAACGCGTTGACATATTTTTAAAACTAAACTTTTTCTACTCTTTTAAGTCATAATATCTCAAAATTTTAATACAAATTCTACATTAATATGAAAGCAACGAAAAAGTTTCAAGACCAGAATCCCCCCTTAAGGTGAGTAATGAAAGCAACTTTTAAAGTTAAAAATAATAAAGAATAGACTGGAAAGCTGCTGCCAAACAAGAAAAGTACATATCAATTTAAGAAAATTCCTACAAAGTTTCACCATCTTCATAATTACATTGAGGACTTTCAACAGTGCTTTGGACTTCATGCTCTGCCTCTGGAATCTTTCTGTGTAAGAAAGAGATCGGAGCAAACATGGTTATTCAATAAAATACAATGTTGATGGTCCTATAAGTTATTAAGATTTAGTTAGATAACATTTAAATAAACTCTTTCCACGATTTTTGCAGCACACTGCACCACAGCAGAATTCTATTGAACACCATTCGCTGTACACTGGGCTATTCAAGTTGCTTCCCTATAAAAAGTCTTTCTAGTTTTACTTCTACTATTTTACTTCTACTACTTTTTAACCTTGTTATTTTAATAAGTTGACCAGTTTTCTTAAATTAGTACATAATAATATATACATATGTTCATTTATTGACGATTAGTTATTATTTTTTTAATTTGTTTTTTTTGCATCCTTTGAGTGGAAAGAGTTAAAATACCATATAAATATTGCTTCCTTCCTTTGACAAAATTCTGCTCAACGTTTCCCAAAGTGAGGTTGGACTACTTGAAGGAAGAATTGTGTTATCGAAATGCTTATGTTCTCATGCAGTGGTGGTCTCTAGAGATTTCATACGTATGTATATAACAATTGATGGATTGATGGTGTTGAGTTATGGTGCTTGCCTTTGGCTACAAATGTACTTGGTTTGTTTCCCGCATAAAGTTATCAGGATATTTTTCATTTACCATTGATCAAAGTGAGGGAGGAAAGGATTTCTAGTCATATCAAAGACAGACGATAATATGTAGGTTGTGGGCTCAAGTTGAGCATGTAAAAGAACCCTTGATAGTTGAGAACTAATAAGAGTAGACTGTGAAGTCGCAGCCTGGGCAAAATTCATAAAATACTTTACAATAAAAATTCAAGCAAAAAATGTATCATCTTCTGAGATCTTCCTGTGTATGAAACGATCGGTTATGTAGTCAACATCATGCCGGTCATCTTTAGTTCCCAGTGTTTCTATAGTAACGAGTGAGGCTATGTTGAACTCAGAAAAATCATTCAGAAAAACTCTACTCTAGCTGGAGGTTTGATCCATGGACCATGCAGTTATGAAGCAAATGCACTAACCACTATATTATTGCGACTCCCACTTGATATTAAGATTGTTATTATTCTTTACTGCTTCTCTTTTCAAATATGTTAATCATTATATACTTTAAACATTATATAACTCTCGCTGATGTATTAGAGAAAAGTTATTCCGCTTTCTAATAACTACTACATTATTTTTTTTATGGCAGTGAAAAGATAAATATACAAATAAATAATGAAAAATGAAAATCGCGGCATAACCGTTCCAGGACGTCGCCATCAACCACAGTAACCGAGTCATTGATTTTCTAGGCACAACTTATACATTCAGTAGTTTGCCATTGCTTTCTAAACGGTGAGGTCTATTTTTACCTTTCGTAAAAATCCCATGGAAACGAATTTGCATCCAAAACTGCCTGCCGTGGAGTTTGAACCAAGTAGGCTTGGGTTGTGATTGAGCTCACTACTGCTTAAGCTACAGGCACCAAGTCAATAATAGTTTGACAAATATGGTATTTTTGTTATATTCAAAGACATACAACTTTTTCTTGTTAAAAACTGTATATGGAAAGGGAAAAAGAGCAAGGCGAAGATAGATATATAATATAGTGTGAGACATGAAGAAACGGGCAGGCAGCAGCCTGTCAGAATATACATCAGAGCAAGAGTTAAAATTTGTTGGAAATTCATAGCAGACAACCTATGATGAGGAGAAGTCATATGGTGATGATGACATGTTTTAATACTATCAAATTTACCTGTATTTGAGGGGCATAATGCCATCGGATATTTTCCAATTTCTCTCAGGTGGGCAAGCTCCTCATGCTTTAGTGCAAACTGAAAGGAAATGAGTGATAGATGTTAGCATGCCAACTACGCAACATTATCATTACTCTTGGAAGAGAATGTAGAGATTGGGGCAACATGAAGACTGAACTTGCAATTAAGCAGCTGATAAAAGATATTGCAAGCGATGATGATGTTTATACCGATGGGTCTGTGCAGCGTGGTGAGCAGTCAGGCTGGGGTTTCTTGGCTAGCACGCATGGTAGGGCTGTTGCAGAGTGAAACGTAGCATACAGGATAACTACTTCCAAGTATGAGGATGGAGGTTGAGACAGTTAGTGCTGCCATCCATTGGCTCTCTGGTGCTCCATTTACTGGGGCCGTTGTTATTTCTGACTCTCGGTTGATGCTGCGGAAGATCCCGAATGGCAGGTTATGGTATGAATGAGAGTCGTCTATACAGGTTTCTAACCTCCAGAAACTCAAGTGGATCTACTGTCCTGGTCATGCGGGTGTTCGCGGCAACGAGAGGTGGGGAGTTTAAGATGAACATTTGGGGAAGTTCTTAGGTCTCTTGGCGACCTACTGTTGGATGAGGGCACTAAAATAGATGTTGAATCAATAAAGAAATTTAGTGAGTTTGGAATTACACACTGTACAAGTAGAGCTGGTTGCTTGAAAGGCAGAGAGAGAAGTGTGTTTTAACCAGTGAGCCACAGGAACCATCAGTATGCATATCGTGAAAAATCTCTGGGAGGAGACTGAGCACCTATGGGTCTTTCCGGAGTGCCGTGATGTCAGTTCATTAACCAATAAATAAAATCAACAATATTTTAAAATCATCATCAAGGTGCGTATCCTTTATAGGACGTTGTCTCTTTGCAGCACATCTGAAATTCACTCTGTCTCTTGCCAGTTCACCCACTTCGTCAATGGTCATGTTCGTGATTTCTTTAATATCTTGTAGCCATCTTCTTCTTGGTCTGCCTCTGCGTCCTGAGACCCTGCCTTCTAGTATTGTTCTTTCCAGGCCATCGTGACGCTTGATGTGACCAAAGTATGTAATTTTTCTGTATAGTATGTTGTTTATCAGCCAATTCTCTTTAACATTTAGTTCTTTCAGGACATCAGTGTTCTTTCTTTTTTCTGTCCATGGTATTTGTAGCATTTAGTTCCGAAGGACTGGATTTTCGTTCTTAATTTTTAAAATACCAAAGAAATAATATTTAAATAATGTATCAACATAACTTTCTTGGCTAGATCTAAACAGACCTAAAGCTGTAATGGTACTAAAACAATGACATTTGTAATGGTCTATCTATCTATATCTTTTTCGTGTCTCATTTGACACGGATGGCTTCCACAACCGTGTCAACCATGCGTTTGTTGTGTGTTAGTATGTATTCAGAAAATGGCGGACAACGGTTATGTCGAACAAGCTCAATCTGCCGTATGCAGTTATATTGCGGGTTGCAGAAAGCTGGATTTTGTCGTGATTGATGTTCCTTCGACAAGAATTGCAATTCAAGTGATGAACAGTTTTGTGTTGCTACATTAACAACGGCCATATGCATTTTATGCGGAGCAGGTTGCTTTTTGTGGCGTGTACGCGCTGTTTCATTCTGGAATTAGTTCACAGGAAACATTTCACAGTTGTTAGCATTTCGTGTGATTTTCATTGGCACAGGAACGGAGCAATTATGGGGTGACACGTTGCAGTGAAGTTGGAACCGTACTTATGAACTATGAACTATGGCTTCCACAAGAGATGTCCATGGCTGCCGATCTGGTTCATTACTACCAATCATTTCTAGACGCTGTACAAGTAGAGCTGTATGCTTGAGAGGCACGAAGAGAAGTGTGTTTAACCAGTAAGCCACAAGAACCATCAGTATAAATACTCTTCAACATTTATTGGGGGAGATTGAGCACCTATTGGTCTACCCGGAGTGCTGTGACATCAGTTCAGTAACGAATAACCAATTTTTAGCATCAGGCCACAGCTCTTTCATTTCTTTTTTTCACAATTCTTCTCCATGTTTCCTTTGGATGTCCAGATCTTCTTTCCCAAGGATAGCCATCTGCATGGAGACTTTATTTCAGGTTTGATCTCCTTCATGAAACCAGTCATCTGATTGACCTCACTCCCTTCACCTCATGGAACAAAGGTGGTATCTTTTGCTTCCGTTCCATAACATAATGTTTTACAGGAATGGATTATCGGCGCTTTGATAAGCCCCCAAACAAGAGGACCAGACATTTGATCTGCCCTTTATCCTTCAACCTGTTTGGCATGCATGTTTCTACCAAGATCAAAGTTTCTGTTAGCATAACTTTTCCGATCATGAAGGTACACAAGTTCACCACCAATATAAATTTGTATTGGAACACTGTATAAAAACAACTAGCTAAGGCATATAAAGAAACTCCAATATAACTCTTGACATATCACAATTCCACACAAAGATCTTTCTCTTGCACAGTTGCCCACAATATTTTGCGCCAGTATGGTTTCAGCAAGGTATAATATCTTTCATAATAAAATAGCTTGTAGTAAGCAGAATTTTGCTGCAGTAACTCTTTCTCTTTCACCTGGGATGCCCTTGCGCTTAGAGCGCAACAAATGCATGTCATTATTTTCTGCTCTCTGCCGTTTACTGTAATCTGTTCCAAATGTGATTAATTAATTTCAGCTGTTGTTCTACTATTCTCCTTCAGGTGGTTTTGGGGTTTCCATGTTTTCATTTACTCACTAGTGTCCATCTAAGTGCAGTTTTCAAGTTAGTCTCCAAGTGTAACACATTCCCGATCCATCTCCAGCATCTCTTTTGGATGGTGCTCACATTCTCTTGTCAGCATTATGTAATCAGTTTTTGGTTAAAGATAGCTATTTGCCAGAACACACATAAGATCTTCTGCAGACTAGTTATATGGAAGATGGAAAGTTTTGACCCTTCCTTTTCTGTCATTCTGACCAGTCTTATTTATTTTGCAGCCATTGGTGACTGTCCTTGAGTCACATCTCCATATCAAGGAACTGGTCTTGAATGTGTGTGCCCATATGACATAAGCCCTATTCTTCTATAAATCCAGTTCTCAAAAGGTGCACTTTTATCCTCTAGCTGTTTGTTTAATATCCATGTTTCTGCACCATAGAGAAATGAAGCATATAATGTATATAAGCATGCATATTCCCAGTGGCAACCTATGGGTGTAAAGCATGGACATTTAACAAAGTAATGGAAAAACATATATGTGCTTTTGAAAATAAGTGTTACAGAAGAGTCCTTCGTATATCATAGACAGAGAAGAGAACAAATAGATCTATCCAAGAAGAGCTCAAAATCAAAGAAAACTGGCTGATGCTACAAATAAGAAAGAGAAAATTGAGGTATTTTGGACATTTCTTCTTCTGTGTTCTCACTAGATTGGGATTTCGGATTCTCTAATGAATATAAAAATACATGGAGAATTACTACATCAAGTAAAAAGCTACTCCTATCTCGGTCAGATGATAACAGATGATGGCAGATGTATAACTGAAATTAAAAGAGAATAGGAATGGCCAAGGATAATTTCAATAGTATGAGAAAGTTACTGACATCCAAACAAATCACAAACAGGCTAAAAATTAGAATGATCAAATGCTATATATATCCTATATTAATGTATGGCTCGGAAACATGGACAATGAACAAGCAGTTAGAAGACAGAATTGATGCATTTGAGATGTGGATATATAGAAGAATAAGCAGAGTTTCATGGACAGAAAAACAGACAAATAAACAAGTTTTAGGAAAACTAGGCATGAAGAAACAATTATTAAGAGAAATAAAATTCAGACAAGTAAAGTATTTTGGGCACATAAAAGGCATGACACCATGATAAAACATTTACTAGAGGGGAAGTTGAGGGGAGAAGAGCAAGAGGAAGACCGAGAGATAAGTGGGAGGAAACTTTAAGAAATGGACAGGTTACAGTCTGGCAGTGTGCAACACCAAGGCGAAAGACAGAGGATGCTGGAGATTCATTGCAGCCAACCTTCGATGTGGAGACGGCACCTGATGATGATGATGAATAAAGGCAGCCGTCTGCCTCAGATTATCAGCCACACCATACAGTTTGTCTTGGACGCTAGTGTAAGTGGGTCACCTCTTTCTTCTCAAGTCTGCATACTGGGGGCAGTTCTGTAGGATATAATTCCTATGATTTCTGCTTCTCCATTTGTGCCAACCTCTTCCCACAGTAAGGTTGGCCACCTCGTGATGGTAGGTCCGACATTCTTACTGCGTGGCTAAATCTCCGAGGCAGATTGGCGACAGTAGAATCCGTTATCCCATTCCGCATTGTGAGGGGTCATTGCACCATGTTATGCGCCTTATGGCCTGTTGCATCTGTTTTCTGCAAGCATTTGTTTCAGGTTAGCATTCCCTAGCGGACATGTGCATCCGATTTAAGTCAAACCTCCTTAGTCGCCTCTTACCACATGCATGGCAGGTAACAGTGGTTCTATTCTTTACACCCTAAATTTGGGCCCGTAACCACTCTGGCGTTTTGGACATATAAGAAGACAAGAAGGATTGGAGAAGACCATCATGGAAGGAGACATACCGGCAAAGAGGAAGACCACAGAGAAGATGGATTCGGGATGTAACTGATGGTTTGAACATGACGGTTGCAGAGGCAGGACCATCTGGCCTACGAGAGAGAGAGAAATTCTGAAGGACTGTTGGGGTGGAAAAGTTCTGCTCAGGACAAGCTATTTGATGATGATAATCAAATAATAAGGTCTATGGTATGTATTAACTTGTTACCTCCATATGTCCAAATGTCTGTACAAGAGGGATAACTTCAAGATCATTATTTTCGGCATGCCTCAAAATCTGTCTAATGTCATCTTTGCTGGAGAAAGCATTAATATTTAAAATAATGATCTGATAAATAAAGGAGACAATTAATCTGAAACGGATGAATGAAACAAACGGAGTGTGTATATTATATCAAAAAGTAGCAAAAACAGCACAAAATCAACTTGAGTGAAAAGTTTTGTTGTCTATGTCTTATGTGTTCTTGAGTACGATGAGGATTGATGATGATATCAGGATTCTGATCATTAACGGTACCTAATTTATTCTTTCAATAATGTACAGGGAGTGCTATTATACAGTAATGAATGCTGGAAAATGACCCACCATATAATGCACAAGTTGGAGACATTTCAGAATAAATGTTTAAGAAGAATCCTGCAAATTTTCTGGTCAAATACCATAACAAATGAGGAACTTTTGAAATGAACAGACTGTGCATCCTTGGAGACCATCATTAAGAGACGAAGATGGAGGTGGTTTAGACATATATGTCGTATGCCAGTGGGGGCATTGACTAGGACAGCTCTGAGATGGACATCAGATAGGAAGAGAAGGCCTGGACGTCCAAAGGAAACATGGAGAAGAACGGTGGAGAGAGAGTTGAAGGAGTGTGGCCTGATGTGGGAGATGGTTGGTAGAAAGGCAGCAGAACGGCAACAGTGGAGGTCTCTTGTGGAAGCCTTATGTGTCAATCGAGACACGAAGAGGATCTAGATAGAATTTATTCTTTCACATTATATTAGCTTGTAATATAAGTGAACACCTTGGGCAACATATGGTTGTGAGATATGGAACATTGACAAAGCAGCAGAGAAGATCATTATTGCCTTTCAATGCAAATGCTACAGAAGAGTACTTAGAATATCATGGACAGAGAAAAGAACAAATGTTTCTATTCTGCAACAGCTCAATATTAAAGAAAGTTGGCTATTAAAAAGGATAAAAACAAGGAAAGTTCAATATTTCTGACATATCAAATGACATGAGTGCCTACAGAAAATAATTTTAGAGGAAATGGTTCCTGGAAGAAGTATGAGAGGAAGACCCAGAAGACGATGGGTGCAAGATGTCATTGATGATCTGAGAATGACTGCAGCTGACGCCGGCCACCTTGCATAGAACAGAGAGTTTTTCAGGACTGCTGTCATGAAAGCCAATTTCCCGGAAGGGACAAGCTACTTGATGATGACGATGATGATGAATAAAAGTCATTCATTTATCTAGAAAATTACATGTCATTCATCAAGTTTCATTTTTTTAAATTAAAAAACTACAGCTGAGTTTGTACATACACCTGCGGAGTGATAAAATGAACATAACTTATTGGCTATTGGTTACTCAACCGACATCATTGCACTCTGGGTAGACCCATAGGTGCTCAGTCTCCCTCAAAAGATGTTCAAGGGTATCCATATGGATGGTCTCATGGCTCGCTGGTTAAACACACTCTGCACCTCAGGCATCCGGTTCTACTTGTCACGGGCAACTCCACCTCCTCAAACCGCTGGATCAATTCTTCTTCGAACACTCCGTATCGATCACTTGTTAACCGCTCTGTGTCATTTGTATGTGATCTGAGCATAAGTGCGACTGTACGTTGTGCCAGTTATGCGCCTACAAGTAGGCCAGCATATCCAATTTCTGCGATGCATTTTATTTACTAGGGTAGCTCCCCTAGGTCCTACTTCAGTCTCCTCTTATGACATGCCTTGTAGGTCGCAGTAGTACTATTCTTTGCTTCACTTGTAGGCCCGACACCACACAGGTGGGTTAAATTCAACATATATTCTAGTGTCCTCATCCAACAGCTAGTCGTGAAGAGACCAAAGAATATCCACCTTCAAATCTTCAACAATCAATGCGGTTGATGAAACGCTATCCGCTCTCTCATTGCCTCAAATAAGGACAAAATTTAATTCAGCCATAACGTTTTCAATGTGGCAATAAATGTGTTATAATGAATTTTTAATAATTAGACTAAAAAGATGTAATCAAAAAAAAGAAAAACAGAAGAAGCTAGGAAGATGAACAATGGAAAAAAGGTCACCTGTAAGCATGTACAGCTCTTAAGACTCTTACACCTTCAGAATATGGGAAAGTGTCTTCATATTCAACGAGTAGACCAGTAACACCCCATGACTTAAGCAGAGGGAAAACCTTGAAAGAAAATTAATAAAAAAATACAATACTTTTAATGTAACCTATTTCTGCATTTAACACAAAAATTGTTACATATATTCAATGACATCCTGTAAAAGATATGCCACAATTTTCATTCATCCAATGACATGTTAAATGGTTTTCAGCAGGGATGATCTTCTTCTTCGAACACTCTATACTCTATATTGACCCTTGTTAACCACCTATGTGATTTTTATGTAGCCTAAGAGCAATTGTACATTGTGCCAGTTATGCGCCTACAAGTAGGCCAGCAGATCCGATTTCTGTGTTGCTTTTATTTACTAGGTAGCTTTCCTAGGTTCTAAATCAGTCGTCTATTACGACATGCCTTGTAGGTGGCAGTGGTACTATTCTTTGCTTCCCTTGTGGGCCCTGGCACAACACAGGCCGGGATGATCTAAGAACCAGGGTGCAACATATAGTCATTCTTGGCAAAGATCAATTGTACATCACAATAAGAATGATCAAATTGGTTGTACAAATACAAATTCTTTAGATCATTTGTTGTTTAGCTGACAGGGAGATGTTTGGATGTCTGAGTAATGGGCATTGGTGGTAGATAACAGCATTTGCTTTCTCAATTCTTATTTCTTTCATCTGCTATAAATCTTAAGAACACAGAAGATCTGTAAATATATGTAAATACTTCCCACATATTAGAATTCTTGTACTTGTTTAATTGTACTAACTTTGATATGAACGTTTAATTTATTATTTAATTTATGTCTCTTGTCTACATTCAATGCCTCAGTTTTTTCCTGTTGATCTCCAAGGATGACAAAATAGTGTAGATTTTATCTGGGTAGGATATGCTTTGTGAGTGTCTGTAACTCATGCGGTAGTGAGCTCGATCACAAACCCAAGCGCACCTGGTTCAAACCACACGGTGGGCAAGTTTGGAAGCAAACACATTTCCGTGGATTTTACAAAAGGTAAAAATAGACCAAACCGTTCAGAAAGCAATGGCAAACTACTGAACGTATATGTGGTGCCTAGAAAATCAACAACTTGTTTACTGTGGTTGATGGCTATGACATCCTGTAAAGGATATGCCACAATTTTCATTTTCAGTATACGCTTTGGATTACTTGATTAGGTGCCACCTCCCTATCTGTGATCGGCTGCAAGAAATCTCAAATACTTCCTGTTTCTTGCCATGGTGGTGCATTATGCCAAGTTATTCTTTAGTTTGTCTCTTAATTCCTCCCCCAGTTATAATGCTGTCTTTCTGCTCTTGTCCAGGTCTGGCACTGATAGCATAACGTCAAGAGAATGATTGTGTAGCACAATTTAGTAGTTATGTGTTAAAAGTCACACATTTTTTATATAAATATATAAGTGAGTGACTGACCTTTCAAGATAACGAACACTTAAAGGTGCTCCCTTCAAGTCTAAGTGAACTAACCTGATGAATAAAGATAAAGGAGAACATTCATTGATCATTGTTAAATATTGACACCTATATATAATATCAAATATATTGTTTGCTTGTCCATATAGTTATATTTGTACTTCCTCTTCAATCGTTCTACATCAACCAGTTGTTTTACCACTCTTTCTGGTATTTATCTGATTTGCGCTTTAATTTGTTGTGAGTTTGTTGTGCCAATGTATACATCCAGTTTCAGCATGCTTTTTATTCAGGTTCGGCTCAGGGAGCCAAAAAATCTGACCTAGGAAGTCCATCCCTGGGTAAACCAGAACATCATTAGCCTTAGACCTCAAGTTAAAGTTTCCCGGCCACCACTGGGAAGTGGAGTTGACTGGCTAATAAATTTCACTCTTTGCCTTTCCTAAGAGTGACTTGTAGACTCAACTCCAGCTGGAAGCTTAGCCATGCGCAGAACACACCTTGTAGACCATATAGTTATACAAACTCTCTTTCAATTCTGTGTCTCTCTTACAATGCATATTGGAATCATATAGCTTCACAACTAACTGTCCATAGTGCTGTCATACCAATTAGATTTGTTCTTGACTGTCCGCAATGCAATTAGGTTTAGCTGTTTAATATATTATCTCTTGTTTCTCATACTTTTCTATTAATTATCTGTGTTGATACAATGTATTCTGATTTTCTAATTCTCATTCTATTCTCTAATCCTGTTTGTATTTGCGTTAGGTTGAAAAAGGAGACACCTGGAGCAAGCCTCCTATCGCCTTGTATTTCTTTCTTGTCTCCAGTCCTTATTTGCCTCACAGCTTCAGGATAAGAAGAGATTTATAGAACGGGCTTTTGTGTGTGCTTCATAAACAGTGTCTTTCGTTACCTCTGTTATTTCTGAGGGAAAACCTTTTGTGTGGTTTCTCATTACACATTTAAAAATCAAGACTATTTTGATCATGTGTATAATAAGATTATTCTGGGCACTGGCTTCTTTCATTGTTGATCTTTTATTGGACACTACACAGCAATGCCGCATTAGGTGGGCCCAGTACATGGGAGCAAGGAGTAATCTCTGAGTGTCTCATTCTTTCGGATAGAGCTGCTCTGAGCTTGTTTATTGTGTATAAGAATGTACCAACTGGCCAGTTGAAGGATCCCACTTCTGACCACGATCAATAGTCGGGCACCTCTCTTTGATCTTAGCTAAAAGGCTGTCTTCAGCTTCTTAAAATTAACAAGATTCTTAATAGCAAATACTATTATAGAAAGAAGCAAATTTTGTCTGCTGTATTTTGCCTGTGCGTTTGTGAAGCTGTTCACTTGTCAATTTATACTAAATATTTATTTCATTTGTCATTTTTCTGCTCAATGGCATCTTCTCAGTGGTATCCACTTGATAATTAATTCACAGTAGGTATCTGTCAGAAGATATAGGCCAATGGCCTATGTAGGAGCATATAAAATGAATGGTATGTTCATGTTCTAATGAATCTAAACGTGGAAGACCAAAGACCACTCTTGAAGAACCATCCAACAAGAAAGTAAACTATTGGGATGTAAAACCATACAAGATCTCCAACTGCTAGCAAAGAACCGTATCACATGGAGATCTAAAACCTCTGCCCTATGTGCCGCCTTTGGCCTGAAAGGAACAAACTAACTAACTAACTATGATGAGATTGAATGCCCGGTAACTACCACTACCACTTTGCTGTGCATACATTAGTATAAGTCCTTGTCTGAGAACGTTATCAGTTATATGAGGACTATCATCATAGCAGTCCGGACATTTCCATAGGTGCTTGATCCCGCCTCAACAAATCCAGCAGCCCAACACGCCAGTTCGATCGATGTTGATTAATGCATATTTCTGCTGTCATATCTGGTATGTCGTTCTTTTCAGGCTGTACCAATATCACCACTCATCTCTCTCAATCTGGTCCGCAACTGGCATTCAATCAATCAATCAAGTGCCATGCCTGCCGGCGTAGGCGATCATGTCTCTCACAACTCTCTTTGCTTGGTGCATGTAATCAGTTCTGACGTCGATATTTTGTCGAACCATGATGTCAGGCCATCTAACATCTTCTCCTCTGTCTTCCGATCTCTCCTTCCTGAATTTTACCTGTAGTCACCAAATGTTCTAAACCTTCTCTTGCATTATATGCCCGAAGAACCTTGATTTCGGATTCTTATTCTTTTGATAAGGTTTCTTTGTGTGCAGACCTGATTTAAAACCTCAACGTTTGTTTTCTTTGCTGTCCATGTAATTCTCAACATTCTTCTGTAAAACCACATCTCTGTGGCTTCCAATGATCGTATTGATTGTTTGTTCAGTGTCCATGATTCGCTGCCATACATCAGAATTGGTTCAATATAGCATTGGAGTATTCGTTTTCGCAGTGTCATTGGTATTGAGTTCACGCATAGTGTGTTCTTCATTTTCACTGGCATTCACAATCCTGAAAATCCTCTGTTCGGAAAGACTCAGTGCCTTAATAATGTTTTTTGGTCTATTGTAGTTCCGTTGATATCAGGTATCGAAGCTCACAATGATACCAGCAATATATAATATATTCAGCTCGTTCATTCTTCTGATCTTCACTGACTTGCGTGCGCAGGGACGAAAATGAAAGTAACTTCATTGAGAACGTTAGATCGACCAAGAGGCAGACGGATCCATAACATTAAAAGAATACTCCAGATTGGCTCACGACAGCCACTTAAGTCTAAGTTCAACGCACTAGATCCGACAACGAGGAATCAGAATATTCCTCATCCTCTTGCTTTCATTATTATTATTATGAAGTTCATATCAATACAAGTCATCACTAAACAAGAGATAAAACGATAAGTGTTCTTCTTATTTACTGCAATGAATACTGTTATGTGCTACATGCCGCTATAATACATTCTACCTTACCGTGATCCTAAAAATATGTTCTGTTCATCTGTCATTTTTGCATTCTTTCTAATTCCTTCTTCAGGTCAATCTTGTTAAAATGTCGAGTATAATAATCATCAGCGCAACGAATATTTTATTTCTCACAGTTATTTCCCTTGAAGTAAGGAAGCTACTGTGTAGCTAAAGTCATCTTCAAAACTAGCGAGAAAGACTACGTTTCAGTACAGTTATATGTGCACTATCACGATAGCACTCCGGACACTTCCATGTATGCTCCGATCTCCGCCTCAGCAAATCCAACAGCGCCCAGTGAGCCAACACGTCAGTCAGATGTTGATTTATCAATCTCTTTGCATATTTGGTATGTTGTTCTTTTCGGCTGCACCAATATCCACACCATTTATGTCTCATATTCATCGTCTACCACAGAGAGCCATACAGAAAAAGTATAGGCCTAACGAGTACAAAGCAAAAGGAAGGCCACGCAAAAGATGGGGCGACGGCATCAAGAACAGCCTTGAGATAATGAATAACAACTTGAAACCTTGCCTTTAAACAGGCACACACATCCGGTGTCTCTAATTCGTCCATATCGCATAAGTAGGGACGTACTTTAACAGCAGATCTGTCCATACTTCTGGCAATTTGAATAGTGTCTTTATTACACATGCTGACAACTAAAGTAGGTGTTAAGACAGAACCATACCGAGAAACCTTTGCTGGTTTTACACGTTTTCCGGACTTTCTACACCAATCATGTGCAATATAATCTACGCCATCACTTGCAAACGTTGTGACAAGACATATATAGGCGAAACTGTCAATATTCTTAGTGACCGTTTCGGCCAACACTTAAGTGATATACGCCAATACTCTGTGACCCGTGTAGCCACTCATTTCATTGGACCATTTGGGAGCTAGCGATATCCAGGTTCCAGCCATCCGACCATGTTCCTCTAAAAATCCCCGTCGATTTGCTCTACTGAATCGTTGTATATCGTTATATGGTACCTTGCGACCTCATGGACTCAACATACTACATTTGTATGTTTTTAGCACTTCTCTTCTCATTCTCTATATTCTATATGTGTATATGTTCAATGTATATATGTTGTATAAATATATTTGATTTTTATTGTTATCTTTTTTTCGACTTCTAGTTTTTTTTGCATTTATTTGTTATTTGTTTTTAGTCACATATTTTCATTTAGGGACCTTATGATTTTATTGTTGTATTCTATATGTAGTGTGATGTGATAGAAGTGAAATTCTTCAGTTCTGTTGTACCTTTTGCTTGATAAAGGCCTTTTGGTCGAAACATTGATGTGTAGTGTCATTGTTTTTGTATTTTGTAAAACTACAGTACTTTGTTTTTACGTGTTACACCAATCACCAACCCTGCCCAGTTCAAACTATAATGCAGACGAGATCTTATCTTTATTATTGCTCATCGGATAGTCTAGAATCTAAAATATACTGTCAAATTTCTGACTGTCACCTTCTGATGTTACGATTATGTATGTCTTCCCGTTGCTTTCCTTCCAAGATCATTTGTCATTACATACATACAGATAGACCTAAACATACACACCAGTTGTCCGCCCAGTGCATGATATAGCGATGTCTCAACTTCGAACCAAATATACCATGTGTTTGTTCACAGAGTATAGAAAGCAGGTTGTAGTTTAAACTTCGCACGAAGCGTCAGAGTTATTTAACCACATACACGTTCTCACAGCAAATCGATGATTGTCGTTTGTCTTGCCGCTAGCGGAAGTTTCAATTAGACACTTCTATGAACATGCCCACCCCAGCGCTAGAATAACTAGAAGATAACACCTTCCAATTATAACTGCTTTCCCATATCTTGGAAGTGTTATCAGCCACGACGAAGGAGCTGTATCTGACATTACAAGCAGACTGAGTAAGGCACGAAATGCATTCATGATAAGATAAATCACCTTCTTTTTTGTCCCTGGGCACGCAGGAGTCAGTGGTAATGAACGAGCTGATAGATTGGCTGGCATGGCTACGATAACAGAGAGAGCTGCAATGAACCGAAATGACATTCTTTACGCACTGAGCTCATGAAAGGAACTTTTTGAATAGAAGAGTTTCATGATTGTGAGTCCCACTCGCTGACCAGATTGAGATGGGTGTCAATATTTGTACAGCCCGAAAAAACGACACACCAAATATGCAAAGAGATTTATTAATCAACATCGAACTGACGTGTTGAGTCGCTGGATGCTGCTGGATTTGTTGAGACGGAGATCGGAGCACCTATGGACGTGTCCGGAGCTATGATGGTGGTTCTCTGATAACTGATGCATTCATGGTCCTTTATAGTACTTTAGACCGTCTGTAAATCAGCACCAGAACCAAGATTAAAACATACCGCAGCCGTGTACTATGAACATTACTATATGGATCAAAATGCTGGAAAGTAACAGAAAAGAGATGACCAAACTCTCCACCGTCCATACAACTTATCTGCGAAAGATCTTACGTCTGTTCTGGCCAAATACTATCTCTAACCAGAACTGTTTACAAGCATCAACAAGAGAATGTGAGTACCATCATCCGAAAGAGACACTGGAGGTGGATAGGACATGTGATACGCATGGATACTGTAAAAAAACACACAATCAAATCGATAGCAGAGGGTAAACGAAAACATGAAAGACCCTACATGACATAGAACAGTAGAACAAGAACTTCTTTTCTTCTTCTGCGTTCTCACTAGATTGGAATTTCGGATTCTCTAATAAAGGCAGCCGTCTGCCTCAGATTATCACCACGCCATACATTTTGTCTTGAACACTGGTGTAAGTGGGCCACCTCTTTCCTCTCAAGTCTGCATACTGGGGCAGTTCTATAGGATATAATTCCTATGATTTCTGCTTCCGCGTTTGTGCCGACTTCTTCCCGCAGTAAGTTTTGACCGCCCTCGTGATGGTAAGTCTGGTATTCTTACTGCGTGGCTAAATCTCGAGGCAGATTGGCGACCGTAGAATCCGTTATCCCATTCCTCATTGTTTGGGGTCATTGCATCATGTTATGCGCCTCACGGCCTGGTGCATCCGTTTTCTGCAAGCATTTGTTTCGGTTAGCATTCCTAACAGACACGTGCATCCGATTTCAGCCAAATCTCTTATTCGCCTCTTACGACATGCGTGGCAGGTAACAGTGGTTCTATTCTTTACACCTCAAATTTGGGCCCCGTAACCACTCGGTGGAACAAGAACTGATAGCAATGGATCACATCTTGAATACAACAGATGATGGCCAAGAATAGAAAAGAATGATGCGCATTTGTTACTGACCTAAACGCCAGGTCAGGTACTATTTCATAAGTATTAATATTTTAAAGAAATATGATGTTTTAGTTTGCATGTTAGATTTGTATTATCAACAAATCTAAAGCTGAGATCTTCCTGTCTAAGAAAGAGATCGGAGCACAGTGCACACATGGTTACTCACCAAAGTGCAATGATGATGGTCCTATCAATAAATCTCTTGTATTAGCCCAGATCAAGCAGTGCTTTTGACAACAAATTAATTACATTTGAACTATCTGCACACATGCTAAGATACTTTACATCTGACAATGTATATGCCGTATAGACTAATTGTTTCAATGACGATGTAAGCAATTAAATGAATCTAGAGAACTTCACGTAATATCGGTTTGAAAAATATATTTAAATGTGTTTGGCATTTTCCTTGTGTTTGGCTATAAATCAAAATTTACAACAACAACTCTGTTTACCGGCCTTGTGAAACGTCTGACTTGTAATAGCATTGCATTATTGCTATTGCGCGTTAATAATAGTTATATTGGGATCTCTGCAATAAGGAACGTTGTTTTTCATAGTGATTAAATCGAACTTTTGAGTTATTTTTATTATCACGATACTTGCACTGAAAAACCATGAGCATTGTTGTTGGTAAAAACTACTATTCAGAGTTTGTTTATCAATTTCCGAATTTGTTTACTTTTTGTTTGAGTCTGATGAAATGTCCTTTATTGGCCTCTGTTTTGAATAACTTGTTTACATTCAAATTAATATTTATGCTTATAGTAAATAGTTAAGAAATTAAGTTATGACTTATAATCTTTCATGTAAACAATTTCCTATATCTTGGACACATTTTAATTACGAAGTGGTTATTCACACTCGAGTGTGAATAACGCCGAACGTTATTCACACTCGGATATAAATAAAGCTGATTCGATTGGCTGACTTTTAAGCGCAGTACCTGTACGTGATAAAAAAAAAAAAATGGCGATCGAGAAAGGAGCGTCTTTTTTTTACTCTTAAAGATTTTGAAGCAGCCCTTAAAAAGTACGAAGAGGAAAATGGTGTTCTTTTTGTTAAGATAAGCTCAAAAAAGTAAGATTACGTTTTACTTTATTTTAATGATAGTTTCCATTATAATATGTTAGTGTAAACTAAGTTAGTGTAAAAAGTGTAAGTGATACTTATAGTATTATAATAATACACACACTATTGGACCCTATTTTAAAACAATTTCAATATTTAAGATAAAAGCATTACTTTGTAAATATACATAATTAAAATATGTTGTATGCTATAGGTCTAGTGCCTATTTTAATTTGAGGGGGTGGGGGTGTTGGCTGATAAACAACATAATATACAGAAAAATTAGATACTTTGGTCACATCAAGCGTCACGATGGCCTGGAAAGAACAATATTAGAGGGCAGAGTCCCAGGACGCAGAGGCAGACCAAGAAGAAGATAGCTACAAGATATTAAAGAAACCATGAACATGACCATCGACGAAGTGGGTGAACTGGCTAGAGACAGAGTGAATTTCAGATGTGCTGCAGAGAGCAACCAGATGTGCCAGTTACTACCACCAAAGAAAATGGTGATTAAATCAATCAGAAATCCCAAAATACCAACACAAGACGATTACTATAATATGAGCAGATTGGAACAAGTTGTCCTTCTGCGCATTAGAACAGGACACAATCGACTATGCAGCCACATATATACAAAATTCAAGATTGACAATTCAGCCATGTGTACATGTGGACAGGCACACCAGACTGCAGAGCACATACTTCAAGACTGCCCGAATATGATACACTGAGGCAAACTTACTGGCCTAATGAAACAACACTCGACAGAAAACTACACGGACTTCTGTGTGAGCTACAAAAGAAAGTGAAGTTCATACAAGAAACAACATTGAATATATAAACAATATTTCAAGCGAACGAAAGGAAGGAAGATGCCGTCACAGGGCAAGCTTATGTGCCCCCAAAAAGATTGAGAAATGTTCCTAATTCGGAACATAGTCAGAAAGGCTGCACAGCTCTTTGGCGTAGAAAATAAAGCCCAAATATACTGCAAAAAGATGATCGTAAAGGCGCAGATCCAAGCCAAAATATACTGGCAACGGATCGTTCTAGGGCAAGCTACCTATAAAATATATATATATATCTATATAGTAAATAAAATGCTGGATGAAATAGGGTGTGCGGGCCAAGTCACCATGGGCGCATATGCACAACGTAATAGCCGTCCATCGCAGCATGATGACAACAATCTTAGACGTGTACTGTTGCACCTCTCTGGTGTGTGCGGAGGTGACTGTAGAGTCCAATCCTAGAACAGAATCCCGACCACAGGTGGGGCATACATGATCAAGGTTAGACATGTGCGTGTTGTGTGCTCTGTCTTTTCGCTGCTCGTTTTCTCTGTGACTCAACAATACGATGATTCTCAGCTATTCGGGTTCCTCTTTGTTGTTACAGCGCCTAGCACAACGTAAAAAGCATTCTCGTCAAAGACCAATCACATTTAGAATGATAAAATTAGCGCAAGACAACGCAAACAACAACATATCTTATAAGCAGGCCTGTTTTTGTAGGCCTAGGTCTATATAATCTAATATATTTTACAACGAATTCGTGTAATATATCATTATAGGCCTATAGTTAGATCGGATAAATTATTAGTTAGGCTTATAGTTTGTCGAAGATTATTAAACTTTTCGTATCTGTGTAAAACGCTCTAGTCTATATTATGCGGAGATATCTTTTTATTATATTTTATTGGCATTGAATTGATATGGCATAGCCATCTGTGTATAACACGGAGATATATCTTGTTGTATTGACATCTGTCAATAATGCTCTGTTTTAAACTATACTGAATAACATTCTTAGTTATTCGCAGCCGACTTGAATAACTCCGAGCGTTATACACAGCGAGTGTGAATAACGCCAGTGTTATTCACACTCGGCTGTGAATAACTCAGACGTTATACACCTCGAGTGTGAATAACGCCTCCTTTAATTATTACCGGCGATGAAGGCAGTTATGCTGAAGAGGTTGAGCAGTGAAGTACATAATTAATAATAAATAACTGTCGTGTAACATTCCATTCATTCAAAATCAATGACTTTAGATTGAGAAAGTTACTAACATCCATAATACACCGAAATACAATAAAGATGCATCATCGCAACCCAAATTGTCAGCCAAATTACACTAATACTCCAAACATGTATCTTTACACACAAAACAAGCCTTATACAATACAATCTTCATCCTAACTGTGTCAAAATTGGACACTTATAGCAAATGGAAAAATAAAAATTACAACAAAAGAGATGACATGTCTATGGAAAATAACGGGAGTAACAAAGAGAATTAAGATAAAAAATAAGACTATTACAGACTTGATAGGAACAACACCAGTGCTAGTGCATATTAACAAACAACAAATCAAATGGTTCAACCATGTAACATGATTACCACCCAACATTACACCACCACGAGCACTACTATTCAGATACAACAATTTAACCTGGCCCCAAAACACAGAGCTTGCAGAAGCTGTACAGAGGAGTACCTAAAATCATGGTAAAATTCATGATAAAGTTGGTTCATCAGTCTAGGCGGATCGCTCGAGAGAGAGATACAACAATTTCAAGGCCAAAAGCGTCCACGAAAGATGGGACTTCAGAAATATAAGAGGCAATAGGAAACACCATATACAAAGGCACATTCTGGGCACTTACAGAACTCTTCGCATATCCTGAACAATGACAAGCACAACAGAAATTGAAAATAGATAGATATATAACACATTGTAGCAATATGGTAAACAAAGAGAAGAAAGAAAATGTTGAAAAGTTTAACATCATGTTTTGGCTGAATATCACATCTATTGAAAATTGCTCATTTGTAAGATATTTAGAAACAAGTTTTATTTGATTTTACAAACTAGAATTACTATTATAGCAGAAAAGCATATCTTGTTTAAATAGATAAACACAGATCAAGCTTTTCTTTACTCCAACATTCTAGGTGGTGGAACTGGTTTTGTGGGCCGACATTTTGCTAACCTAGGTAGAAGCAAAGGTTTCAAAATCATAAATGTTTCAAGAACAGTAAGACCAAACTGCATCACTTGGGTAAAGTTTTGACATTAATTTAGTACACATTTTTTAATGTATTGTTTTTGAGAAGTTCATTTGAAAGATGTGTGAGAGTCTGTAGCTTAAGCAGTAGTGAGATCGATCACAACCCAATCGTACCTGGTTCAAACTCTGCGGCTGGCTATTTTGGAAGCAAATTAGTTCCCTTGGACTTTTACAAACTCTAAAAATAGACCTCACTGTTCAGAAAGCAATGACAAGCTACTGAATCTATAAGTGGTGTCTAGAATATCGACGACTCATTTACTGCTGCTGATGCTCATACTTTAAAAAGGATATACCATTAAAGAAGAAGAATGAAAAGATGTCATTAAATTATGCATTAAAAAAGATCATTTTAATTGGTAAGTTATGGTTACTTGTGATGTTCTTGCGTGCTGAAGACCAACAGTCCTACACAGATTATGTTATTTTTGTGAACAAATTTAAAACTGTCTGTGCAATATTTTTAAAATGACTTATCACTATTGATTGATTGATAGGACCATCATCATTGCACTTTTGTGAGTAACCATGTGTGCTCTAATCTCTTTCTTACACAAGAAGATTTCAGCGGCAGTGCATAAGATCCGTAGTACCGGCTAGGGTCTCTGATGCAATTCAGAAGATGGTGAAAATATTGTGTAGGAATTTTAAACAATATTTATAATGAATTTTGCCAGGGCAGTGGCTTTTTAGTCGGCTCTTCTTGATTTTTGAACTGCAAATGGATCTTTTATGTGCTCAACTTAAACACTGGACCAACATTTATCGCCCGTCTCCGATAGGATTAGGAACTCAATCTAACCGACACTATGATCAGGGATCTCTGGAAAAATATCCTGATGGCTCTATAAGAGAGCGACCGAGTAACTATTTAACGAGAGGCGCAAACCTAATATCTATGCCACAGAGACTCCCATACTTATCACTAAAAAAGTATCTGCCTGCCAGGTCATTACCTTTTAGCGCTATGGAGTCTGTGTATCTCCATGACCAGGAAAGTTGTGTAGACATTAACTTTGCTACTCTTAGGCACACCAATGTCAGACAGGTTGAAAAATAGAGGACTGACAAAATGTGACCTCCAGGTTGGGGTTTGGGCAAGGTGGTAACAACCCATTCCTGTAAAACATAATGTGTTACGAAAACGGAAGCAAGAGGTAACTTTGTTGCAAGTAGCAAGATCAATCAGGCAACTGCCATCATGAAGCTAAGGAGAAAGAAAGTCTCCATCCCCAAAGGAAATATGGAAAACTGTGGAAAGATAATTGAACAATTTTGGCCTGACGTCGGAAACAATTAGTAAAAAGGTGGCAGGACAGCAACAATGGAAATCTCTTGTGAAAGCCTTATGTGTCAGATGGGAAATGATGAGATATAAGGTTAAATCAAAATATTCTAAATGTGTAGTTTTATAGCTTCTTTTTAAAAGCAGATAAGTCGTAATGATGATGAGTAAGGACACTGACAATTTTACTTAGTTGTCTTGTCGAATAGATTAAGGTGTGGCTCCCATACGGGAGATCGGGTTCAATCCCTGGTAAGACGAAAGAGTTTTTTTTAATCGAGGGCATAAAGAAAACATCCTAACAGTTTCACGGCGACTGCACTAGCCATGCAGCCATTAAATTGTACAGGCTCATGCCTCTCCTGTCCTGCATCGCCTAAAAATCGATATTACAGGCAGTAATGATAGTTTTCTTTTTTAAACCATGGTTTTTTTTTCAGAGTGATATAAGTCGCACAGGGCTTCCAGATGATTGTACAGCAGTTGTTAGTATGTCTGGGGAGCCAATCCTGCAACCTTTTAAAAGGTTAGAGGGAATGTGTAAGAGTGTGTCTCAGTGAGAGTGTATCTCAGTCTTAGTGTGTGTGTCTTGGAATTGATATTGCATCTCACAATGATGGTATTTCAGTGTGCATGTGTCATAGTGAATGTGTTTCCACGAGTGTTTCTTCTAGTGAGTTCATCTCAGAGGAGGAAGGCTATTTCAGTGTGAGTGCATTTCAGTGAATGTTTTTTATTGTGAGCATCTTACAGCAAATTCTCCTTACATTGACTGTCTCAGAGTGAACACACCTTACATTGCTTGTGTCTTATAGTGAATTCCCCTGAAAGTTACCGTGTCGTAGAGGGAGAGCACCTCTTGGAGAATGCATTTCAGTTAATGTGCCTTAAAGTGACTACATCTCAGAGGAAATGTGTCACAAATTGACTGGTCACAGAGTGAGTGTGCCTAAAAGTGTTTTCACCAATGTTTATCTTCTCCCAACATTTTAAAAGTTGATTTAAGTTGGATTTTCTGTAAAATATTAGTTACCTGTCTGTACAAATTATCAACCAAGTTAACCACTCTTTGTGATCTGTGTGATTTGTGCAGAGAATGCGTGTTGCGGCTCCCCTTAGGTCCCTGTGGTATGTAGGACAGGCACATCCCAATTTCAGCCAAAGTGTATGCATATTATCCAACTAATCTGACCACATATGTGAACTACTTTGAGCCATCTATATTTATGCTGAATAACCATAAAATGTACATGTCTTGTTAAATACAATCATAACTCTTGTATGTAATATAATCTTAAAGTTTATGTAAATTGTATGAAATATAATCAAGTTTGTATGTAATATAATCTAAAGTTTGTATGTAATATAATCATAAAGTTTGATATAAATATAATCATAAAGTTTGTATGTAATATAATCATAAAGTTTATGAATTAATATAAATATTCATAAGTTTGTATAAATACTTTTGTTTGCTTGATAAAGGCCTTGTTGGTCGAAACGTTGCTGTATTTTGTCATTGTTTTTGTAATTTGTAAAACTACAGTACTTTGTGATTACATGTTTTGCCAATCAAATAGTTTTACTGCAGTCTCATATATATATTATGAAATATAATAATACTTCAGTGAAATGCTGTCATGCAGCTTGTGAGAAATTAATTAAAATATATCTATCTAAATCTTTTAGTTATAGAACATGATAACCTATGCTTGTTGGCAGAACACTTGATGATGATGATGATTTAAATCTTACCATTATTAAGTTGTATGTATTGTTTTGAATCTGTAGGTGGACAAGTGAAATGAAATCCAAGATGAGAGAAAGTCGTGTTGACAAAACTATGTTGTTGAATCAAGCTATTGCTTCAGCTGCTAAACCTCCACAAGTGTTTGTAGCTATTTCTGGAATTGGTGAGTTGTTTTATTATCATTCATCAAAATAGAAGATTAGAATAAGTTGTCATTCAACGTCACAGAACAGAACACAATCAATACTGCAGCCACATGTATACAGAATTGTATGATTGACAATTCAGCCATCTGTGCATGTGGATAGGTACCTCAGACTGCAGAGCACATACTTCAAGACTTCCGTGAATATGATATACCGAAACCAAGGCTTGTTTTTCTCGTTCACCCACTATGAATTCAGGCATAGTAAGGTATGCCTAATATGGCACCTCTGACAAATATTTTGCTTGAAGGCTAGCTTTCCTTATCATCAGTGTACCTCGCCATTCCGGCAAGCCTTACTTCTAACTTCTGAGGTACTTGTAATTTAGATCCCCAAGTAAATGATCAGGATATCTGTAGTCCAACCGTGTACAATATACACTCCAAATTATTTTTGGGCTCAATTTGACCATGAACCTTGAAATTGACGCACATGATTACTAGCAAAGCAGGTTATTGACTTCTCTATCGGCTCCCTACTAATCCAGGAAACAGCACTTGAAAGAAAACTACATGGATCTGTGTTATCTACACAAGACAGTGAGTTTTATCATCATCATCAAATAGCTTGTCCTGAGCAGAACTTTGCCACCCCAACAGTCCTCCGAATTTCTCTCTCTCATAGGCCAGATGTTCTGCCTCTGCAGCAGTCATGTTCAAACCATCAGTTACATCCTGAATTCATCTTCTCCGTGGTCTTCCTCTTTTCTTTGCCGGTATGCCTCCTTCCATGATAGTCTACTCCAGCCCTTCATGTCTTTTTATATGTCTTAAATATCTCATTTTTCTCTTTCTTATTTGTAGCATCAACCATTCTTTGATTTTGAGTTCTTTCTGGATTATATGTTTTATACAGGAGACAATATTGAATATTTAGACAATATTTAAAGCGAACAAAAGGAAGCAGGAGGATCATCATTAAAATGTTTGTCTCTGCCATTTTCTATATTATGCATTTATTTTTGGCTTCACTTTGGTTATTGAACTGTTCACATACCACTCCTAGCAGACCCATACGGTGTTCAGTCTTAAAATCAATAACCACTGCCGTCACTGGGGTTATTGCCTGTAATACTGCTTTGTAGGCGGCGTAGGACAGGAGGAACTTGAGCCTGTGGAATTTAATGGCCCCGTGGCTAGTGCAGTCGCTGCGAAACTGTTCAGGTTAGGATGTTTTCTTTATGCCTCTGACAGAAAAAATCTCATTGGCTTTATCAGGGATTGAACCCGGGTCTCCCTCATGTGAGCTGCACACTAATCCATTTGGCCAGGCTCTCCACTTCTGGCATGCACTGTTCCAGGTAAAACATGTATGCCTAATAACTGTAGAAAAGCAGCACCCACTGCACAAGAGTATGCGAATCAGGATATGAATGTTGTTAATGATATAGGTAGAAAGAGTGATCAACAAGTGACCACATTTGCAACCATGATAGTTCAGTGGTTAGTCCACTGAACTTTGAGGAGGGTGATCTCGATTCAGTTCTATATTACATACATTGAGATCTGTGATCTCTGGAAAAATATCTTATCACTGCACACAGGAATTAAGCCAAATACTTTTGAAGTGAGAGACAAGTAACTTACTACCATGCCACAGAGGCCTCCATGTTACATGATGATTGCTCATAGTAGTTTTGATTATACTTGTCTTGAGAAATCTTTGAAAAGTGTCAGCTATTATTGACTTGTATATCAGAACAGTGTGAGCTTATAGATCAATGATGTACAATATCAAAACATTAAATTATTATTCCCACATCAGGATACTACAAACCTGATACTAACAAAGAATATACAGAGAGCGACAAAGTGGAACCGTTTGATTTTCTTTCCGAAGTTACCAAAGATTGGGAGGCGGCAGCAGTTTTACCTGACAATGTTAAGACAAGATTGGTGGTATTAAGAACAGGTGAGGTTCATGAGTAAGTTGTTCTTAAGATCAGGTGAAATTCACAAGATTTGTGACTTGAACCTTTTTTGTCTAAAGCAGGGTTTTTCTACTCCGCCATAACAATTTTCAGCATATTTTCTGTAAATTATAGTGACTTTATTTTACTTCATTGGAAAAATCAACTCATGCTCAACTAAATCTGGAAAGCCAAAGGATTGTATCTTAAATCAAAAACTTAAAATATATAGAAGCAGTGTGCTGGAAGTGTTATTATACAGTATTGAGGGCCCACAATATCATGCACAAACTGGGGACATTTCAGAATAAATGTTTATCCTACAAAATAAATTCTGCAAATATTATTGCCAAGTGCAGTAGCAAATGAAGAGCTTTTAAATAAAAACTGCATTGTCAAAGGCAGCCATTATAAGATGAAGATGGAGGTGGGTTGGTCATGTATGTTGTATGCCAGTAGGGGCATTATCTAGGACAGCTCTCCGATGGACAGCGGATGGTAAAAGAAAGTTGAAAGAATGTGCGCCGTGTGGTGCTGGGCCCAGAAGGGAAGCAAAGAATAGTACCACTGTGACCTATAAGGCATGTCTTATGTGGCTATTAACGTAGGACCTAGGGAAGCTACCCTAGTAAATAAAAAAGTTCTTAGGCTATGATCACATACAAAGCACACAGAGTGGTTAACAAGTGGTTGATATGGAGAGTTTGAAGAAGAAGAATGTGGCCTGACATAGGAAACAGTTGGTAGAAAGACAGTAGAACAGCAACAGTAGAAATATCTTGCGGAAGCCTAATGTGTCAAACGGGAAACACACAGGATATAGATAGATATCTAAACGCTCACAGGGGGCCAGAAAAGTGATTCAAAGATACACTCAAGAACTCGATGAAATCTTTTGGCATAGATGTCAACAATTGGGAGAATGCTGCTCAAGACAGATCAGCCTGGCGCACACTTCTTCGACACGGTTCCTCGACCTGCGAGGCAGATAGAACAGCACGGATGGAGCAAAACGTCAAAACAGAAAGGCAGTAAAACTTCCCACAAGTGCAAGTATACCTTGCCCACACTGTACAAGAACATTTCAAGCCTGTATCGGCTCACTAGTCATCTATGCACACACAGGCAAACATAGCTCAACTATATTCCCTTGGATGAAAATTTGTGTGGTCATCATCACCCGTGATAAAAAGTAAAGAGAATTTCATACCTCGTAGGTACATAAACAATGGTCAATACTAGTGGTTGGGAAGAATCAGTATTTTTCATGACCGTCGGCACACGATGGGTGATGTGGTCAGCATCACGCCGGCCGCCTTCTACTTTCCCAGAGCATGTCTGATACCCACTTGAGGCTGGGTCGACCTGAAGCAATCGCGGTCGGGAAAAATTCCACGCGCATTGTGGGAGCTGAACCCAGACCACTAGCCTTGCGAGGCGAGTTCACTAACAACTACGTTTACAGCGCTCTCATCACCCGTGATGGACGAGCATTATCATCAGATAGATAGATGATTTGTGATGTGTCAGTACCCTCTCTGCAATAACGTAGACATAAACAAATTGCGTATCAAAATATTTAGAAGGGGTTTGGGGGGATAAGAATCAGTTTAGTTTTATACACTGTGTTGCTCTTTTCTGTTCCTCTATTATTATTATTATGATTAGTTTTTATGTGTTACATATACATTTGTAGTGGAACATAATAGAGCAATGCATAGTGAATTTGCTTTCCGAATTGAGCAAAACAAGATTTTGTGTTCATACAACAGATGTGGTTCTACAAGTGAGGAAAGGAACTGGCCATCCTGCATTCTTGAGCTTAGGAATGTGACAGCACCCCATACCCTACGATTTGCAAAGCTGTGCGACATTTTCATTTTTTCATACATTTGTTATTCTAATAAATAAAACAAAGATGAAAAAACACATTTGAAAATAGCAAAGTAAAATAATATGGTCTCACTCCATCGTTTGGAGCACAAATTTAGAATTAAGGTCCACTTAATTTGAAAAAAACTCTCACGTTAGGCTATCTTATGGTTGGTGGGTTTGTGTGCTTTGATGACCCTTCATTCAGGTTTGATGCCAGAGGGAGTCTAACTCCTGGCAGGTCTAACCAAGTCGAACAGAATGAAAGTGAAAGATCAGACCAAAGGATGGGTAGCAGGATGGGACCCCATAACGTGACAGCACAGAACCCACTGACGAGTGGTAAATGCTCCGGCTGCAAACAACCCATTCCCCAGCTATGGAACGAAAAGATAAATAGCACTTTTTCCTTGACTTGCCTTCTACCTCTATTACACTTTCCCCAAATATATGAGGATTAAACTATTGTTTCCAGGGAGCACACCTTGCACAAAAGCCTAGTCTTGTCAATTTGTGTCTTATCCATCGCCAGCATCTCTTCCGTAGCTCTTTTTCTACTTGTATTGCTTCGTTTTTCCTCTGAGTTGATCATTCTTAATCTTATCATGTCATCTCATTCTCTCTATTCCACATAACCATCCATTTACAAAGATCTGTAATTTTCTGGTGGTTTCTTTTGTTGTCCTTCATGTTTCAGAGCCAAATAACAGCACTGCTTTCACATTTGAAAGATTCTCAGCTTTGTGTTTGTTCTGATCTCTATTGACTTCCATATATTATTCAATGCAATAAAGTTTCCCCTTGCTTTTTGGTTCTGGGTGTACACAAACTAGTGTTCAGTTTGATTTTGTTCTCCTATCACCCTACCAAGCATGCCATTCAAGACAACTAAAATATGGATATGCATGTTTCATGTATGTTCATCTTAAAGATATTGCTACAAAAAATATGATTTCATGTTGTAAATAAATTTTAGTAAAAGTAAGATTTGTTTTGTTATTGAAGAGTACAACAATAATGTGATATTTCATAAATTTTCCAATTTTCATTAATATTTTCTTTGGTTTTCTAAATTTCAGGAATTGTGCTTGGAAATGATGGCGGAATGGTTGCTAATATTAAGACACCTTTCTCTTTGGGTCTTGGTGGACCAATTGGTTCAGGAAAACAGTGGTTGTCATGGATACATGTTGAGGACTTGGTAGGCATCATCATGCATGCAGTGGAAACTGAACACTGTAAAGGTGTTCTCAATGCAACTGCCCCGAAACCTGTTACTAGCGGGACATTTACAAAGGCATATGCGTCAGCTTTGCATCGTCCTCATCTGTTTCCAATGCCTGCTTTTGTGGCGAATGCCATGTTTGGATCTGAGGCAGCGGAGGTAATGTTGGACGGCCAGAAGGTGCTGCCAAAGAGAACACTTGAGATGGGTTATCAGTTCAAATACCCAGACATTGAATCTGCTTGTAAGAATTTAGTTTCTTAAGCTTCATCTAATCTCCTTGTATATATATTTTGGTCAACCATAGTGTACACCAAAAGATTTAATTAGAAATAAATTAGTTCATAATATGTGTCCAATTTACTTGATTAAAGCTTTCTTATCTTCTTTGTCTCAAAGTCTGTTTGGGGCATCCCTTTTTCTATTTTTCTTTCAGGTTGCACTCAAGTGTTTGTCTAGTGACACTCGATTGTGTCTTCTGCAAGGTATGTCCGACCCACTGCCGTTATTTCCTCCTATCCTGGGTCAGCATAATACTCATGCACTGTCCTCATCCACAGGTCTATGTTTGCCATCTTGTTATACCATCTCAGTCTGAGAATCTGCAAAGGACATTTGTTGATAAATCTCTCTTTGTTGTTCCCACTATTTTTTTTATCTCAGTTGTTGTAATTTCCTTGTTTAATTTGATATTGGTGTCAAATTTTTGCACTAGTAGCCTTAAGTTTGGAAGATGATCATATTGTATAGGGTTCTTATTTGCTTGTAAAGATACCTGTTTATAGATGAATGTTCATAGGCTGAGTGAACAAGATGCCTATTCGAACTTAGTTGACCAACATGCATGTAGAAAAGTTAATTGCATATCCTTTACAGGACTTTGCTAATCAACCCCAGCTTTTTAATGCTGTTTGTGATTTTTCTAGACATTATTACGTTCAGTAGTTTGCCATTGCATTCTGAATGGGTGGCACATCCTTTTGTAAAACATCCATGAAACAATTTGCAACCAAATTGTCCGCAGCGTGATTCGAACTCAGAACGCTGGGTTAATAGACCGAGTCACTATCCCCTAAGCCACAGACGCCACCACATGCATGTAAGCTGATCAGTAAATCTGGCATCTTCTGGCTGTGATGCCATCTCTGTAAATATATAATTAAGAGAGTCTTTCCGAATGGAGGAGTTTCAGGGTTGTGAATCCCAGGCACCGACCAGATTGAGAGGGATGGGTGTCGATATTGGTACAGCCGAAAAGAACAACATACCAAATATGCAAAAAGATTGATTAATCATCATTGAACTCTCGTATTGGGCCACTGGACACTGCTGGATTTGTTGAGGCGGAGATCGGAGCACCTATGAACTTGTCCAGAGTGCTATGATAATAATTCTCATATAATTTATAACTCTATAACTATTTGATTATTGGTTATGTAACAATAACTACTTGTCGACACCAATATGTGAAGTTGTTAAAATTTATCAAGTGTTACTGTTTTGTCATCTCTAGTGCCTCTGTATCTATAAACCATTTATTCAAATATTAATTTATATATAAGAAGAGTGTGTAGTCGAGTAGATAAGAGCACCAATCTCAAAGTTATGAGGACACAGGTTTAAGTTCCAAGTAAGGTATGAGGCTTATTCTGCCTAAGATACAAAATGAAATTGCTACCTGTACATATCAATAAAATAGATTAGAAACGTTTGTATTTGGTCGTCCATTTGTTTTTAAATTTGTCACTCCTGTTGTTCGTTTGCTTGATAAAGGGCCTTGTTGATCGAAACGTTGCTGTATTTTGTCATTGCTTTTGTAATTTGTAAAACTACAGTACTTTAGGATTACGTGTTTTCCCAATCAAATAGTTTTACTGCAGTCTCATCTATTTTGTGAATACCTGTACATTGTATGACGATAGCTTTGGTATCGAAAAATATCTAACTTATAGAAAACCTTCTAGCTACCTCCTTAACTGAGAAAATAATCTATAAAATAGTGATTTATATTGAAAGATTAATTATTTTTGTAATGTATTAATTTATTATTGTAATGTATTTGTAATTTTGTCTGTTATTTTTATACTTAACCTCAAGGAAAACTTTTTTCTTAATATATTGACATATTGACTTTTTTGTGTGTGTATGTTATTGTTTTGGCTGGATGTTGTATGTTATCTTTCCAAGTATTTTGTTTTTATTTTACAACACTTCTTGTTATCTACAGTTTACAGTAACCTTTGTTATAGTTATTGATATTATCATCATCATCAAGTAGATTGTCCCTTCTGGAACCTGGCTCTCAGTCCTGACAGCAGTCCTGAAAACTCTCTGTTCTGTGCAAGTTGACCGGCATCAGCAGCAGTCATTCTCAGATCATCAATGACATCTTGCACCCATTGTCTTTTAGGTCTTTCATTCTTCTTCCAGGCACCATTCCTTCAGAAATTATATTCTCTATGCATTCATGTCGTTTGATGTGTCAAAAATATTTTAAATTTTCCTTGATTATTGATATCTCTCTCTCTTTGCCTTTTTACACCGGGTTGGGGCATAGGCCCTCAACCAACTCATGCCAAGTCCTCCTATCTCTAGCTATCTCCTGCAGCTCCCTCCAGCTCTTTTTTATATTGTTGATCTCGCCTCCAAATCTCGTCTCCATGTATTTCTCGGCCTCCCTTCTTTCGCTGCTCCTGCAGGTTCAGGCAAGGACCCTTCTTTTATATTCCCCTCCGGTTTCGCAAAGTGTGTCCTATCCAGCGCCAGCGTCTTTTTTAACCTATTCGTTCACTGGAATCTGTCTTGTTCTCTCCATAAGTTCCTCATTTGTGACCCTATCATACCATCTTATTCCCTCTATTCTCCGCAGACACCAGTTGATGAATGTTTGCAATTTATGCGCTATTGTTTTAGTTGTTCTCCATGTTTTTGACCCATACAGTAGAACTGCTTTTACATTAGAGTTAAATATCCGAATTTTGTTCTAGATTTGATTTCTTTGGACTTCCAAATGTTTCCCAGTGCAATGAAAGCTCCTCTTGCCTTCTGTATTCTTATTTTAACATCTCTATCTGTTCCACCCTCTTTGTCTACGTTGCTGCCCAAATATGTGTATGATTCTACTTCTTGAAGTGGGATTTCCCCAGGGAGATCAGGTTGTCGTTTGCTTGGTTAATTCTCAATATCTTTGTCTTTCCCTTATGAATGTTCAGCCCTAGTTGCTGGGACCTTTGATTCAATGTGTTTAGCTTATCCTGCATCTGATTTCGTGTATGTGACAGAAGGGCTATATCATCAGCGAAGTCCAAATCATCTAGTTGCTCTGTCAGAGTCCATTGGATTCCATTTCTGGTGTTAGTTACTGTGGTCTTCATAATCCAGTCTATTGTCAGTAAGAACAACAAAGGTGATAGAAGACATCCCTGACGCACTCCTGTTTCTATTCCAAAAGTATCTGTTAGTTTACCTTCATGAAGAACTCTACATTTCATATGATTATTGATATGGCAGTCTGAAAATGAATGAAGGTTTCAGATATACTTTTGGGATCATAATTTCTTGTACTCTGAAGGATATTTGTTGTATTGAACAGAACTTTGCTTCAAATGAGATATATTTAGCATTCAGTCAAGATACACCTGTTTCAAGTATATCATTTTAGATCCAGGTGTGCCTTGCCCCTTCAATCCTTATGCAAAGCTAGACTAGTGATGGGCATCTGTGGCTTAGCGGTAATGAGCTCCATCACAAGCCAAATACCTGGTTCAAACCCAACGGCAAGCAGTTTGGAAGCAAATTTGGTCTCGTAAATGTTTATGAATGACCTCACCGTTCAGAAAGCAATGAAAAACTTCTGAATGTATAAGTGGTGCCTAGAAAATCAACAATATGTTTAATGTGTTTGATGGTGGCGTCCTGTAAAGGATATGCCACGATTTTCATTTCTTAGACCGCCCAAGTGGTTACCGGGGCCCAAATTTTGGGTGTAAAGAATAGAGCCACTGTTACCTGGCATGCATGTCATAAGAGGCGAATAAGGAGGTTTGGCTGAAATCGGATGCACATGTCCTAAACATGTAGAAGTCTATGCGTTTAGGAGCCTACCAAACTAATGTGCAACGTATACACGTTCTTGGCAAAGATCAAACATATCACAAGAGTGATTAAAATTGGTTGTAAAGAACGAACGCAAAGAAGAAGAAGAAGATTTCTTAGACTAGTGATAGTCTGTTTTCATGGTCACCAATTTGGAAGTTGAGCAGGGTCTTGATCAGCTGTGGTTCGCTGACCAAGACTTCTGTCATCTTATTGTACTGCGATTTTGGGGGGGGAGAGTTTATGTGGCGAAGTAGTCAATCTGTTTTCCTTGCCTTCTAAATGTAGTGAGTTCGAATCTGGATCTTGTTGTTTGATTCACAAGTGTATTTTTTCGGAGATTCTTGGTATTGTTGTTGGAGCTACAAAGCTTGTACTTTGTAGAATACTCTCGGCAGGTATTGAGCCATTTCAGAGAAACCGAGCGAGTCCTATGGGAACCTGGTTCAATTAAATCTCTTTCATCTTGAATAAAACCTTTTCTTTATTTTATTTCGCTACGACTTAGATTTCTTCTTTTGATTTAGTGTTAATTCTCTTAGTTCCAGCCTGGTCAGATATGACGGCTACTGATTAGTTCTTGCCCTTGCCATTGATGGTCGGCTTGGTATACCTTTTAAATGAATTTCTTTGTAGCTTTCTATGCGAATCTATCTATATCCTCTTTGTGTCACGATTGACACATAAGGCTTCCACAAGAGACTTCCACTGTTGCTGTTCTGCTGCCTGTCTACCAACCGTCTCCCACTTCAGGCCGCACTTATTCAACTCTCTCTCCACAGTTCTCCATGTTTTCTTTGGACATCCAGGCCTTCTCTTCCCATTCTCTGTCTATCTCAGAGCTGTCCTAGCCAATGCCCCCACTGGCATACGACATACATGTCCAAACCACCTGCATCTTTGTCTCTTAATGATGGTCTCCAAGGATGTACAGTCTGTTTGTTCACTGCTTTTTTAAATGAATTTCTCTGTACCTTTCCATGCCAATATTCATGCTAATTGTAGACCACATATCACTGCCTTTATTGTAACTGCCCTGTATTTGTTTACTAATTGTTTCTAGCATGTTTTGTTTAGTTACTACAAATTTATTAGTATGACTTTCACTTTGTTGCAAGATTGAGCAGATAGGATTCAGATAATGAGGAATTTATTGAAGAAATCGCAGAGAGACGTTCGGGCCAAACATACTTTTGGTATTATCATTTATGGTTTATATCTCCACTTGTATACTTTTCCACATCCAACTTACATGACATTAACAACATACATGTTCACAAATTAGTACCTCATCTATTTTGCTTTAAATTGGACTTTAAATCACAAACATTGATTAAAAATTGTATTTGCTATAAATTTTATTTTACATACTTCTCATTCTTGTAGAGTTATTATCAGATGTCAATTGGGAAACATATAAGATACCAAGTGATAAGAATATCGAGTACCCAAGTTGTGAAGTTATCGGGTACCAAGGATGAAGGATATTGAGTAGCCAAGTTGTGACATTATCAGATACCCAAGTTGTAAGAATATCATGCACCAAGGATGAAGGATATTGAGTACTCAAGTTGTGACATTATCAGATACCCAAGTTGTAAGAATATCGTGCACCAAGGATGAAGGATGTTGAGTACTCAAGTTGTGAGAATATCGTGCACCAAGGATGAAGGATATTGAGTAGCCAAGTTGTGACATTATCAGATACCCAAGTTGTAAGAATATCGTGCACCAAGGATGAAGGATGTTGAGTACTCAAGTTGTGAGAATATCGTGCACCAAGGATGAAGGATATTGAGTAGCCAAGTTATGACATTATCAGATACCCAAGTTGTAAGAATATCGTGCACCAAGGATGAAGGATGTTGAGTACTCAAGTTGTGAGAATATCGTGCACCAAGGATGAAGGATATTGAGTAGCCAAGTTGTGACATTATCAGATACCCAAGTTGTAAGAATATCGTGCACCAAGAATGAAGGATATTGAGTAGCCAAGTTGTGACATTATCAGATACCCAAGTTGTAAGAATATAGTGACCAAGGATGAAGGATATTGAGTAGCCAAGTTGTGACATTATCAGATACCCAAGTTGTAAGAATATCGTGCACCAAGGATGAAGGATATTGAGTAGCCAAGTTGTGACATTATCAGATACCCAAGTTGTAAGAATATCGTGCACCAAGGATGACAGATATTGAGTACTCAAGTTGTGAGAATATCGTGCACCAAGGATGAAGGATATTGAGTACCCAAGTTGTGACATTATCAGATACCCAAGTTGTAAGAATATCGTGCACCAAGGATGAAGGATATTGAGTACTCAAGTTGTGACATTATCAGATACCCAAGTTGTAAGAATATCGTGCACCAAGGATGAAGGATATTGAGTACCCAAGTTGTGACATTATCAGATACCCAAGTTGTAAGAATATCGTGCACCAAGGATGAAGGATATTGAGTACCCAAGTTGTGACATTATCAGATACCATAAGTTGTAAGAATATCGTGCACCAAGGATGAAGGATATTGAGTACCCAAGTTGTGACATTATCAGATACCCAAGTTGTAAGAATATCGTGCACCAAGGATGAAGGATATTGAGTACTCAAGTTGTGAGAATATTGTGCACCAAGGATGAAGGATATTGAGTAGCCAAGTTGTGAGAATATTGTGCACCAAGGATATTGAGTACCCAAGTTGTAAGAATATCGTGCACCAAGGATGAAGGATATTGAGTACTCAAGTTGTGACATTATCAGATACCCAAGTTGTAAGAATATCGTGCACCAAGGATGAAGGATATTGAGTACTCAAGTTGTGAGAATATTGTGCACCAAGGATGAAGGATATTGAGTACCCAAGTTGTGACATTATCAGATACCCAAGTTGTAAGAATATCGTGCACCTAGGATGAAGGATATTGAGTACTCAAGTTGTGAGAATATTGTGCACCAAGGATGAAGGATATTGAGTAGCCAAGTTGTGAGAATATTGTGCACCAAGGATATTGAGTACCCAAGTTGTAAGAATATCGTGCACCAAGGATGAAGGATATTGAGTACTCAAGTTGTGACATTATCAGATACCCAAGTTGTAAGAATATCGTGCACCAAGGATGAAGGATATTGAGTACTCAAGTTGTGAGAATATTGTGCACCAAGGATGAAGGATATTGAGTACCCAAGTTGTGACATTATCAGATACCCAAGTTGTAAGAATATCGTGCACCTAGGATGAAGGATATTGAGTACTCAAGTTGTGAGAATATTGTGCACCAAGGATGAAGGATATTGAGTAGCCAAGTTGTGAGAATATTGTGCACCAAGGATATTGAGTACCCAAGTTGTAAGAATATCGTGCACCAAGGATGAAGGATATTGAGTACTCAAGTTGTGAGAATATTGTGCACCAAGGATGAAGGATATTGAGTAGCCAAGTTGTGAGAATATTGTGCATCAAGGATGAAGGATATTGAGTAGCCAAGTTGTGACATTATCAGATACCCAAGTTGTAAGAATATCATGCACCAAGGATGAAGGATATTGAGTACCCAAGTTGTGAGAATATTGTGCACCAAGGATGAAGGATATTGAGTAGCCAAGTTGTGAGAATATTGTGCACCAAGGATGAAGGATATTGAGTAGCCAAGTTGTGAGAATATCATGCACCAAGGATGAAGGATATTGAGTACTCAAGTTGTGAGAATATTGTGCACCAAGGATGACAGATATTGAGTAGCCAAATTGTGAAAATATTGTGCACCAAGGATGAAGGATATTGAGTACTCAAGTTGTGAGAATATTGTGCACCAAGGATGAAGGATATTGAGTAGCCAAGTTGTGAGAATATTGTGCACCAAGGATGAAGGATATTGAGTAGCCAAGTTGTGACATTATCAGATACCCAAGTTGTAAGAATATCGTGCACCAAGGATGAAGGATATTGAGTACCCAAGTTGTAAGAATATCGTGCACCAAGGATGAAGGATATTGAGTACTCAAGTTGTGAGAATATTGTGCACCAAGGATGAAGGATATTGAGTAGCCAAGTTGTGAGAATATTGTGCACCAAGGATGAAGGATATTGAGTAGCCAAGTTGTGAGAATATCATGCACCAAGGATGAAGGATATTGAGTACTCAAGTTGTGAGAATATTGTGCACCAAGGATGACAGATATTGAGTAGCCAAATTGTGAAAATATTGTGCACCAAGGATGAAGGATATTGAGTACTCAAGTTGTGAGAATATTGTGCACCAAGGATGACAGATATTGAGTAGCCAAATTGTGAGAATATTGTGCACCAAGGATGAAGGATATTGAGTACTCAAGTTGTGAGAATATTGTGCACCAAGGATGAAGGATATTGAGTACTCAAGTTGTGAGATTATAACTGGACAATACAAACATTTATAATGTGGAGACAAATGGTTTGACTGTATAATTTAAAAAAATAAATAGATAAGTGCTGTTCGCAATGAAAATATATATAAAGGTTCCTTAACTACTTTTGGAGAATGTAAGTTAAATAAATAATTCGATTAGAACAAATGTTTATATCGATTTTCTTTTGTTTACAACGAAGTAGGATCACTCCACAATGAGCATATTTTTTTATCTAGTGTGTAACAGGTTTATAATATTGTTATTTTCTTTAATTTGATACAGTTTATGTCTACTTTAAGATAGAATGCCTGGTTTGTATTGAATTAAACAAACATCCGTTCAAGTTTGCTGTCTTAGGTCCTGTTTTGTCCGAGTTATAGATAAACACAAATAGATTTATTCTGTCCCATTTGCTCTGACACGATAAACTCCAAGTTGTAAAGATGTATTTTTGTGTGTGTATTATTCTCTGTTGTGAGAATTACAATGATTGAGTTGTAACATTTATGTTCATTTAGAAGGGTTATATGTTGTTTTGTTGAAAAATTATCAAGAAGTTTTGTAGTTTATAGCTTCGCTATAGTATACAGGGTGTTCAAGATAAAAGTAGCCCAATTGACTAATAAAAGCCTGTAAATTGGGCTACATTTATGTTGAACACCCTATATAAAGACAGAGTAAAGCTTCCATGAATGGTGAGAGACACTGATGATAAGGAAAGCCAGCATTCAGGCAAAAATCAGCTAGAGATTTAGATAGCTATAATGGGATCGCTAGAGAGAGAGAGAGAGGATAGCTATGCTAGGAAACCCAGCATCAGTGGCGGCTCGTCATTAAGGGCCAGTGGGGCCAGGTCCCATCAAAATAATGTGTAACGTGCATTTATTATTTAATAAATTAAAATATAACCTAATCTAAAACCATGCTTTTTCCGAAAATTTGCGTCTGGTCCCATAAACAAAAAGGAGCATGAGTCGCCACTGCCCAGCATATTCCAGCAACTACTCGTTGTTTGGTGCTCTGTTTCACTCCAGGAAATCCAATGTACACGATTCAGCAGCGCGTGTGGAGTGCATTCATTCATTTCTTCTGCAGCATGTGTAGGCACCAAGATTCGCTGGCATTGAGTAGAATGCTCAGTATGAAGGCTGCACACACAGAAATCTTGGTGGTTAATGGTCAACATGCTTTGACTATGTCTGAATTCATAGTAAGGGAACAAGAAACAAATAATGTTATCTTTAGTCAAACAAAACAGATCTTGGTTACATAAACAATGGTATACGATACTTTGTCCATTTATTTATTTGCTATATCTAACAACGCTATATCTAAAATATGTCTGCAAAACCTCAATGAAAAACTTTTCTATAGATCCCAGCACATGGGAGGGACTAGCTGATGACAGAGTTGTGTGGAAAGCCAAATTACGGAAGGGCCAGAGTCTTTGAGAAGAGACTTATGTACGAGCTGAACGACAAGAGAGAAAAAGCGAAAACTCAGAAGTTGTCACAGTAAAACACTTGCCTACTGACCGTCTGTAAAGATGAAAAGGGCCATATATATCTATCTAAAATCTAGAAGGAATTGGGCGAGAGAGTAAGATCGACAAACTGCGCAACTCTTTCTCCCTTTAAACCAAATCATCGTGTAAGTCAACCATTTCAAGGTAGTAAAACTCCCCACAAGTGCAACTATACCTTGCCCACACTGTACAAGAACATTTCAAGCCTGCATCGGGCTTACTAGTCATCTACGCACACAAAGACAAACATAGTGCAACTACATTCCCTGGGATGAAAATTGTGTGGTCATCATCACCCGTGATGGACGAACGTCATATCTAAAAACGAGGGAAAAATTTCTGTACATTGTTCATTTGAGGATCATCTTCATCGGACATCGGACATGTCCATATTTGCTCCGATCTACTCCCAAGCATGTATCTCAGTGTGTTTAGACTAACAACTCCGTTCTGTGTTGGTTGATGTATCTACTGGGGTTTCTCTCGTGGTTTTCCCGTCTTGCCGCACCTATCGGTATGCATAACTTGCACAACCGAGATAGAGAATACCCTTTATCTTCGTTGAAATCTTCAGAGCGTATGTTTTCTCTTAGAACGTTGATGATATCGCTTTTGTCCATAGATAAATCTATTATAGTTTTCCTATGTTGAGCACCAGAATAGTGTTCGTATATTAGAATTGAAAGCTCTATTCATCTGCTGTGTTCTGCAAAGAATAATACACAAGTAAAATCTAATGGTGCCTGGAAGAAGAACGAGAGGAAGACCTAGAAGACGATGGATGCAAGATGTCATTGACGATCTGAGAATGACTGCTGCTGACGCCGGCCAACTTTGCACAGAACAGAGATTTTTTCAGGACTGCTGTCATGGGAGCCAGGTACCGGAAGGGACAAGCTACTTGATAATGGTGATGAACATCTAATGGAGCTTGAGAATAATTGTGTTTCCGTTTTTGGTTTATGTGATCGATTGTCGGAAAATCAGTACTTTCAAAACGGTTTGTCTGGTGACTTGTCATTTTATGAGAGTTAAAGAACGATAAACTTAACGTAACAAAATAACAGCAACGCTGGGGGTTAACAATATTTACATTGGAAGTGTCAGTAAATTGAATAGTTTCGCTGCGACTGCACTAGCTATGCAGCCATTAAATTCCCCAGGCTCACGTCACCGGTGTCTTACACCGCTACAAAAAGCAGTATTACAGGCAGTAACTGCAGCTTAACGAGAGTAATTAAATCACATCACAACAGTAACTGTAGCTTAACGAGAGTAATTAAATCACATCACAACAGTAACTGCAGCTTAACGAGAGTAATTAAATCACATCACAACAGTAACTGCAGCTTAACGAGAGTAATTAAATCACAGCACAACAGTAACTGCAGCTTAACGAGAGTAATTAAATCACATCACAACATTATTTAATTTTAGGTTGTTGCATAGAGTGTGGAAAATTAGCATGCTGACTATACACAGCCTTCGTGCTGAACATACCACTATATGTCGGTGAATTGTACAGGGTGTTCAACTTAAAAGCAGCCTGTGAATGGAGCTAATCTGGCATATATGTATGGAAATGAGAAGATTCAATTATGACGTAGTATAGGTCAAGGTTGTGTAATGGTGTGTAATTGTAATGCGTGAAGGGACGATGAACAAATGTGACGTAGGGCAAGCTAGTCAGAACCGGTTTAAATAGTAAATAGACGAGATGCAATGCGTACCTGGTAAATTTATATTTTATGACTGGGACTGCTTTTAAGTTGAACACCCTGTAGTACCTGCACATGTTGCAGAAGAAAAGGATGAATGCATTCATCATGAGCTGCTGAAGCGTATTCGTTGGATTTCCTTGAGTGACAGAGCACTAAAATAGCGACATCTTAGAATATGCAGGGGCTCCTAGCAAAGCTATCCTAGCCTGTGTGGTGCCGGGGCCCACAAGGGAAGCAAAGAATAGTATCACTGCAACCTACAAGGCATGTCGTAAGAGGCGAGAGATGTAGGACCTAGGAAGCTACCTAGTAAAGAAAAAGCATCACAGTAATGGGATGTGCTGGCCTACTTGTAGGCGAAATAAATGGCACAACGTACAATCGCTCTTAAGCTCAGATCACATACAAATCACACAGAGTAGTAGTTAAAAAGTGGTCGATATGGAGAGTTCTCTCGCGATCACCTAAAAGACCGATGTACCAGATTTCTCCATAAATTCATTCATGTGGAAATCTGATTCATGCCGCCTTAGCATTGGTATGTTTTACGTCACATCTTCAGCACCATTTGGAGCTCTGGTGCTTATTCTTCGGCGATGTGTACGGTTTCAGCCAGCGTTTATTCGGTTCGCTCTCCGTTCTGCAGTCATCTAGTGTTTTTTACTGTGTGGGGTAGCTAACCCACGCCCAAACTCCTTAGCCGCCTCTTACGACATGCGTGGCAGGTAACAGGGGTTCTATTCCTTACACCCCAATTTGGGCCCCTGTAACCACTCGGGCATCAAGTTGAACTCCAATTTTAGAGAGCTACGAATATCTGGGCTCAATAATTAACAATAACGGTGACTGCTCCAAAGAGATCTCAAGAAGATTGGCAATAGCGATCAAGAAGTTAAACACAATGAAGAACATGTGGCAAAGCACCAGCAAAATACTCAAATTAAAAATATTGAGATTATACATTTTCCCAGTGGCTACTTATGGTTGTGAATCATGGACTATTACACAAAAATTAAGAACGAAAATCCAGTCCTTCGAAACTAAATACTACAGAAAGATCCTACGAATACCATGGACAGAAAAAGAAAGAACACTGATGTCCTGAAAGAACTAAATGTTAAAGAGAATTGGCTGATAAACAACATACTATACAGAAAAATTACATACTTTGGTCACATCAAGCGTCACGATGGCCTGGAAAGAACAATACTAGAGGGCAGGGTCCCAGGACGCAGAAGCAGAGGCAGACCAAGAAGAAGATGGCTATTTTGTCTATTTGTCTATTCCCAGGTGGAAGATGTAGTTGGCTGTCTACTCTTGCTATTAAGCGTAGGGATGGGAGCTTTAATTTGCTTTCTAGGGCTAGATGAGTTGCCCTTGTTGTGCTGTATCCGTGTTTATGTAGTGTGGTCTTGATATTGTCTATCCATCTTTTTCTTGGTCTTCCCTTAGCTCTAGTACACGATCTCTTTTTATTGTATACTGTTATTGGTGGTTGGTTGTATTTCATTCTCATTAAATGTCCAAACCACTGCAATTGTTGTCTTTCGATATATTCGATGCATGAAGTTATGCCCACTATGCTTCTGATGTCCTCATTTCGTAGTCTGTCTTTCCTGGTGACTCCCACTACCTTCCTCAAGCATTTCATGTCACAGTTGGTGAGCTTTCTGTGATGTGTTGCTGTAAGAGACCAAGTTTGGCACTGGTAACAAAGTGTTGGTAGGAAAATACTTTTATCATCTGTCTTTTCACTTCCATCTTGATTTTTGGGTGTTGTAGTAATGGTGCCAGCTGGTAGGTCACTGCATTTGCTTTTTGACACCTTGTCTCTATTTCTCTATCTAGTTTTCCGTCCTCTGTGAAAATGCTGCCTAAATATTTGAATTCAGAAACTTGCTTTACTCTGGTGTTATCTATTTGTATGTTTGCTTGGCTTGGTGTTCTGCTGATTTTCATGGTCTCAGTCTTTTGTTTGTTGATTTTCATGTTGTGTTTCCTACATGCTATTAGCAATGAATTCATGTGATGTTGTAGCTGATCTTCATCTTCATACATTAAACTTTGGTCGTCCGCAAAAAGCAATTCGTTGATTTGGTTGTTTAATTGGTCGTCGTGATCATTGTCTATGTCAATAAGATCGTTTTCGCACTGTGCCTCTTTCACTATTCTGTCTATATATATGTTGAAGAGAAGAGGCGAGAGCACACAACCCTGTCTTACTACTGATGGCTACAAGATATTAAAGAAACCATGAACATGACCATCGACGAAGTGGGTGAACTGGCAAGAGACAGAGTGAATTTCAGATGTGCTCAAAGAGAGCAACGTCCTATAAAGGATACGCACCTTGATGATGAACCACTCGGGCGGGAGACATCCTGAAATAAATATCCAGACCAAGAACAATAGCAAATGAAACGATTTTAAAACGAACAAACTTTGCATCATTGGAAACCATGGTTAAATAACAAAGATGAATTTGTCCTGTATGTTGTATGTCAGTGAAGGCAATGACAATGAACCAAGAAGTTAAAAAAAGATGCTGGTGCTGGATAGGACACACTGTGCGAATTCCTAAGAGGGAATATAACAAGAAGGATCCTTTCCTGGAACCCGTAGGAACAGTAAAAGAAGGGAAAGTCGAGAAATTCATGGAGAAGGGATTTGGAGGCAGAGATCAACAATATAAAGAAGAGCTGCAGGAGATAGCTAGAGATAGAAAGACTTGGCATGACTTGACCCAATCCCCAATCCGGGTTAAAAGGACAGAGAGAAAGAGAGAGAGAAAAGCATTGGCTATGACAGCTCTAAGAGGGACAATGGATGTGAAAGGAAGACACGGATGTCAGAAGGAAACATGGAGAAGAACTGGGGAAAGAGAGTTGAAAGATTGTGGCCTGACATGGGAAACAATTGGTAGAACAGCAACAATTGAAATCATTTGCAAAAGCCTTGTGTCAAACGGGACACAAAGAGGAACTTTGGGGGTCTCTGTGGCTGAGTGGTTAAGTCCTTTGCCTTGCGAGTCGAAGGTCGTGGGTTCGAATCCGGACTGCGGCCTTCTGTTCACGAGTGCAGTTTTTCCAGAGACCCCTAGGATTGTTGCTGGAGCTACGGAGTTCGTGCTTTGTACAATACTCTCGGCAGGTGGCGTGCCCATTTCTGCGGAGAGGAACCGAGCCATATGGGGTAAAACCCGGCTTTAAAACCCTTTAAACAAAGAGGAAATAAATAGATAGATAGGTAGATAGCTAAATAGATAGATAGAATATGGGATAAGAGAGAAAAGTAGAATATATGAACGGTTTTGAATATCTAGGTTCACTTCTAACAATTGCCCGTGTGGTGCCGGGGCCCGCAAGGGAAGCAAAGAATAGGACCACTGCGACGAACAATGCATGTCGAAAGAGGCGACTAATGTAGGCAATATGGATGCCACCCTAGTAAATAAAAAGCAGCGCAGAAATTGGATGTGTTGGCCTACTTGTAGGCGCATAACTGGCACAATGTACAATCGCTCTTAGGCTCGGATCACATACAGATCACACAGTGATTGACAGGTGGTCGATATGGAGCGTTGGAAGAAGAAGAAGAAGACTAACAAGGGATGGGAATGGGGTGAAGGCCTAACGTGTTTTATTTTTTTTTGCAATAAGTTTCATCCTTATTCTAACTTCACTTTTGATTGTTCTCCTCCATGCACCTCGACCCGGGGGTCATCCTGCTCATAGGAATCAAGTTGTGTCATGAAACATCTCTCTTACATCTACCCTCAGACCAAAGTAGCAGGCCACCGTCCTACTCGACTGCTTCTTCTTCTTCTTCTTTTCTTCCACCATTTACTTCTTTATAGAAGCGTTGGGTGGGGGAGGGGACGGGGACATAGTGATCTTGTGTGTGCTTGTTTTAAGACACTTTGTAAGCTGATATTCATTTTCGTAAGGTTGTTCTTGATGCCGTCGCTCCATCTTTTGCGTGGTATTCCTCCTGCTGTGTACTCATTATACTTTTTCTGTGTGGCTCTCTGTGGTAGGCGATACCAGGGCATTCTTGTCAGGTGTCCAAACCATTTAATCTGTTGTTCTTTTATGAATTGCATGACTGGTTTCACATCCAGTCTTCTGATTTCTTCATTTCTAATTTTGTCTCTTGTCACACCTGCAGCTCTTCTAAGACACCTCATCTCTGTCGTTATGATTTCCGCTCATTAGCTGCTGTTATTGGCCATGTTTGACACCGGTAACATAGTGTTGGAGAGAAAATTACTCGACTGCAACTAACATTAATGAAGATTTTATATCATTCTGTCATCCACCATGCTTCGAATTTGTCCTTATTCTCAGCAGTTAACGAAGACTGAGATTGAAAAGTATATGTTCATTTGGTACCTTATTGTTGGTACCAGTAGGTGGGTCAATATGCTGTCAATAATATTGTGTTTACTCATATTTTGAAGGTCATGGTTATGACGTATTACAGTACACAAATGTAGTAAAACGTCACAAATTATCATCCAATATATTATCCTGAGCAGACATTTGTTACCCTAACAGTTTTTTTCGGAATCTCTCTCTCTCTCTCATAGACCAGACTGTGCTATCACCATGTTCAACTCATGTCACATCCTTTACTCCATCGTTTTCGTAGTCTCCCGCTTTGCCGAGATTTCTCCTTCCATAATAGTCTTTTCCAACCCTTCATGTCTTTTTAGATGTCCAAAATCAGCCAACTTTTTTAATTTTATTTTTGAGTTCCGTCTGGACAGATCTATTTGTTTGTCCATAGTATGTTGAGGTCTCTTATATAACGCTTATATTCAAAAGCACAGGTAGAATTTTCCAATGTCCTGTTTAATGTCCATGTTTCATATCCATACGTTGCAATGGGAATATGCATGCTCTTAGTATTCTGATCTTTGTTTTCTTATGTCCATTCTAATAATGCTTTCTGTTGTTGAAGTTTTTATCAAGCTACGGTGTTTTTTTTTTATTTCCTTAAATAGGATGATATGTATCGCGATATATGAAGAGTAACAATCAAGAGTTTGTTCCCGCTGCCCGCTGCAAAATTCACTAGAAAATATTAAAACTAAAATTCCTCATCATCATCAAATAGCTTGTCCTGAGCAGGACTTTGCCACCCCAACAGTCTTCCGGAATTTCTCTCTCTCATAGGCCAGATGTCCTGCCTCTGCAGTCGTCATGTTCAGACCATCAGTTACATCCTGAATCCATCTTCTCCGTGGTCTTCCTATGTCTTTGCCGGTATGTCTCCTTCCATGATGGTCTTCTCCCGCCCTTCATGTCTTTTTATTTGTCCAAATTATCTCAATTTTCTCTTTCTTATTTGTAGCATCAGACTAAAATTCCTACAAAAATAGATTCGTCCTCTTCAGAATTACATCGGGGACCCTCACCGGTGCTACGGAGTTCTTCCACTGCTGCTGAGATATTCCTGTGTAAAAAAGAAATCGGAGCACACATGGTTACTACCGAAGTGCAATGACGATGGTCCTGTCAATCAATCAATCAATCAATCAATCAATCAATCAATCAATCAATCAATCAATCAATCAATCAATCAATCAATCAATCAATCAATCATATCATAAAATGTAAAACTATGACACATGTAAACTCACATTGAATTCATGTTCAAGTAATTAGCCAAGTTTGTTTGTTCCTTTCGTGACAAAGGCGGCACATAGGGCAGAGGTTTTAGATCTCCATGTAATGCGATTCGTTGCTAGCAGTTGGAGATCTCGTATATTTTTACATCCCAATAGTTTACTTTCTTGTAGGATTGTTATTCGAAGAGTGGTCTTAGGTCTTCCACGTTTTCTTTTCCCAACAATTAGCCAAGGCCAGACAGAATTTCAAAACAGAAGATAGTTAAGGATATTGATCCTATTGGTCTGATAAAGATAGGTTTATCTGGGTCACCTGTTCCTGCGACTCATCAGTCATGACTAATGCCAAATTGACTGGATGTCAGCTTCTAGAGGCCATCGATCCGGGGTTTTGAAAATCTATATCCTATCTCTACAACACCAAGCGGATATTTCGTAAAACTGTGCGTGTCTTAACTTTAGATTGGATGTAAAAAAGATAACGAAACAAAATTTGTTGACTTGTGTAACTATAGAGTTTGTAGATAAAGACAAGCTGGTATTATCACAGATGTTCTTTGCTTAATGGTAATACCATCTTGACAAAATAGTATATACTGATTAGGTCCACGGGGGTGGGGGAAGGGGGGATCGGTGATGTAGAAGCTAGGTGCTCGTCTCTCGTGCCAAAGGGACCAGGATCGCTTCCTCGTGGAGCCATCTGGATATTATTCCAGAGATCCCTGATCTCAGTGTCGGTAAGGTCAAGTTTTCAGTCCCATCGGAGACGGACGGTAAAACGTCAAGTTTTCAGTCCCATCGGAGACGGACGGTAAAACGTAGGTCACGTGTTCAACTGGGTGGAGGTACTGGTACAGACAGGGATCTAAGAAATCGTTCATTTTTGTCCCTGATAAGCAGTAGTCAGAGGTAATGAACGAGGGCCTAGATTGACTGAGGGTACAGAGGATCTACTATAATGGACCAAAATGACATTCTTAACGCATTGAGAGAGTCTTTTCGAACAGAAGAGTTTCAGGGTTGCAGTCCCATTCGCTGACCAGATTGAAAGAGATTGGTAGCCAATATTGGTACAACTCGTAAAGAGCGAAATGCCCGTCTGCCCAGCGTGTTCGTAGCGTGTTGGACTACGGGTGATTATACCTATGTGTGTGCGGGTTCAATTCCGCGGGATGGCAGAAAAAGTCACAGATTCCCAGATTTACGGTGTTCGTGGCACCGAACCGAAGGTTACGATGTCCATGGCACGAGCCGAAGAGCTGAAAAGCTCAAGTGCTTCTGGATCGGAAAAAAAAGAGCGAAATACCAAAGAGCAAAATATGCATAAAGACTGATTACTCAACATCGAACTGACATGTTAGGCCACTGGACGCCGCTGGATTTGTTGAGGTGGAGATCAGAGCACCTATGGACGTGTCCGGAGTGCTATGATGATATAATCTGATAACTGATTTGAGCACATAAAAACTCTTGGCAGTTCAAAATTGAGAAGAGCAGGCTGACAAGCTGCTGCCCTGGTACATCTCTTAGAAAGATTAAAAATAAAATAAAAAAATTTCTTCGCCATTTTAACAATTACATCAGGGGCTCTCGCCGGGTCTCGGAGATCGTGCACTGCAGCTGAGATCTTCCTGTGTAAAGAAAGCGGACACACATGGTTACTCACCGAAGTTCAATGATGATGGTCCTATAAATCAATCAATCAATCTAGGCCCACAATGTGTTCTGCGCTTGGCTTCATCCAGAAGAGTTGGGGACACCGTGAACCAAAATGGCGCCCGAGTGGTTACCGTGCCCAAATTGGGGTGTAAAGAATAGAACCCCTGTTACCTGCCACGCATGTCGTAGAGGCGGCTAAGGAGTTTGGGCGTGGGTTAGCTACCCCACAGTAAAATACTAGATGACTGCAGAACGGAGAGCAACCGAGTAAACGCTGGCTGAAACCGGACACATCGCCGAAGGATAATCACCAGAGCTCCAAATGGTGCTGAAGATGTGACGTAAAACATACCAATGCTAAGGCTGCATGAATCAGATTTCCACATGAACAGAATTTATGGAAAAGTCTGATACATCGGTCTGGGCAGTGATCATGAGAAGAACCAAAATGATATAAATCATGACATGAAAATCAGCAACACTAAAACAGAAATAATGAATATGGGAAGAAAACATAACAAACTAGACATCATGTCAATGACTGCAATCAACCAAGTGAAAGAATTCAAATACTTAGGAAGCATATTCACAGAAGACGGAAGACTAGATAGAGATATAGAGGCTAGAGTGCATAAAGCAAATGCTGTAACGTACCAGCTAACCCCATTTTAAAGCACCCAGAAATTTTACTGACAGCTAAGCAACAGATGATCAACAGCATTTTCATACCTACTTGTGTTATGCAGAGCCAAACATGACAATGAGCAAAGCGCTGTCACAAAAAATAACTACCTGTGAAATATGCTGCCTGCGAAAAGTTACCAACAACACCAGAAAAGACAGAGTCACCAACAACAGCATAAGAAAGGAAGTTGGCACAGAACTTTGCTTGAATTACATTGAGAAACAAAGAATGAAATGGTTTGGCCACTTAATAAAAATGCATCCAAACTCCACAGTTTACAGTCTTCTATAACAGGAAGAAGGCGAGAGGAAGACCACGAAAAAGATGTTTAGATGGTATATTAGAATCCTGCCAAAGAGCAAAAATAACAATCTCCCAATCCACCAGAACAGCGCAAGACAAAAACAGAAAACAACGACTGGGAAACACCGGTAGCAGTGTGACGACAAAATAAGAAGAGTTGGGGTCGGTTAGCCTATATTAGGAGGGCGAAAGTGAAATTAGTAGCCTTCTGTTGACTTCTAAGCGCATATGTGTATATATAAACGAAGTCAGGGTGAAAAGTTTTGCCGCCAATGTTTATATTTAGTAACACCGTACATATCTGGATAAATCCGATTCTCTACCGTCTAATTGCATCCGTCCTTTACCATGATTGACCTTGTACATAAAGATGATAAAATCTTTCCTCCCAGACACAGTGAAATAGAGAAGTTCATTGTTCATTTGAGGACTATCTTCATCGCACATCGGACATCACATCGGACATCGCACATTGCACATCGCACATCTGACATGTTCATAATTGCTCCGATCTCCTCCCAAGTATGTATTTCAGCGTGTTTATATCATAGATTCCCAGACTTTTTCAACGCCCACTTTGCATGACATATACTTTGTAACGCCCCCTCCCATACACTTTGCATGACATATACTTGTAACGCCCCTCCCCATTATAACAGTTTGCCAACGCCCCCATCCCCACATATAAATACATGCTTTTTCCCTTTGTCATAGACAATTAATATATATTTCTGTCATACATATGTCAATTTTCAAATGATTATTTGCATGAAATAGAAAATTGATGAAAAAATGGATCGTGTAAAATGGGCATAAGATGAATTAAAATGCATAATTCAAATTTTTTTATGATTATTCAATCGCAAAATGCATGCGTATGTAGCCACTGCAGGATTCTGTACGCCATGACCCCCATAGTCATGTTGCTGGTAGCTGTCGCAAATGCGCCACTTGCCTCTTTGATAACTTTTCCTTTAGTTCTAGCCGTAAAGACCCATGCACTCCGACTGTGCCGAATCACAGAGCCATCAGTGTAGACAACATCATCTTCCTCCGATGTGTAGTCATTTATTAATGCTTCAACTTCTGCGTTGACTATTGTGGGCAGCTAATCTCGACTTGGTTTGTTTACCTTGGTGACGACTACAAAGGATTGTTTGTGTTCAGTGGGTTCTGATATCCCAGAGCCAACTATAAACTACTGGGCCTTCGGGCTCAGGTAAGAATTGGGGGAAATCAGACCCCAACTACACCACGTGACCTCGCATTCCAGTATTGGTGTATATAGACGAATTCATTTAAAATCAACACAAAATGCTAACTCGAAGTCATATTATCCAACAAGTTAAGTTTAACAAAAAGGGAATATCAATATAATGAATATGTTTCACCAACAAATAACCAAGACTATCGAATTGAGTAAATTGCAAAAAAGCGTGCAGTGTTCTATCAAACATCTGTATTTTCCAGATCCCTTTTCTTATCTAGGTCAGGAATACCCGGCCAGTTGTCTGGCCTGTGCTAGAGCACAGCCTTGCTACAGCTGAGGCCGGACAACTGCCAGGTATTCCCTGACCTAGAAAAGAAAAGGGGCTACTTATATTCTTAAGATCTCTTTACGAAATCCATTACGTACAGACAGACATTTAATGACAAACATCGTAAATGGATTATAGATAATAATAAACTTGAGATATGGTCATAAAATGAATTTTATTTTAATCAAATGATCATGGTTTTATTCATATTTGGTTTTATTCATATTTAATACAGCTTTAAGAAAATTCAATGTAGAAGCTCAAAATGATTAACAAAGTATTGCAGAACAACAGTTGCATTATAATGTAATACATAGCTGTATAATAAGGTACAATATACATTTCTAACAGAAACAGAAGTTGCTTTAACTGTAGCACACTTTGTTGTTCTTTTATATATGTCCATCTTACTTAGATCATTGATATGTAATGATAAATATTGTAAAACAATTGACTATAAACAATTACTTGCTAGTAAGTTTGAAGTACCCTTCCAAGTTTATACATTTTAGGGACATTTGAAGCACATACAGCAAATTATATCAGATGAACTGAAAACAAAAACGTCAGTCATGCAAACATTGCAAATTAGCTTACACATATTGTTTCTTAAAGTTTGCCTTGAGATTTTGATGCTAAACTGAAGGTTGTTGCAAAGTGTTAATTGATGAAACTTAATGTGAAAATTTGGCCAATTTTCTCTTGTTAGAAGAACTGACTGTTTTATCATTATGCATTTTCTGTAATTGTTTAAGAATACATTAGACAGTGGGGATAATGCTTTTGAAATAATGCTTGCCTTTGGACATCCATTAGCACACATACCACTAAATTCATCAACACAATGTTTCACAATACTACATGTAACAATATGGATAAGGAGCTTCTTATGCTGTTTACAAGCCATAAATTTTGCTTCTAATTCTGGTGATATGAGCCTCTGCATAGCAGCATATGACACAAATGTCAACAGTGTAATCAGTTTAGATGGGTATTTTAGCCCTCCTCTATCCAGTAATTGAATGTAGTCAGTTGCAATCTCTGGCTGAACATCAACTGTCAGTGTTTTCTCCATTTGTAGCAAGGCCTTACATGAAATGCACTGAGTTTTCCTACTGATCTTACTGGAGAACATACCCAGCATATATACTAATGATTCCTCTGTACCTTCTACACAAAGCAACTCACAATCATTAGGATCAATGTGGAAAACACTTTGTCTACATCAGACTGGATACCATTTTCCCAAAACACTATCACATTCATCACCCTCATGACTCAGCTTCAGCAAAGTTACGAATTGAAAATGACCATAGACAGATGATGTGAGACACAATAGGGAGTAAATCTTCAATTTCTTTTCTGTTTCCAATATTTGTTTCACTGATACTAGATAATTAGAACCAGACAATTGACGATATTCACCAAGGGGCTTCTAAGTTATCAGTTTGCAATTTTCCCAAAAGTATGAATTCTACATTGAAAGTAGAAAAGGAATACTCAGCCAGTTCAATCATAACAGTTACAGAATGCAGTAAAGCAGAATATGTCTCTCTGGTTAGTTTCCCAATGGAAGAAGGCAACTTGCCCCATTCAGTCAACCACACAACAAAATTTTTCAAATAAAGAAACAATTCGCTGTTAATTGAAGTTAGTGGATTAGCAAAATTATTACGGCTATTCCTTCCTGAGAATTTACTCTTAACATTCATAATGTGCCACCATCTCCAAATGACCTCAATGAAATCTGCTGTTTCTTGACTTCCTAGGAACCTCAAAGCTGCAATATTGTACTCACTGAAAATTGAAAAGAGCTAGTGAAACTTTCTGCCTCTCTACTTGAGGGCAAAGGCTTTACTAGTTAAAGTTGGTCCAACTTCACAATACTCAGACACTCATTTTGATACATTTTTTCAAATGTGAAAAGAAGCACTTGTACTTGGCTAGAATTAGTACAATTTGAGATTGATGTTTTATTCAGAAGTAACTCGGTTGTGGAGGATAATGTCTGCTCTGCATCTTTCTGGTTCAGCCAATTTCTCCACAGACATTTCAACAGATGCACTGAGTCATACAATAAAAATATTTTTTTTACCAGCAATTCCAGGATTTTCTATATATGTACTGTTGTTTTTAGAAGGTTATTATAAACTTTACGGTTAACTGAATTGTTGTCTGCAAGTACTGCCAGAACTGTGAAACCGCACTTTTGTACACTGTTGATGATCTGAAGCAATTTTGTGCCAAGATCCTCTGATGTCATCCTGTACATAGGCGACAGCTCGACAACTTCTCGATAACTTCCAAACACTGAGGAAATCATAAAAGCCTGTACTGTTGTTGCTGATTGCATAGAGTTTTCAGCCCTACCAAGTAACCTACCACCTGAGTATGTTACAGCTGATTTGATATGAATTTCATCCATTTGTACTGCCACAATCTTTTCCAACTCAGAAAGTCTGCACTCTTTAAATTTCATGTAAGTAGAAATGCTGCCATCATCATTAGACAATGAATAAGGAGAAGTTAAATTTTTAAATGTAGATGGATGTGAGGACATAATAAAGAGATTTTCTGATAAATCTATAGCATGCAGGAGATTTCAAGAAAAACCATATAGGAAAAGCATAATGTACAACTTACTTACTTCTTTTGTATTTGTCCTTATTGACAAGTTGTACCTGCTCTAAGATAAATGTTAGTTGTTTTTCATGTATGTGTATTAGTATCTTCTGATGATAATATTAATTCTCTAACAATTTCTAAATTACTATATGCTTCTTCTAATAAATCACTAATACTTTTATGTTTGGAGAAGTAGCAGGGTCAGTATCTTGTAGTGGATCAGTAAATTTTCCAGCTGTGACCACCTCTCAAGTTTACTGTTAATTAAAATCCAATCAAGATATTTACCAGACACTTGTTTATTTTCTACATAAACTTGTACACTCATGTCTGGTAAAACATTTACACTTACAGAAATGGATGGTGCACTGTTTGCTTTCACATTCATAGTATACAAAACAAGACAAGTAAATATATCCTCCCGTGACTGTATCATTCTCAGTTTTATCTAACAAGTCTTTTAACTTTGCTGTTATCTCACACTTTAAAGTTGGAAAATCTTGTATAATATCTGCAGACAACCACTCAGCTGTTCTATTGTCATGTTTGCTGACGATTTCTACTACTCTTATTTCTGGATCTTTACGAGATTGTGGTTGTTGACTCGATAAATAAGATGGCAATTCAGGAAAAAGAGATGGATAAGCAGTTTTTATAAAACCAGGATGCTTCCGAGGAAGTTCATGTTTAATTCCACATTTATCTATAAATGTATCAGACAATATAATGTCACATGGATGAAAATGTTTACGACACACAACGCTTGATTTAACTGGTGACCAGTCTTTTCGTGGAATGCATTTCTTCCATCTGTCTCTCCTATCAGAATTTGATGGGAATTTAAAAACACTCACATATTCTTTAGTCTAGTCGTAGTTCGATTTACATCCAAGAAAACAGCACTTTTGCCCATTTTAAGATGAAACAATATGCACAAATTTAATTTAACACTCTGCAATATCAGTAATCCAAATATTTTTTGTAGATAAATATACAAGGACTCAAACCGTGTAAAATAAGAAGACACGCTGACGTTCTATCGTTTACCGGACACACACAAAATGTCAGACCACTTTAGTTCGATTTATATCCAGAAACACATCACTTTTTGCCCATTTTAAGATGAAAACAATATGCACAAATTCAATTTAACACTCTGCAATATCAGTAATCCAAAAATTTGTTGTAGATAAATATACAAGGACTCAAAATCGTGTAAAATAAGAAGACACGCTGACGTTCTATCGCTTATCGACACACACAAAATGTCCCGACCACTTTACGGAAGAGATAATTAGAGGGGAGCCTTTTACTGGAGCCTGGCTGGCTAGAGCCAGGCTGTGGATATCCCCTCTTCTTTACGATCGATGTCCTGAATGGCACATACGCGTTGTATCACCTCCTCTGCTCGGTCAGAGTCAACCTATAAACTTTGGGTCTGCGGGCTCAGTTAGAGTAGGTTGTGGCTCGGCCTAGCCACGACTGGCCACGTTTAAGTCTATTGCCGTTGCAGATTTCTAGTTCATTGTGTTATGGGTGTGTTCATTAGTCTTGAGTGATTTTAAGGTAGCAACTGTTCTAGCAGCCCACTTGTACTATTTATGTCTGAAATATCTAGCAGGAATCTCATTTTCTCTACATGCTAGACAAGTGTTTAGATGTGTGGTTCAAACAGTGAGCTGTAATTGAATTATTAACAGCAGAACATGATCCGGCAAGTGAATTTCTACAAACGTAGCAAACTGTTTAGGTGATCTGTGTGGTGATGTGAGTACAGTAAGACGATGGGTAAAATGTTTCAAAGATGGAGAAGTTGGTCATTCAGATTTGAATGACAACACAAATGAAGACCTGTGACTGTAAGTGATCAGTTTCATCAAGATCACGCTGAAAAGCTGAATTGCAACTTGCAACACGCTGAAAAGCTGAATTGCAAGACGCTCTTGAAAAAGGAACAAAATAAAATTATGAGCGTACTTTGAAACTTTTATTGCATTTAAAATAAGAATCAGATAGATTGGATTAAGAAATAAAACACTTCTTCAATATATGACAACATCAAATCTCACAGAAGTAAACAATACGGTACGCAATTCAACAATTTGACTTTCAAAATTGCACATCCAACATATAGCCCATGTCTGGAACCTAGTGATTTCGCCTGTTCCCAAAACTAAAGAAACATTTATATGGTCAACACTTCAGCTGTGATGAAAGGGTGAAGTTTGAAGTGAGAAAATGGTTTTTAAAAAAACCCACAAAAACAACAATTTCTTTATGGACAAGTTTTAAAAAAAACTAGTAGGAATTTTGAAAATAAAATGATAGGATTTGGGCGTTGGTTATTTTGTAGAATTTTGTACCTTGATTAAATGGTTTAGGTATATTTATTTTCTTATTTAATAATAATAATAATTCCTCTCGTACCGTTATAAGTTACATAGGGCCTGCAAGTAATTTCTCATACCAATCTATCTGGGCAACTCGCTCAATCTAATCCATGGAACTGAGACCTTGGAGATTTCTTGCCTCTCTTAGCAAAGTTCGTTTCATGGTCTCCTTAGGTCGACCGCTCTTTCTTGAACCCTTTGCATCCCACTTCAATGCCTGCTTTAATATTCGTTGATCATTTCTCCTCAAAGTGTGTCCAACATATCTCCATCTTCTCTTATTTAATTACAATATATATTTTTTCATTTTCTTTGTTAAATGGAAACATAACTTTTCAGCCCGCCGGCGTATACACCTCTTCATGCCATTTTCTTTCGCATAATTTTCCACTTTTACTATAAATCGTTCTCGTCCTTCACCCCCACTTATTTACTTTACATCGATGGCGAACACATGTGCTCGATTATGGAAATTCCTGAAATTGGTTTTATTATTGCAAAATTATGAAATAAACCAATTTTAGCTACGATAATTTATTAGTCATTAAAAGATCTCACATTAGTCAAGTTCTTGTTCAATCATTTCTTATCTTATACTGGCAAGTCTTCAACAACAAGGACAGACGCAGGAAAAACATAGAGACATATTTGGACAGAATCTGACATGAAATATATTGTCAATATTAAATCCCCACAAAAATAAATAATTTGAAGTCGTTGAATTACCGCTATTTCTTCTTCGAGCGCTCCATATAGACCACTAGTTAAACCACTCTTTATGTGATTATTTTGTGATCTGAGCCTAAGAGCCTTTGTTATTGGTTATTTGTTATTGGTTACTAAACTGTCGCCATTGCACTCCGTGTAGACCCACAGGTGCTCAGTCTTCCCTAATAGAATTCGATGAGTATGCATACTGATTGTTCCAGTGGCTCGACATACTCCTCCTAAGGCATCTGGTTCTCATTGCACAACGGGTAACTAACTCCAAATTTCTTAAATCGCTGGAACGATTCAATTTTTATTTTAGTATCTTCATCCATCAGAAAGCAATGGCAAAGTACTGATTGTATGTTGCCAAGAACTTGATACAGAACATGAAATTAACAAACGTTAAAGAGAATTGATAAACAACATACTATACAGAAAAATTACATACTTTGGTCCATCAGGCGTCAGTGGCCTGGAAGAACAATACTAGAGGCATGGTCCCAGAACGCAGAGACAGACCAAGAAGAAGATGGCTACAAGATATTAAAGAAACCATGAACATGACCATCGACGAAGTAGGTGAACTGGCAAGAGACAGAGTGAATTTCAGATGTGCTGCAAAGAGCAACGTCCTATAAAGGATATGCACTGATGATGATCTTCATCCAACACAAAGTGTTATAGAGCGATCGTACGTTGTGTCAGCTATAAGCTACAAGAACCTAGCACATCCGATTTCTGCGACGCTTTTATTTATTAGGGTAGCTTCCTGAGGCTCTTCCTTATTCGCCTCCTACTACATGCTTTATAGGTCGAAGTGTTGCTATTCGTTGCTCCCCTTGCGAGCCGCAGCTACACACAGGCGGCTGAATTACCACAAATATATTGTAGTATAGTAAATGTAAGCGTATGTAGCTTAAGTGATAGTGAGCTCGATCACAACCCAAGTACTTGTTCAAACTCTGTGGGGCAAGTTTGGAAGCAAATGAGTTCCCTTGGGTTTTTAAGAGCTCTAAAAATAGACCTCACCATTCAGAAAGCAATGGCAAACTGCTGAACGTATAAGTGGTGCCTAGAACATCGACGACTCATTTTTCGTGGTCGATGGCTAAGTATTGTAAAGGATAAGCCACGATTTTCATTTTTATCAGAGTAAATAAGTAATAAAAAACAACACTGAATATAATCTATGGCAATACACTAATTGTCATATCAATGCTCGTCCTTTTCAGAATGTAGGCAATAACAGAAGTGTAATCTTTGAGAACTTCGTAATGACACCGGCGACAATTATGCGAAAATAGATTTACCGATATTTTATCCTCTGTGCACTTGTGTGAAAACACAGTTTGCTACAGCTGAACTAGGTCGATTATAATGTCGATGAGAATTATGAAATATTGTAGATTTAATAGAAAATAATTAATATAAAAATGCTTGTTCATACCATGTGGTACACTAGGAAGTAAGAGTTGGGTTTATATTTTTCTTTCTCCCGTGTAGTGTCAGGGCCCGCAAGGGAAGCAACGAATAGTACTACAAGGCATGTGGTAAGAGGTAAAAAATAAACTGGCAGGACAAAATTCCAGACAGCGGAGTCCTCACAAGAGCAAAGATCCCAAGCGTCAACACCCTGTTGCAGAAGGCCCAACTGAGATGGGTCGGTCACGTTGCTCGGATGCCTGATAAACGCATCCCAAAACAGTTGATGTATGGCGAGCTTGAAGGGCCAGACGTTTTACTGGTGGACAAAAAAACGCTTTAAAGACACTCTTAAAGTGTCTCTGAAATGCTTCGATATAGACAATACGTGCTGGAATCCCTTGCGCAAGATCGCCAAATGTGGCCAGTAACAACAAAGAGGAACCCAATAGCTGAGAATCATCGTATTGTTGAGTCACAGAGAAAACGAGCAGCGCGAAAGACATAGCACACAACACACTGTCTAACCTTGATCATGTATGCCACCTGTGGTCAGGGATTCTGTTCTAGGATTGGACTCTACAGTCACCTCCGACACCAGAGAGGTAACGAGTACACGTCTGAGATTGTGTCATCATCGCTTGCGATGGACGGCTATTAAGAGGCGACTGATATAGGACTTAGGGAAGCTACCCTAGTAAATAAAAAGCATCGCAGAAATCTGATTTGCTAGCCTACTTGTAGGTGCATCGCTTTTAGGCTCAGATCTCATACAAATCACACAGAGTGGTTAACAAGTGGTCGATATGGAGCGTTAGAAGAAGAAGAAGATATTTATCTTTGACCAACGACAGACAATCGGTTATACTCTCAATATTATATCTCACGTTTTTAGTTTCAAGTTATCGGTTATCAGAGGCCTACAAACCATAATGCAACGTATACACGTTCTTGTAAAGATCAAACATATCACAAAGAGTGATTAAATTGGTCGTAAAGAACGAACGCAAAGACGAAGAAGTTATCAGAGGACTATTCTGTCACACACAAACCACATTAATATATTTTAATAACAAAAATCACATCACATTACTACATTTAACAAAACACACATATATATATATTTAGTTAATCTCTCCTGCTGCTTTGTAGGTCGGCTGAGAACGCCAAAAGCTGACGGAGAGCAAGCCCAGTAAACGCTGGTTAGAATCGGACTCCTCCCCGAAAAATAAGCACCAGAGTTCCAAATGGTGCTGAAGATGTGAAGAAACACACCTTTAATCAGATTTCCACATGTATGAGATTTATGTGGAAATCTGGTACATCAGTCTAGTGGTGATCGCGTGCGCGCACGGGAGAGAGAGTTCATCTCTCAATATTGCACTTAATATCGCCATTTTCCGTTTACCCGCTTACATTAACATTTCCCCTTTATTTAGTATGATTTTCGACTGCTTGTCGTACATCTTCAAGTCCCTAAAACATTTGAACCAATTATTTTGATTCATCTTAATATTTTCTACTTAATTCCTACTTTTGACGACCACTTCTTGTGTCTCTATTTTATCTACAGAAACACATCCAAACGCATTTAGATTCATATCTCAAAGCAAAGCCAACTCCAAGTACGGCTGTGCTCAAAGATAACAATTAGGTTTTCTAGCTACTGTTTCAGAATTTATACTTTTTGTTAAGAGAAATAGAAAATATGCATAGTTCTGCCTCCTTTCTTTTTATTGTTGTATTTATGTCGATGAAATGGTTGTGACAGAATGAAAAAACAAAATGGCTAAACCAGAATAACAAGGGGAAGTTATGACCACCTAAAAAGCAATCTTCCCAAATGCATCATTAAAAATGGAATCCTGCTAAGATATGGATTTCCATCAATTAAAGATCTTGGAACTCTGATAACGTCAGTTTTGCAGATGTAGATCAGAAATAAAATACACACTCATCACCATCATCAAGTGCCATGCAAACATGAGTAGGTTATTATGTTCTACCCAACTCTCTGTTTCTTCTTCTAGTTACAGGCTCTGATACTGTTTTCGCACCGTGCCACGATGTTAAGCTGCTGAGAATCTTTTTTTTATTCTGTCAATTTCTATTCCCATCTATCTTACGCGTAGTCACAATGCATTTCAGCTAGGATTGAAGTTTGGAGTGGCCAGAAAAGAACATCACAACAGGTATATGAGTAGGCTCATCAATCAACAACGAACTGTTACAGTTAGTCGCTGGATGCTATTGGATATATTACGAAGATCGAAGCACCTATAGACATGTCCGGAATGAAGATATTTCAAATTGAAACTGAAACTGAAATTCAAGCTTTTATTTTCACATACCATGTCCAACAATTTTTTTTTGGGTTTCTTTCTGATGCATTTCATCTTTTTTCGCCTGCGTTCTTGAGCAATTTATAATTTATCATCTTTTCGGTCCATGATATTATCATTTTTCTTCAATAAAACCACATCTCTGTAATATTTAAAAATGTACCATTTTTGGTGTTGATTGTCCAAGGTTCATGCGTTTATCAGACATCCGAACATAATATATCAATCCCTTGTTGGTTAATGTCATGGAAATGTGGTTTAGGGCACTTATTGGTGACAACAAGCAAATCAATGGATGCCGAGACAGAGAACGACAGAAAGAACACAAATTCAGAAGATCCTAACTTCATGACACGAACACATTTCAACAAGGGAACTGGCATACACACTTTACAAGCGTTTGTGAAGAAACATGAGCATCCACGTCAGACGCTATAGGAAGAGAATGATGATGGTGACAGCATCGTCAGGTATCTTTACTTGAGCTCTATGAAAAGAAAATGAGATAATAGATAAGTGAGTGCACCAGAAACTGGGAGTCGCCGCGGTAACTAACTATACCAGCAAATCGAGAGTCGGCGAAGTAACTGACTGTATGCCATGAAACCGGGAGTCGGTGAAGTAACTGTTTGTATACCATGAAACCGGGAGTCGCGATAACTGATTGTATACCTGCAAATTGGGAGTTGCCGTGGTAACTAACTGTATGCCAGAAAACCGGGTGCCGCAGTAAATGACTGTTGCAAGTAAACCGGGATCCGTAATAACTGACCTATACCTGGTGTCGGGGTAGCTTACCGTATACCAGCGGGAATCTTGTATACCGGCAAGCCAAGAGCCATGTGTATCTGCAAGCAAGGAGCTGCAGTAACTGACTGTATGCAAGTAAGCCGGGAGCCGAGGGGATACAGTTCTTAGTGCATTTATTTTCTACACATATGTCATATGTCCCACCTCTGTAGCCGTCACGCTCAGGTCATCATTTAAATTCTGAATCTATCTTCTCGTGGTCTTCATCTTTACATCTTTGCCAGGATGTCTTCTTCCATAATGGCCTTCTCTAACCCATCGTGTCTCTCTATATGTCCACAATACTTCAGTTTTCTCATTGTCTTCTCAGCATACTCCAGGTTATGAAAACTGTTCTAGACTACAAGGCAGGAGACCCAACCAGAACAAGGGTTTCTTTTCAAAATTCACAGAAAAAACTAACAAACACATCGTCATACAATTTGGCCAAGTGTTGCAAAAAGCATCGTTTTCGATAATAAACAACATTTAGTATATGCACTGTAATTAGTTATTTAAAAAATAATTAATTGTCTTGAAAATATATTGTAAACCCCCTTCATCGTGCAGTGGATTTCACAAATATAAGAAGTACAAGAATGCTAAACTAGCATATGATATATATCACCTTAATTATATCATGAATCCATCTTTTGTCTAAACTGTTATATAAGCAGAGATATTGCTATTCTAATTTGACATTTATTTTTAATTTGGAAGGGTTACATTGCAAAAACCATATCTACAAAACCAATTGAGTTAGACATTTTTGCCTTAACATTTTGTTCATACCAGCAAACGATGAAACTATCTTCGTGAAAACCTTTAAAAAATTATAAACACATTGATTGATAGAATGATATGACCATCATCATTGCACTTCGGTGAGTAACCATGTGTGCTTCTTTTCTCTTTTACACACGAAGATTTTATCGATAGTGCACGAATTCCGTAGCACGGCGAGGATCCTGACCATGACCCTTTCTAAACAAAAGAATGAGCCTGGTAGGGGTAAAATCAGTTGTTGAATACAGATAATCAGATATAATAATTGAAAACAAATTATACGAACATTCACGAAAACAACATAATTCTATCATTACACTAACTTACACTTTATACGAGGAAAATATTTCCTGTTTCATTTCAACATTTTTCAACTTAAATTTCAACCATGTCACGTAGAATTACGCTGCGCTGAGAAGCTAAATGTAGCAGAAGTGCTATGGATGTTGTACATTCTTCTTGTGAAAGCCCAAAAAATTATACGATTTTAATATTTTTTTGCTACATGTTTTTCAAGCTCTACACGACATCGCTAAAACGTACACAAGACGTCCAGTCGCATTGAAAATTTGTTTAGTTTAACAACTCCTTGTTTCTTCAATTCTCTACTTCAGGTATATCTTGTCTTTCCGACAGTCTTGTTCCGCTTCCACAAGTCTTGTATATTTGTCTACTTACGTTTGTTATGTTCTTAATCCTTTGCCTTGCGATCCGAAGATTCTGTGTTCAAATCCGGACTGCGCCGTTTTGTTCACGAGTGAATTTCTTACAGAGACCTCTATGATTGTTACCAGAGCTACGGAGCTCGTGCTTTGTGTAATACTCACGGCAGATAGCGTGCCAGTTCTGCGGAGAGGCATCGAACCGTATGAGGTGAACCCTGGTGCAAAGAAGTAAATCCTTTGGCTTTAGACAAATTAGGCGTTCAATTTATTTCTATTACAATATTGAACTCTAGGTTCAATATTACATTGAATCAAAGGTCCCAGCAACTAGGGCTGAACATTCATAAGGAAAGACAAAGATATTGAGAATTAACCAAGCAAACGACAACTCGATCTCCCTGGGAAATCCACTTCAAGAGGTAGAATCATACACATATTTGGGCAGCAACTTAGACAAAGAGGGTGGAACAGATAGAGATGTTAAAATAAGAATACAGAAGGCAAGAGGAGCTTTCATTGCACTGGGAAACATTTGGAAGTCCAAAGAAATCAAATCTAGAACAAAAATTCGGATATTTAACTCTAATGTTAAAGCAGTTCTACTGTATGGGTCAGAAACATGGAGAACAACTAAAACAATAGCGCATAAATTGCAAACATTCATCAACTGGTGTCTGCGCAGAATAGAGGGAATAAGATGGTATGATAGGGTCACAAATGAGGAACTTATGGAGAGAACAAGACAGATTCCAGTGAACGAACAGGTTAAAAAAGACGCTGGCGCTGGATAGGACACACTTTGCGAAAACCGGAGGGAATATAACAAGAAGGGTCCTTGCCTGGAACCCGCAGGGACAGCGAAAGAAGGAGAGGCCGAGAAATACATGGAGACGAGATTTGGAGGCGGAGATCAACAATATAAAGAAGAGCTGGAGGGAGCTGCAGGAGATAGCTAGAGATAGGAAGACTTGGCATGAGTTGGTTGAGGGCCTATGCCCCAACCCGGGTAAAAAAAGGCAAAGAGAGAGAGAGAGAGAGAGAGAGAGAGGTTCAATATTTGTAGAAACAAAAATTATAATCAGAAAAAAACCAGAACAAACGAGTAAATAACACTAAATATAAATAAAACTTATTAGAAAAAACAGAATAAACGAGTAAACAACACTAAATATAAATAAAGCGTATCAGAAAAAACAGAACTAATGAATAAATAACACTAAATAATAACAAACTGCGCAGGAGTTATGTTATGTTATGTTATGCGATCGACGTCATGGCACATTGGGCATTCTCATTCATGCTCTGTCCCCCGCTGCAGCAACCACCCATAAGTTCATTTGCGCACCGTACCCATGAGAAATTGATTACTATATCTTCTCTCTACCACGAAGACGACACTGTCTGGCATGTCCAAATTAACGCCTAATTCTCGAACTCGTTCCAGTGTCTAAGACGGCCTATCTCCATAATTGAAAGCGTACAGCATTGATAATATCGGCTCTGTCCAAACTTCTGCCCGCTTGAGTCGGGGCATTGTTTGCAAAAAAGTCAGCACGCTCATTACCCTGCACTCCAGCATGTCCAGGTGTGTACAGCCAAGTTATTTTCTTGAGATGCGCCCGAGTGGCTACCGGGGCCCAAATTTGGGGTGTAAAGAATACAACCACTGTTACATGCCACGCATGTCGTGAGAGGCGACTAAGGAGGTTTGACTGAAATCGGATGCACATGTTCTAAACGTGTAGAAGTCTATGCGTTTAGGGGCCTACAAACCAATGTGCAACGTATACACGTTCTTGGCAAAGATCAAACATATCACAAAGAGTGATTAAAATTGGTCGTAAAGAACGAACGCAAAGAAGAAGAAGAAGATAACAAACTAATCAGAAAAAAAAACAGAACAGATGAGCAAACAACACTAAAAAATTCCCCCAAACATTCAGAGCGCAAGGATGTAATAATTGTTTTGTATGTGTGAGGTCTATATGTTATTATACGATCAGTTATCAGTTATATGAGGACTATCATCATAGCACTCCCGATGTGTCCTCCATAGGTGCTCCGATTTCTGTCTCAACAAATCCAGCAGCCCAACACGCCACCTCGAAGTTGATTAATTGCGTGCAACGTAATCTTCAAGGACGAAAATTTAGAACTCGAATCGATATTCTATCTTAAGCAAGAGTGAAAATAGATACTGAATAGCGCAATGATAAGAAATCGATAATTAGTTATAGAAAGTAAGGGATTGAAAGATTTCAAGTTTGAAATGTAACTACCTGCCGAGTTATATTAATTAAAACTGCTGGATAAGCAATTTTGAAAGTTGTCTGAGGGTCGTCTGTCTAGTGGCCTCAGGCAGACATACTTGATCTCTATTCATTGCTGCTGTGGTTCTACCGTGGTCTCCGATAAAATAAGGCCGGTGGGCTCAGGTAAAAATTCTAGAAATCAGACCACAATCGTCGCGTGACCTCGGATTCAGTATTGTTAGATAAAGAGAATTCATTTTAAGGCAACACGACACGATAAATCAAGTTTATATTATGCAACAAGTTAAGCTTACCACTGGGGAATATCAGTATTATTAATATTTACAATCAATAAATAACAACGGTCTTGTAGAGTTGTGTAAAATTGCAGGAAACCTTACAATGTTCTATCAAACACTTATAAAAATCAGCCCACATTAAACAAGAATTTTGATTTTCCCTTCTGAGCTAGTCGGTCTTGTGTTGAAGGTAGCCATGGGTTCTACCATGATAACAAAGTAATTTTACTACTCGAAGTAACAAAGAAATCATTTTCATGTGTCATGTCGACTGACATAAATGAACATGTATCTTCACAAACGTTGGTACTTGGTGTTGACTATCAGTTCGGATGTTGATACGCTTCCATGATATGAGGACGGACTGTCCACAATATTTTCTTTCTGTTTTTCTCTGTCTCATTTCTCATTGATTTAAATGATTTTTATGTCACATATAATTTATTTTTTAAAAGTTTATGTAAAAACGTTTGAAATGTTGTATTTGTGTCTTCTTATTCTTGACACTTCGCCCCTAGGAAAGCATAGGTCAGCAACCAAGGACTTCCAAGTCCTCCTATCCAAAGCCATCTTTTCCAGATCTCTCCACTCTCTCCCCGTTTTCTTGCATTCCGTCTCCAACTCCCATCTCCAGGTATTCTTGGGTCTTCCTGTACCTCTATTGCCCTGGGGGTTCCATCGGATAGCCTGTCTCGTGAAGCTGTCAGGTGTTTTCCTCAGTGTGTGCCGTATTCATCGCCACCTTCTGCTCCGTATATCTATTTCCAATTTCCGTTGTCCCACTTTATCCCACAGTTCCCTGTTTGTGGTCTTCTCATACCATCGCAGATGGAGTATCCTACGTAGGCATCTATTGATGAATGTCTGCAACTTTTTGAGTTCCCTTAGTTGTTCTCCATGTCTCCGCTCCATATAGAAAGACAGCCTTGACATTTGAGTTAAATATTATTATCTTAGTTTTATTCCTGATCATTATTGAGCTCCATATGTTCTTGTATGCGCGTGTGTGTGTGTCCTTTCGTTAAATTAATGTTTTTTTGCTCAGAGGTCGGATAGTATAGTAATGTTCCATACACCTAGAGGGCCATTTACATTTGCTTGGTAGGCCGTTTCCGGCCTTCGGGCCATAGGTAGTCCACCTCTACTTTAGACCTCCGTTTGTACTTTCTGAAGCTGCAGTGCATTATTGAAACCTACATGTAAAATATAATTTTGGAGACATTGTACAATGCACGTTTGAGACGGCGCAAAGCACTTCTGTGACCCAGAGAAAATACCGTTATGAAACATAGAGCTAGGTATTGTCTGATGTCTTGGTAAATAATAAGTGAACGAAAAGTGCCCATCAAAGCACCGTTAGGACACCGAAGAAAAAAGTAAAGCACAATTGATGAATCTTACCGTAATACGTCTAAGGGGTTTGTAATACGTCTATGGGGTTTGTAATACGTCTAAAGGGTTTGTAATACGTCTAAGGGGTTTGTAATACGTTTAAGGGGTTTGTAATACGTCTAAGGGGTTTGTAATACGTCTAAGGGGTTTGTAATACGTCTAAGGGGTTTGGGGAAAACACATTTGAAGCCTACAACAAAGTATTATTATCGATACTAGAGGATCTCATATTTTAAGCTGAAAGCAATGTATTTTTAGAGATCTGTGAGAAACACATTTGAAGAATAGAGCAATGCACTTTTATAGATCTCGAAGACGAGCAGATTTATATCTAGAGCCGCCCGAGTGGTTACCGGGGCCCAAATTTGGGGTGTAAAGAATAGAACCACTGTTACCTGCCACGCATGTCGTGAGAGGCGACTAAGAAAGTTTGGCTGAAATCGGATGCACATGTCCTAAACGTGTAGAAGTCTATGCGTTTAGGGCCTACCAAACCAATGTGCAATGTATACACGTTCTTGGCAAAGATCAAACATATCACAAAGAGTGATTAAATTGGTCGTAAAGAACGAACGCAAAAGGAAGAAGAAGATATCTAGAGCAATGACCTTTAGTGGTCTAAGAAACAAGCAAATTTGAAGTCTAAAGCAAAGAACTTTTAGTGATCTTGAAGACAAGCACCTTTAAAGATTAGAGTAATGCAATTTTACGTGTCTAGGACACAAGCACATTTAGTCTAGATCATTTCACTTTTATATATGTGGGGGACTAGCAAATATGAAGTGTACAGCAGCGCACTTATTGCGCTGGGAAACAGACACATTTAAAGTGCATATCAACGCACTTTTAGGGATCTGGAGTATAAAGCCCTTTTGAAGCCTAGAGGAATGCACATTTAGTAGCCTAGGAGACAAGCACATTTGAAGCCTAGAGCAATGCCTGTTTAGTGATCAGGGAGACAAGCACATTTGAAGCTTAGAACAATGCATGTTTAGTGATCAGGGAGACAAGAACATTTGAAGCTTAGAGCAATGCACGTTTAGTGGTCTAGGCGACAAGCAAATTTGAAGTTGTACAGCCATGCACTTATAGAAATCTGAAAAATAAGCCATTTTGAAACTGATAGCAATGCACTATTATAGATCAAGAAGACAAGCACATTCGAAATCCAGAGCAATACACTCTTAGAGATATATGAGTCAAGCACATTTAAAACCTAGCCCTTTCGCTGCTACATACTTTCTGAAGGTTGAGCTAAAAATAGCTACTCTTTGTTTCTAGGTCACACACGTGAATGTACGCATATAGCAGTGACAGTAGCAATGTATAACGTGTTAACACGTCTTTAGCCCACAGAGGAGAGATAATAACAGACATGTTAATGCGTCTTTAGAAGTGAATGGGAAAAACGTATATATACGTCCTTAGCAGCTAAAGGGCTAGAGCAAAGCATTTTTAGAGATATAGAATTAAGGCACACATTTACACAAATGCACTAATGTCACGGTCTAGATCATAGATTCCCAAACTTATTCGGGCCAGCGCCCCCTTTGCAAGACATACATTTTGTAACGCCCCCATTACAATATTTTTCTACATTGAAGCCGTCTGATATTTTAGACGTAAATAGCAACTAAATAAGAGTCCAAGGATTGACTTCATTGCACCGGTTTTTCCCATATGGTTCCGTGCTTGTCGACAGAGATGACATAATTTCTGCCAAGAGTAATGCACAAAGCACAAACTCCGTAGCTCCTGCAACAATCCTAGGGATCTCATTAAAAAAGTGCACTCGGTCCGGATTCGAAACCACAACCTTCGGTATGAGAGGCAAACGACTTAACCACTTCTCTCCAGGAGACCCTCAAATAGCAACTAATTCATCTTGAACACAGTTATTGCTATACAGATTTGGATAAAACGTAGCCCATATGTAAAGATTGTAAGTGTACGCTCGAATAACATTATGCACACTTTAATACAATGGTTTAACTATGAAAATTAGAAATACATATTAAGAGATTGCATGGCATTAGTAAGAATATTATTGTATTAATTAAAACACCACCAAATGTATTACAAAATTGTTGCTTTCGAATTTACAAGTAAAAATATAGAGAAAAAATTAGACATTAATGTGAAGGATGAGCCTGATGCATTCTTAAAAGCTTGTTAATATTGAGTCCAATTTTCGTTAAAAACAGTCATAAATCGCCACGATCATTTATATGTAATCGGTTCCTATTCTTAGATAGGAATTCGCTACAGCACTAAACCCACGCTCAGCCATATAAGAGGATGGAAATGCAACTAAAAATCTCTGCACTATTTCCCATAATCCAGGTTACAGTGTCGGTATTGATTTTTGAAGCCAGAACACTTGGTATCCACTTTTGAATTTCAATTTTAGTTCTTCGTTTGTTGTGAGTTCTATAAGTTCCACTTCTAAATGTGATGATTCTGCTGTGTTTACATGTGAGAATGGATCTAGAACTCAATTTGGTATATTCATGTTCAAAATCTCATTGAATCTCTCATTGAAATCAGCATGGAGAACCTCCAAGTGTCGGCAGTATGAAAGTCAATTATCCTTTTTGAGAGACACTGCTGATAAATTTGAAAAGTAGCTATATTCCTTCGGCCTAAATTTCGCTTGAACAGACGGACGTTTTCCCACAAAAGCAGCAATAATGTTTTTCGTTTTAATTAAATTCAAATCATCACCTTATTCTTTTAGATTGACTTCATTAAATAGTTTATAGAGGTCTGGCAAATAAGCGATGTCATTTTTGGATGCAATCAGGTTAGTCCGCATTCCGTCGTCTTTGTTTTCTAGGACTCTAGTACTGAATCATATAAATTGTAAAATCGATTCAGACAAATACCGTTTGAAAGCCAACGAACTTCTGTGTGAAGCAACAAACGATTGGAATCTTCATCGTTTTCACTACAAAGTTGGCTAAACAATATGTCACTCAATGGATTGCTTATAATCTTGTTGACTGCTCTAATAATGAAATGGAGAGACGTATGCAGGCGTTCACTTCACTTCTTCGCAACCAAATGTTCACGATGAATAACGCAATGTATAGCAAGTACATTTAGTACTACTTATTTTAAATGCGTTATAAAACCCTTGTGGTGTCCTGTTATTGCTGGAGCACCGTCAGTAGCACCAGACAAAATATTACAAATAGGAATGTCTTTCTCTTGAAAATCTTATTCATGGTATTAAATATTGGTTCTCCCTTTGTATCCGCTCTATTTTCTAAATTTTTAGCAAATAATAATTCTTGACACACTTTTTATTCTTTTATGAATCGAACCTATGATAAGAGTATTGTTTCATTATTTGAAAGAGTTGATTCGTCGAGTTGAATGGAAAATTGGCTTGTCTTCAAATAATCGCATACTAATTTTTCATCGTCTTCAGCCATTTCAACTATTCTTCTTTACACTGAATTATTGCTCAAATGAATTTTCCAGATGATTTCTGACGCTGGCTTATGAAGCATAGTGTTTGTAACTTCTTTTAATGCCGGCAAGATTAATTTCTCACCAATTGTGTCTGGTTTTCCAGCTTTTGCGATTAATAATGAAATATTATAAGAAGCTTGTAATCCGTCATTATCTTGTTTAGTTTAGTTAGTTTGTTCCTTTCGTGTCAAAGGCGGCACATAGGGCAGAGCTTTTAGATCTCCATGTACTGCGGTTCGTTGCTAGAAGTTGGAGATCTTGTATGGTTTTACATCCCAATAGTTTACTTTCTTGTTGGATGGTTTTTCGAAGAGTGGTCTTTGGTCTTCCACGTTTTATTTTCCCAACTTGTGACCACATAAGGACTTGTTGATTTAGTCTCTTTTCGTCTGATCTAAGAACATGACCTAAATATTTCCACCTTCGTTTCTTATAATATTTGATACAGGTTGTTGGTGTGTTCTATCTCTCACTGTGTTGTTAGAAACGAAATCACTCCATTTGACTTTTAATAATTTTCGGAGACATTTATTCTCAAAGCTGTCCAGTTTCTTATCAATTTTCTTTGTTGATTTCAACTTTCACAACCGTAGGTCAGTACAGGAATCACACATGACTTAAATAATTTAACTTTTGTGCATATACTAAGGTCTTGAGATTGCCAGATATTCGTTAATTTAGTGAAGGCACTAGCTGCTATAAGAGCCGCGGTAGCGTAGTTGTTAGTGAACTCGCTTCTCAAGGCTGGTGGTCTGGGTTCAACTCCGCAGTGCGCATGGAATTTTCCCGACCGCGACGGCTCTCAGGTACCAGACATGCTCTGGGAAAGTAAAGGCGCCGGCGTGATGCTGACCACATCACCCAACGGTCAATGAAAAATACAGGCCTAATACTGTATTTCCCTATATACCACGAGGTATGAAAGGGTTCCTTTTTTCTTTACCTTTACTAGCTGCTATAGCAATACGAGAGTTTATTTTTTCATCGTGTCTCCGTTGTTTGACACTTTACTACCCAAATATGTAAAATGTTCAACTTTTTCCAGTGTTTGGCCATTTATTACGATGTTGTCTGTTGAGTTTGTGAGGTCCATAATTTTGGTCTTGGCAGAATTAATCTGGAGACCAACCTGTTCTGCAAGTGTGCAAAGATTGCTTGTTAGTTTGTGGGTTGCTTGTGTGGTTTAATTCAAAATGGCTACGTCATCGGCAAAGTGAAGATCAAATAGTCTGCTGTTATTAAGCCATTTGATGCCTAGTTGATCATCTTGGGTGCATTTACGCATGATCCAGTCTATAGCTATCCCAAAAAGCATAGGTGACATAACGCAGCCCTGCTTCACACCCGAATTGACTGTGAACAAGTCTGAGTTTCCTGCATCTGTTCTTACACAGCAGGATGCTTCAGAATTGAAGGCCTTTATTTCTTCTTCTTCAGCGATCTCTGGTCATGCGCTTAATTTACTGTGGACCACAAACTGGGCAGACAGCTTCAGGTCTGTCAGGTTTCCCCAAAGCTTAGTTTTCAGGTCGACTGGGTGTGGCCACATGTTGCTTCTCAGCTCACAGAAGAGGACAGTCTTGCAGGATATGCTCTGGTGTCTGTTCTGCCTGCTGACACTGGCAGAGAGCTGTTTGACTTATTCCTAGTCTGTATAAGTGTTTGTTGAGTCTGCAGTGTCCAGTGCGTAGTCGAAATATAATGACCTGGTCTGTTCTGCTTAGGTCTTTGAGGGAGTCTTTTCCATAATCATATCCAGTGTTTGTCTTCCAGTCTACTGCAGATTTTCTCTGTATGAGGGTTTTGACCTCTTGAAAAGACAAGGGTTGGTAAATTTGCTCTTTGGCACTGCCCTCCTTAGCTAAGACATCAGCACTCTCAATGCCTGCAATGCCACAGTGAGATGGAATCCACTGCAAGTGAATTTCTGCCTTTTTGAAAGCTGAGCAAGTTCTTTTTGTAGTTTTTGTACTGTGCTGTCAGTGGATTTAGCCTCCAGGGCTTGTATAGCCTTTATAATGTTGATGTATTTTTCCTGGAAGCCGTAGGTCTTAGCTTAAGAATCTCCCAGAGAGTAGAACGATGAAGACTATCAAACGCTTTCTGAAAGTCTATAAAATATATCACTAGTGGTGACTGGAATTCAATTGATTCTTCTATAATGGATCTCAGCGTGAAGATATGATCGGTACAAGAACGATGTGGACGAAAGCCAGCTTGTTCTTCTCTTAGCCTTGCGTCGACGGTTTTTTCAGCCTCTCCATCAAAATACTGCAGAATAGCTTGTCAGGTGTTGATAGCAGAGTTATTCCGCGCCAGTTGTTGCAATTTGACAAATCGCCTTTTTGGGAGCTTGAATATCACTCCGTCTTTCCAATCTTTTGGAGGGTCTCATTCTGCCAAACATCGTTCATTAAGGTACGTAGGAATCCAATTGATTCCTCGTCAGTTGCTTTTAGCATCTCTCCTGAAATATCGTCGCTACCGCTGGCTTTGTTGTTTTTCAGTTTCTTGATGGCTTGTTTAATTTCTTCCATTGAGAAGTGGTCAATGGGTGCATTTAATAATGGCATTTGTATTTCTGTTTCAAAAATTGGTGTTATCGCTGGGTTGGGTCTATTTAATACCTCTTTAAAATGTTCAGTCCATCTTTTCGATTGTGCTTGTTGAGATGGTATTGATTCGTTGTTTTTCCCTTTCACAGGACAGCTTGCCGTCGGCGGATGATTCGTTAGCTGTTTCATAATATGAAAGAGTGTTTTGTTGTTCCCAGTTTTGGATGCTGTTTCTGCCTCTAAAGATAACTTCTGGATGTAATCACGTTTATCTTTGCGAGCATTTGCTTTAATATCTTTGTCCAGTTGTCTATATTCAAGAACTGTTGGTTCGTTTTGAGTCGATAGCATTCTTAGTTTAACTTCTTTTCTTTCTTGGATTTTTGCCATGTTTCTTCACTTAACCAATTCTTTCTTTCCTTTTTTATATATTCCGCTGTTTCTGCTGCTGCAGATTTAATAGTGTTCTTAAAAAGTTCCAATGATTGTCTATGTTCTTCTCGGTGTGTCCTGTTGTAGTGACGTTATGTAAGTTAGTGAATCTATTATGAATATCGACATTGTAGGAACTTTGAATGTTTGGTAACAGTAGGCGTTTAGAATGTATTTTCTTGGTTTTTTGCGGTTTGTATAGTACTTTCAATTTAGTTCTTATTTTAGCAATGCATAAGTTGTGGTCGCAGCCAATATCTGCCCCTCTGTAGGCTCTTACATCTAAGACGGACGTACGAAATTTCGCGTTTATACAGAAGTGATCAATCTGGTTTTTTGTATGTTGGTCAGGAGAATTCCAAGTTGTTTTATGGATGTCTTTGTGTGGGAAAAGAGACTATAGTGCGTTTACAAATGTTTGCCCCTGTTTAAAAATCTATAACTCTGCAACCATTTCAACTACGATGATGACATTTTGCATAAAAACTTGAAATATGAATGACCAAACAAAACATTTTTGTATTGTAGATTGTAAAGCTTATTTCCATGTTTGTTTATATGGGGTATATAAAACTCTTGTCAGTGTAAAGGACACATTTTTAAAGATTTTACAGCTTCACACCTAAACTTCTGTGGTCAACAACATATTTTCTCGGGCGCACGGTTTTTTTGCCGTTAAGAAGCTGGTGTCACACTTGAACGGATATGTTCAGAGGTAAAGTCTATACCAATACAGGCAGTGGGTGAGTTTATTAGGAAACCGTTTACCAGAAACGTTGGATGATTCTTGCTATATTACAGAATGGGATTGAAAGTGAAATTCTGCACACTTCAAAGGATTGCAATGAAGCTGTACTTAGATTTTAATCGAGAAGCTGATCGTGGAAGACTTTATCAATCTATTTTAAACCCGAAAAGAGAACAGTGCATGCTTTGGGCTTGTGTAAACGGTCATTTCGTCGATGGATGCATGAATCAAGAATAAACCCTCCAAACAATAAGCAAATAACCGGTAAAAAGTCAATTGTAGATAGCTTTGACAAGGAGGTTATACGACGAGCAATTGTGAAAATGTTGAATTGCAAAGAAACAGTGACTGTAAGAAAGCTGCAGACTTGTTTAAGGAAGAACAATGACATTGAGTTATCTAAATGTTTAGTTTAGTTTAGTCGTCGGATCACCATCACTGCACGTCGAACAAATTAGTCCATAAGTGCTCCGATCTCTCCTCAGTATGTCCATCAGCGTGTGGCGACTACCGACACCGGTTCTTTGTTGGTTTACAATTCTTCTTTGTCTGCCAGCATAGCGTTCTTGTCGAGCTACACCACACTTAACTTTGAGTTCTTGCAGTCTGGTTAGTGTTGTGGATGCACCGCTATTACGTGAATCATGTACACGCCCTCTCTCCCTTAAGGAATTTATAATATCAGCCTGGTCCATTGCTCGTCCGCTTTGGACAGCAGCCATACCTGCAAGCCTATCCGCACGTTCATTCCCCTTACACCTGCATGCCCTGGTACAAAAATAAAACTGATCTTTGTCAGCTTAGACCTCCCCAGCGATTCTATCCAATGTCTCCTAGCCCATCCTGTTTCAATCTTCCTGAGCATACTCATTGAGTCACTGAGAAAACATGCATGGATAAAGTCTGTGATTCTAGCCAAATCATCGCTTTGGTAACCGCCATGATTTCCATAGTGAGACTGCTTGTAGTCACGGCAAAACCACCACTGTCTTCCTTCACAACATCACCTCCGACCTGAGCAGTGAAAGCCCACGAGCCCGCACATGTCGAATCACCGAACTATCCGTATAAATGATTACATCATGCTCAGATGCGTTCTCAGAAATTAATGCCTGAACCTCTGCCTCCACAACAAGTGGGTTGTGTTGCCTGCATTCTTTATCAAGTTCGATGCATACAGAAAGGATGTAGCGATTGCTCTTGGCACTGGTATCCATTCTTCACCGGGATCAATGTCTTCAAGTGTACACACCTGTTCAATACAGTCCCTTTATGTACAGTATCTAAATGTACGTTGGGGAAAGTTATAGGGACATTAGGCTTCACCTTTAGAAAGTATACGAGTGGAAGAAATATTATTTACGAGCAGCCGCATTTAGTAGTCATGAGAAGCAAGTACCTCCGTGAAGTAAGAGAAATGCGCAGAGAAAGTTATGATATTGTGTATTTGGATGAAACATGGATCAATGCACATCACGCCAATGCAAAGGAATGGCAGTGAGTAGATGGAAGGATAAAGCGATATGTACCAAGTAGTAAAGGACAAAGTTTAGTGATAACCCATGGTGGTAGTAGACATAATGGGTTATTGCAGAATGCTGAACTCGTTTTCGTTTCAAAGTCTACAGACAATAGGGATTATCACGCAGAGATGAATGGCCAAATATTTAGAAATTGGCTCGAGAAAACAGTTCTTCCATCTTTAGATAGACCATCTTGTCTCATAATGGACAATGCATCATATCACAATGTTATATCACAAGAAGACAAAATACCTACGACATCGAGCACAAAAGACGCAATAAAGATGTGGCTCATCAGAGAAAATATTCCGTTCAATGAAACTTACTTCAAACCAGAATTTCTGTCCCTTGTTAAGCAGACACAAAAGTCAAAGAAATTTCAAATTGACAAGTTGATAGAGGAGCATGGTCATAGGTGTTTGAGACTTCCACCGTACCATTCCCATTTAAACCCAATAGAACTTGTGTGGGCTAAAATTAAAGGACAAGTGGCAGCTGAAAATACTACATTCAAATTGTCTGACGTCAAGATACTAACCACGCTGCGCTATCAAATGTTGATAAAGCGTACTTGATAAAATGTGAGGACCATGTCTTGAAAGAAGAAGATGAATATTGGAGAAAGGATTGTTTGCATTTAATTCAACCTAGAACAGTCATCAATCTACTGGACTCGTCCGACACAGAATAAGGTTAGAAATATATTATTGTCATACTACAGTCATTTTCTATTTTATAATTCTTCCATATGTCTATGCTAATTATATGTCTATGTTAATTATATACATGGCACCCATCACTATATGAATAGGGACCCGCCTTTGATGACATCCTTAACCTATATGAAGTGTATCACTGTAAAATAAGTTCTTTTGCATAGCTTTGCTAAAGTTTTCGCAAAACATCAAAGAAATTCGCCGACATGCAAAATCTGAGCTGCATTTCGACCTGTCAACGACATATTCCTTTGGTCATCGTAAATATAAGACTGTATGCAAAATTTCAAATCAATACAACAGATACTTTTTGAGTAAATTGAACTTGACTGAGGGCAAACATTTGTGTTCGGACTATAACTATAGTCATATTAGTCAGTTCGCATAATTCCAGTAGTCTTTCACCATTTTGGTTCATGGTGCCCATGCCATGTTTGCCGATGAAATGTTCTATGCCTTTGTTGTCATTGCCGATTTTAGCATTAAAGTCGCCGATAGTCACAATGAAATCGTGCCTAGGTGTTTTGTTTAGAACGTCTAGCAGTGAAGCGTAAAATCTGTCCTTCTGGTCATCTGTGCTGTCGTTCGTTGGAGCGTAACATTGTATAATTGTCAGTTTAAAGTGTTTAGTTTGTAGTCGGGCTGTTATAATTCTTTCGTTGATTGGCTCCCAGCTAATAAGCGATGATGCAGCTTTATGTGTCATGATGATTCCAACTCCTTCTTTATGAATATTATCGGCTCTCCCGGAATGAATAATAAACACATTTTTGCTAGATATATAATTTTTACCTGAATCCAGACATCTGCACTCACTGACACCCAAGATGTCCAGGTTATAATTTTTCATTTCTTTACACACCTCAGTGGTTTTTCCCGCTTGAAACATAGTCCTCACATTCCAATAGCTGAATTTCGAACACTGTTTACTATTTAATAAACTAGAACGGGTAGCCATTTCACATTAATAGAACGATACACATTTAGATAATTCCTCTGTTTCAGAAATAGTGGGTTTTTACGATTGAGGATTATTAGGCCTCAGATCAACCGACCATAGCAAGTACGAAGAAAACAACAACTTCCATCTTGAAACCGGAACCGGAAAAAAGCCCACGACTACGCAATATTGATATATTTAGACATTTCAAATATTTTTCTTTTAGTACTTGAAAATAGGACACATCTTTATCCTTTTTGTCAGCGTGCATTTTAGTCAAATGCTCTTGTAGCCTAGAAGGTTTCATTGCTCCATTTGAAAATACGTTTTGGCAAATCACATAGGTAATAAATTCTTGGTAGGAGACTGAATAAAGCCGTATTTCAAATACTCAATACTGTACTGTCGACATTTCTTCTTAGATTGAGACATAATGAAGTTATAAAGTTTGCAACAATATTCACATAATAAAAGATGTAATTTACACGTTGTATGACTCCACTTATATATTACACTTTGTATGACTCCACTTATATATTACACTTTGTATGACTCCACTTATATATTACACTTTGTATGACTTCACTTATATATTACACTTTGTATGACTCACTTATATATTACACTTTGTATGACGCCACTTATATATTACACTTTGTATGATTCTACTTATATATTACACTTTGTATGACTCCACTTATGTATTACACTTTGTATGACTCCACTTATATATTACACTTTGTATGACTCCACTTATATATTGCACTTTGTATGACTCCACTTATATATTACACTTTGTATGACTCCACTTATATATTACACTTTGTATGACTCCATTTATATATTACACTTTGTATGACTCCACTTATATATTACACTTTGTATGACTTCACTTATATATTACACTTTGTATGACTCCACTTATATATTACACTTTGTATGACTTCACTTATATATTACACTTTGTATGTCTCCACTTATATATTACACTTTGTATGACTCCACTTATGTATTACACTTTGTATGACTCCACTTATATATTACACTTTGTATGACTTCACTTATATATTACACTTTGTATGACCCCACTTATATATTACACTTTGTATGACTCCACTTATATATTACACTTTGTATGACTTCACTTATATATTACACTTTGTATGACTCACTTATATATTACACTTTGTATGACTTCACTTATATATTACACTTTGTATGTCTCCACTTATATATTACACTTTGTATGACTCCACTTATATATTACACTTTGTATGACTCCACTTATATATTACACTTTGTATGACTCACTTATATATTACACTTTGTATGACTCCACTTATATATTACACTTTGTATGACTCCACTTATATATTACACTTTGTATAACTCAACTTATATATTACACTTTGTATGACTCCACTTATATATTACACTTTGTATGACTCCACTTATATATTACACTTTGTATGACTTCACTTATATATTACACTTTGTATGACTCCACTTATATATTACACTTTGTATAACTCAACTTATATATTACACTTTGTATGACTTCACTTATATATTACACTTTCTCGACTGATGATTGTTGACAAAGCACACAAAATATAAAGAAGCTTATTACTATATTAAGCTTCATTATAAAACTAAAACAACTGGTATCTATAGATTTGACATCCCGCCAGCATATACCAGTAGAGGTATTGGGTAAAGATATCCTATAATGCTACATCTCTCTGTATTTATGGCGTGACAAAACCCAAATTCTTTGTTCCCAAATCGGTCATTTACCTATGAAAGTCCAACGACTTCACACTTCGTTGTAAAAATATTTCATATATATATATATATATATATATATATATATATATATATATATATATATATATATATATATATATATTTGCTGTCACGCTGCATTTCATTCACACTAAAATCCCGCTATCTGACCAACTGCAATCATCCCCTCCAGAACTAAAATTTATCTATTTTATTTATTTATTTGCTATCTCCCCATAGACCGCTTCAGCGCTCACAGGGGGGTACCGCCCACTTTGGGAAAGCCTGATCTATAGTCTGTCCATTAATTCGTGAGCACGTTTGAAATTGATTTTCTCGAAAACTACCTGTTGGATCTCAGTGATTTTTGCAAGCAGCCTTAGAATATCCATGACGCTAGAGAAATATTTTTTTCCAAGAAAATTTGATGTAGTTTGAAATATTTCTTCTTCAGGTTATATTAAAATCAACCTCACCGGATTGTACACAATAGTAACAGATCTACGGTACACAGACGCGTTGTTCTAAAAATACATTATGGTAACATTGAAATATCGTGACTAAACAACAATTTCCCGAATTCCCGTACACCTAACTCAGTCGACTTTGAAAGCGGAAAGCATATGACGTTATAATTGGGATACCGTTGTATAGTTATAGGTGTATCTCGCTATTTGTATGAAGCTATTGTATCATATTTGTTGGCTTATCAAAACTGACATTGATATCACATTCATAATGAGTCTGAAGTGCACATTTATAACAATGCAGAAGGTTACAGTTTTACTATACCAACACTTCCGTAGGGAATCTAAGAGAGGTCATCTATATTGCGATATTCATAACCCTGAGAAACGAACGCAACTGGCGCTTGGTCTGAATAGAGAATCCTTTTCCCGATGGATTAAACAGGAACAAAGTGCACTAATGTCAAGCAAGGAAGGAAAAGAACAATTGACGACTTTGACATAGATGTCATAAGACGGAGCTCTTGAAAATGTTTGCGACAAATCAACTTGTTACTCTCAGGAAACTGAAATTAAAACTGCAATCAGATTGCAGCATAGACATTTCTAAAAGTACTCTATGGAAAATTGTAAGAGCCGCCGGCTTCACCTTCAGAAAAACTATAGGAGGCAGGAATATTATTTGTGAAAAGCCACATTTAATTGCTGCCCGAAGTAAATACCGAGGCAGATCCGTGAGCGGCGGAGGCAAGGCTATGATATAGTATATTTGGACGAATCCTGGGTCAATGCTCACCACACCAATGCTAAAGAATGGCAATCAGTAGACGGTGAACAGAAAGAAAAATACCAAGCAGCAAAGGCCAGCGTATTATACTAACACATGCAGGAAGCAGTGAAGAAGGTCTTGTCCATGACGCTGGACTTATTTTCCAATCAAAAGTACCGACGGTAGGGACTACCACACAGAAATGAACGGACATATTTTCAGGCACTGGATGGAGAAAGATCTACTTCCAATTCTAAACAGACCATCATGCTTGGTAATGGATAATGCATCCTATCACAACGCAGTATCAGCGGAAGACAAAGTACCAACTGCATCAAATACAAAAGATCAAATTAGGACTTGGCTTGCTAAGGAAAATGTCAGCTTCGATGATACAAATTTGAAACCCGAGTTGTTGCACCTGGTGAGGATGACAAATAAGACAAAGGTGTTTCATATTGACAAAATCATTGCGGAATACGGCCACACGTCTTTGCGACTACCTCCATATCATGCTCACCTCAATCCGATAGAGCTTGTCTGGGCTAAAGTAAAAGGGCAAGTTGCCGAACAGAACAGGACGTTTAAAATGTGTGATGTTGAAGTTCTGACACGTGAGTCCCTCTCAATGATAGACATGCAGTTCTGGAAGAAGTGTGTTGAACATGTGCTCGAGAGGAAGACGAGTACTGGCACCGAGATGGATTACAATTTGTCCAGCCAGTAACAATTATCAACCTCATGGAATCGACAGATTCGGGATGATACAAATCATATTTTGATTACAGACTGAGAAATAGCAACGTATACATTTCCATATCCAAATGCGTCTACCATCATACAATTTGTGGTGAAGTTAAGACACCCTGGGGTCTAATGGTGACCGAAGGGAGGACTAACTGTTGCATATTGTATCCAAGTTCACGATTGCACATAAAGGGCAACACACTTAATTACTTGACCTATCAAGTTAATATGGAGATACACCTATGAATAGAATTGACATGGACAAATTCTAGGGATTACTGTAAAATCTAAAATTTGAGCCCCGTATTTGCAATTGTCATAAAAGATCAAAGGAATTCGTCGATGTGCAAAATCCGTAGCATCTATGAACTACTGGTTAGCTTTATTTTAGCGTCATGGATATTCTAAGGCTGCATGCAAAAATCACTGAGATCCAACAGGTAGTTTTCGAGAAAATCAATTTCAAACGTGCTCACGAATTAATGGACAGATTATAGATAAAAACACCGGAAATATTGCCCATATATTAGCACCTGTTATAGGAACTTTTTTATGTTGTAGCACGGGTAGTTATTCACGTGGAATCCTTACAAAGATTGGTATTTGAGGGACATGACATGACTTCCTTCTTTGGTAAGGTAACCATAGCAATGTTTGATTAGAAATGTCAATGCAAGTCTCGGGGTCTGATAAAGATTTCTTAATGCCAAGTCGCATATACATTACTGGATCCAATTATTGTTTTTATGTGATCTTTATGTGAAAGAGAGAGAGAGAGAGAGAGAGAGAGAAGCGGAAGAGAGAAAATTAAATAAGATGAAAGAGATAAAGAGAGATGAAAAGTAAGATGAGACATCGAGGAAGATAGAGAGAATGAACAAAGATGAGAGAGCGAGAACGTAAGAGAATAGGGAGGAGAGAGTACGACACAGCTTTAGAGCGCATGAGATTGTGAGGGGCAATGAGAAAGTGCAGCACAGTTTGAGAATGTGTGAGATTGTGAGGGGCAATGAGTGAGTGCGACACAGATTCAGACTGTGTGCGATTGTGAGGGGCAATTTTAGTGTGAGAGCAAGAGGTGAAAAATGTGTGGGAGAAAGAGTAAGGTATTGGAAGCTGACGAGAAAGTGTAATACTGATTTCGATAGTGAGAGAAAGTTAGTAAGGGGGAGATAATGAAAGAGAGAGAGAGACAGAACGAGAGAAAGTGAGAGAAAGTGAGAGAAAGTCGGAGCGCAAGATAATGCGTTGAACAAAAGTGGGAAAAAGTGAAAAGGGTGTGAGAAAGAGAGGGAGAAAGGAAGTGAGAGGGAGAAAGGAAGTGAGAGGGAGAAAGGAAGTGAGAGGGAGAAAGGAAGTGAGAGGGAGAAAGGAAGTGAGAGGGAGAAAGGAAGTGAGAGGGAGAAAGGAAGTTAGAGGGAGAAAGGAAGTGAGAGGGAGAAAGGAAGTGAGAGGGAGAAAGGAAGTGAGAGGGAGAAAGGAAGTGAGAGGGAGAAAGGAAGTTAGAGGGAGAAAGGAAGTGAGGGGGAGAAAGGAAGTGAGAGGGAGAAAGGAAGTGAGAGGGAGGGAGAAAGGAAGTGAGAGGGAGAAAGGAAGTGAGAGGGAGAAAGGAAGTGAGAGGGAGAAAAAGTGAGAGTGGCGAAAAAAGTAACATAGACAGAAAAAATGTTTTTAAAGGATATATTAGCTAATTCCACGCCAAACCTCCAATTTGCCGTATATGGCATATGGTAGGTAATAGTGGTTCTATTCTTTACCTCAAATTTGGGTCCCGGTAACCACACGGGCGTCTGATTTGTATTATGCATCTTCTTTGTCTCTTTATCGGACTGGAGAGATGTGTATGCGCATTCACTGAGATTTTCATAGTCGATATTGCGATCATATCTCATATCAGACATGTATGCACTTACCCTTCTACCAATTCCAAGTAGCGCTCCTTCGATCCCTACCCGCTTAGCCAGACATTAGTCTGTTACCAGGGCCACCAATTGGAGGTGGGGTAGGATCTTGATCAGTACCAGCTCACTGACCCTGGTGTCACTTTATATCTTTACGTTATTGTGCCTGCGGCCCCACGTCACCGGTGTCCAAACTCGGGGTAAAGAATAGAACCACTATTATCTGCCATATACGGCAAGAGTGGAGGTTTGGCGTGGGATTTGCTACCCCATCCTGTAAAAAACATTCAACTACCAAAACCACAAAGAAGCACATGAGAGCTTGCAAGGCCTTGGTTGGGGGTCTATGCTTCCTTTGGGGCGAAAAGTAGAAGAAGATAAAGCAGACTCTTTTTCCTATAGTGCAATTGGGGAGGGGGGGGCACTCGAGCTTTCTTTAAAACCAAGAAACCTCCAACAGCTCTAGGCGTGTAGTGATATACCTAGTGCTGTGGAGACTCCTACCCAGGTAGGTATCATTGGTCATCACTGCAGTATTCTCCCATTTCTAGTGTGGTTGGAGCTCTAAAAACATCACTTATTGATCTCGGCGGGCATGTGATTATAGTCCAGAGAGTCACTTCCACGGATGCTCTAGAACAACCACTGGTTGACCACTCTTTCTGACCTATGTGTGATTTTCGCCAGGGAGAATACTGAGCAACAAACTGCGCGGACAAACGTTTACGTTCGCTCGAAACGGTCAGTTTTAGTTTGTTAACTGACCATTTTTAACTGAGCCTGCTAGTATACATATTTGTTTAGACGTCGTTCTACAATTGTAGGGCAATCGCGCCCGAAAAGTGTCGACCTTGTCAATGTTTGGGCATGTACGAGAAGACAAGACTACGAGAACTAGATTAGGAAGTAAAGAAAGTGAGCAGCGTCTAGCCGAATGGATTAAGGAGCGGATCCTATCGGAGACCCGTTTTCAATCCACGGTAAGGCAATTCTTTTCTGTCGGGGTCATAAGAAAAATTCTAACATGAACAGTTTTGTGTCAACTGCACTAGTCATGCGGTCATTCCGCAGGCTCACGTCCCCCAATGTCTTGTCCTAGACCACCCTAAAAAGTGGTACTACAGGTACTAAAGACAGAATGTGAGAAAGATTCCTGAAGGTATGAATAAGGCCATTCATCACGCTATTGCTTGAACGTTATCTGCATTACAACTCGCTATCCATCCATCACTCTGAGCATCAATAGACGTATTTAATTGAATAACCATTTATTAGAATTCCCACATTTTCTTTTTTTTTATATGGCCTTTTTCGTCTTTTACAGACGGTCAGTTTGCAAGTGTTTTACTGTGATAACTTCTAAGTTTTCGCTATTCTCTCTTGTCTTCCACCTTATACATAAGTCTCTTCTCAAACGATTTTGCGCAATTGAGCAATATCGCTTTCCACACAACTCTGTCATCAGCTAGTTTCTCCCATGTGCTGGGAACTATAGAACAGTTTTTCATTGATGCTTTGCAGACATCTTTATACCTGAGCAGTGGTCTGCCCTGGTGCCTTTTCCACCTCGTAAGGTTACAGAACAGAATTTGTTTTGGTATGCGACAAGTTTCCATTCTTCTCACATGCCTCAACTATCTTAGTCGTCCACTGCTGAGCATGCCCATGATGGAAAGCAGGTTTGCACGTTGCAGTACTTCAGAGTTGACTATCTTGTCGTACCACCTGATGTTCATAATCTTGCGGAGACATCGAAGGTGAAAGATGTTAAGACTCCTCTCGTGTCTTGAGTAGGCTGTCCATGTTTCTGAGCCATATAGTAAAGAACTAATTACACAGGCTCTATATATTTTAATCTTCGTCTGCAATGTTAGCGTTGTGTTGTCACACGCTCGTTTGGATAGTTTGCTGAAAGTAGTAGCGGCACTCCCTATTCGAGCGTTGATTTCTACATCAAGAGAAAGGCTGGTAGTGAGCAAGGAATCAAGATAACGAAATTGTCGTCTTACAGTTCTGGTAATAAACTACTAGGAATCACGTGAAACAACAATGAACAGGCAATGATTCTAACAAGAATTTTAACACTAAAATTAACACAAATAAACAAAATGAACTGTTCGGTTCTCTCTTTCTCTCTCTCTCTCTCTCTCTCTCTCTCTCTCTCTCTCTCTCTCTCTCTCTCTGATCACGCCCAGATCGATGTACCAGACCTCCCATAAATTCTATTCATGTGGAAATCTGATTCATGCAGCCATAGCATTGGTGTGTTTTAATTCACATCTTCAGCACCAGTTGGAACTCTGGTGCTTATCCTTCGGCGATGTGTCCAGTTTCAGCCAGCGTTTACTCGGTTCGCTCTCCGTTCTGTAGCCATCTATGTTTTTTTACAGTGTGGGGTAGCTAACCCCACTCCCTACCTCCTTAGTCGCCTCTTACGAAATGTGTAGCAGGTAACATTGGTTCTATTCTTTCCACCCCAATTTGTGCCCCGGTAACCACTCGGGTGCCTGTTCGCTTCAAGAAATTACACATGGACATTTCTTACTCTGATTTCTGTTCCTGATTCCAATGGAATATAAGGGCTGCAACTTATCAGTAACATTTACATCAATACATCAATGGTCATGTCTGTAGGCGTAGGCGATCATGTATCTCCACAACTCTTTCTGCCTGGTGCATGTAATCAGTTCTGACCTCGATATATTGTGGAACCATGATGTCAGGTTCAGTCTCAGAACCATGATGTCAGGTTCTATATCGGTCTCAGTTCCATGGAGGAGATTGAGGGAGTTGTCCAGGATAGAGCGGTATGGAGAAATTACTTGAAGGCCCTATGTAACGTATAACGGTACTAGAGGAATTATTATTATTATTATTATTATGTCAGGCCACCCAACATCTTCTCCCTTTGTTTTCCACGATCTCTTCTTCCCTGAATTTTACCTGTTGTCAACAAATGTTCTAAACCTTCTCTTCGCGTTATATGCCCGAAGAACCTTGATTGTCGGAATCTTTTTCTTTTGATAAGGTTTCATTGTGTGCATGCCTGATTTAAAACCTCCACATTTGTTTTCTTCGCTGTCCATGAAATTTTCAACATTCTTCTGTAAAACCACATCCCTGCAGCATCCAATGATCGTATTGATTGTTTGGTGCCCTGATTCCCTGCCATACAGAAGTATTGGATTAAAAAAAATTTCTTCCGATGCAGAAGCACTTGAGATTTCAGCTCTTCGGCTGAGTGTCATGGAAGACTACTAAAAAATGGAGCGACATCATCAAGAACAGCCTTACAAAAATGAATATCAGCTTACAAAGTGCCTTAACAGAAGCACACACAAGCTCGCTACGTCCCCCCTTTCCCTCCAAACTTCTATAAAGAAGTAAATGGTGGAAGAAAAGAAGAAGATATATTGGACAATATAGTTATATCCTTAGTTTTCATTGTTCATCGGTACACGATGGGTGATGTGGTCAACATAACGTCGGCCACTTCTACTTTCTAATTTCTCTTCTTGTACTTAATTGAGGCTAGCTCGACATGAGAGTCGACATGAGAGTCGACATGAGAGTCGACATGAGAGTCGACATGATAGTCGATATCAATGCCACGGCAGAATTAGAACCAGTTGTATTGAGAACAGAAATTAGAGAAGTCATCCAATTAGTCACACCGAATAAAACACATGGCCAAGACAAAATAACAATCGAACTAATGAAATCAGCAGAAGAACGGGAAATAGCATGGCTACACAGACAATATAATCTAGTATGGAAAGAAACAACAAACACCACAAGATTGGAGAAATGACACAAGTATCCCAACCAAGAAAAAGAAAGGTAACAAGCGAGACTGCACATAGTACAGAGGCATTTATCTCCTGAAATACAGTAGATAAACATTTTGCAAGATCCTCGAGAAAACAATACTGTCTGCAATCGAACCCGAATTGAGTGAAACGCAAATGGGATTTAGGAAAAGTACAGGATCTACAGACTCCATTTTCGCTTTCAGAGAAATAATAGACAAATCAATCCAGTTCAACGAAACACTTTATTTGGTCTTTGTTGACTAGAAAAGGGTATTCGACAGAGGAGACTGAGAGAAACTGTAGGAAGTCCTAAAATACTGCAACGTGTATACACACTTAAACAACAAATGCAGAAGCATTATATGATAACAAATTTATTGTAAGAGCAAATACAGGCTGATACAAGTCTGTCACTACATTGTCTGTTTAAGACAAGGTTCATCATCATCAGGTGCCGTGCCGGCTGGCGTAGGCGATCATGGATCTCCATAAATCTTTGTCGTTGGTGTATGCTATCATCTCAGACGTTGACGCTCTACCGTGCCATGAAGTCAGGCTATCCAAAATTTTCTCTCTTTGTCTTCCTCTGTCTCGTCTACCCTCGATTTTACCGGTTGTCACAATGTGTTCTAAACCTCCCTCCTCATCACATGCCCGAAAACTGATGACTGCCTCTTGTTTATATTGATGTTATATTTTTCTTTGTTTTGATCTCATTCAACACCTCAACATGAGTTATTTTAGCAGTCCATGGGATTCTCATCATTCTTCTATAAAACCACATCTCTGTGGCTCCCAGAGATTTTCGATCTGTTTTATCAGCTGATTGTGCTAGAATTGCTCGCTGGATGTGTTCGTAAGAATGCTCGTATTGCTAGGATAGGCAATGGGTGCCATAAGAAATAAGGGTAATTGGTTCGAATCCTGTGTGTGATAATTTTGTTTCCGAAGCTTCTAATACTTTGTACATTCATGGTATGGGAAAATGTCATGTTTTAATATGGTTTGGGATGTCTGATGCATACATTGCATTATAAATACACGGAGAAGAGAGATTTGGAGGCAGATATTAACGATTTAGGGAAGTAGCTGCAAGAAATATGAACATTTTTGGCATGGGTTGGTTGAGCGTCTATGTCATAATTGGGGTTTCACTCTCTCTCTCTCTCTCTCGTGATCCCCCTTAGACTAATGTACCAGATTTCCCCATAAATCTCATTCATGTGGAAACCTGATTCATGCATCCTTAGCATGGGTGGGTTTCGTCACATCTTCAGCGCCATTTGGAGCTCTGGTGCTTATTCTTCGACGATGTGTTCGGTTTTAGCCAGCGTTTACTGGGCTCGCTCTCCGTCATCTTTGGGCTGTCCCCATCCGACCTACAAGGCAGCAGGTTCAATTGGGGTTTAAGATGCACAAGAAAAGTGATAGTACTGTGGTTAGTGTACTTGGCATATAAACGAGTGGGTTCCAGGTTCAAAATCACCAGTTGGGGTGTGAATTATTGTCCAACTACAAATGATTCTCATGTCGATTCCGCCTGTGCTCGGTAACAGAGAAACACTTGGACGCTGCTGGATTTGTTGATGTGGTGATCGAAGCACATATGGACATTTCCTGAGTGCTATGATGATCGTCATCTGATAACTTCTTCTTCTTTGCGTTCGTTCTTTACGACCAATTTTAATCAGTATTTTAGTAAGTATAAGTCAAGGTTACATACTGTATTTCCTCTTATATGGCCTTTTTCGTTTTTACAGACGGTCAATTGGCAAGTGTTTTACTGTGACAACTTCTGAGTTTTCGCTTTTTTCTCTTGTCGTTCAGCTCATACATAAGTGTCTTCTCAAAAGACTCTGCTCCCTTTCGTAATTTGGCTTTCCACACAACTCTGTCATCAGCTAGTTTTCCCATGTGCTGGGACCTATAGAAAAGTTTTTCATTGAGGCTTTGCAGACATCTTTATATCTGAGCAGTGGTCTGCCCTGGTGCCTCTTCCCTCCGAAAGTTCACAGAACAACATTTGTTTTGGTATGCGATAAGTAATTTCTCTTATTCACTACTTATATGGACAGCATCTGCGAAAAGACTATAATAACATTAAAGTGACGTGAGATACAACAGAAAGTGTTAGTTAATACAGAAGTACTCGAACAAACAAACAGACAAATAAACAAGTTTTAGGAAAACTAGGCATGAAGAAACAATTATTAAGAGAAATAAAATTCCAACTTAGATTCTGTAGTGTATCTCAACTTAGATTCTTTAGTATATCTCAACTTAGATTCTTTAGTATATCTCAACTTAGATTCTTTAGTATATCCCAACTTAGATTCTTTAGTATATCTCAACTTAGATTCTTTAGTATATCTCAACTTAGATTCTTTAGTATATCCCAACTTAGATTCTTTAGTATATCTCAACTTAGATTCTTTAGTATATCTCAACTTAGATTCTTTAGTATATCCCAACTTAGATTCTTTAGTATATCTCAACTTAGATTCTTTAGTATATCTCAACTTAGACTCTTTAGTATATCCCAACTTAGATTCTTTAGTATATCTCAACTTAGATTCTTTAGTATATCTCAACTTAGACTCTTTAGTATATCCCAACTTAGATTCTTTAGTATATCTCAACTTAGATTCTTTAGTATATCTCAACTTAGACTCTTTAGTATATCCCAACTTAGATTCTTTAGTATATCTCAACTTAGATTCTTTAGTATATCTCAACTTAGATTCTTTAGTATATCTCAACTTAGATTCTTTAGTATATCCCAACTTAGACTCTTTAGTATATCTCAACTTAGATTCTTTAGTATATCCCAACTTAGACTCTTTAGTATATCCCAACTTAGATTCTTTAGTATATCTCAACTTAGACTCTTTAGTATATCCCAACTTAGATTCTTTAATATATCTCAACTTAGATTCTTTAGTATATCTCAACTTAGATTCTTTAGTATATCCCAACTTAGACTCTTTAGTATATCCCAACTTAGATTCTTTAATATATCTCAACTTAGATTCTGTAGTATATCTCAACTTAGACTCTTTAGTATATCCCAACTTAGATTCTTTAATATATCTCAACTTAGATTCTTTAGTATATCTCAACTTAGATTCTTTAGTATATCTCAACTTAGATTCTTTAGTATATCTCAACTTAGATTCTTTAGTATATCTCAACTTAGATTCTTTAGTATATCTCAACCGTCAATGATACACAAAGTAAAAGAAAACAGGGAAAGAGGAAGACTAGGCAAATGTTGAACTAACGGGATAGCGGACTCATGAACTGTAATTTGGTAACCACTTGGTAGCCTGTGACCGATGTGTAAGGAATAGAACCACTGTTACCTGCCACGCACGTCGTAAGAGGCGTCTAAGGAGGTTTGGCTGAAATCAGATGCACGTGTTCTAAATGTGTAGAAGTCAACCTGCTGCCTTGCGACGGGTGACAAGTCCCCTGTGAGTGCTGTTAAATTCCGTAGGCTGGCAGAAAAGCCACAGGTTCTCCAGATTTACGGTGTTCGTGGCACGAACCGAAGGGTTACGATGTCCATGGCATCGAGCCGAAGAGCTAAAGAGCTCAAGTGCTTCTGATCGAAAAAAAATAAGGAAAAGAAAGAATTTTACGGAAAAGAGTAAGAACTTACAAATACATTCAAATATCTTTGTATGACAATGAACCAAAGTTCAAAAGCCAAATCGCTGATAGATTATTGAAGAAGAAAAAGAAGTAGATAAATGAAAATAATATAAGAAAACATTGATCCTTATTTTATACATCCTAAAACTGTTTTAGATGACAGTTTACCAGACCGCTGACTCAGTTTGAGATGACAGAGTTTACCAGACCGCTGACTCAGTTTGAGATGACAGAGTTTACCAGACCGCTGACTCAGTTTGAGATGACAGAGTTTACCAGACCGCTGACTCAGTTTAAGATGACAGAGTTTACCAGACCGCTGACTCAGTTTTAGATGACAGAGTTTACCAGACCGCTGACTCAGTTTGAGATGACAGAGTTTACCAGACCGCTGACTCAGTTTGAGATGACAGAGTTTACCAGACCGCTGACTCAGTTTGAGATGACAGAGTTTACCAGACCGCTGACTCAGTTTGAGATGACAGAGTTTACCAGACCGCTGACTCAGTTTTAGATGACAGAGTTTACTAGACCGCTGACTCAGTTTGAGATGACAGAGTTTACCAGACCGCTGACTCAGTTTGAGATGACAGAGTTACCAGACCGCTGACTCAGTTTATCAATGAATAAAGTGAATAAATATTTAGTAAAATAATCTGGATACTTCAAAGTGGTGGATACCTTGATAGTGGAAATATCAAAGTAATAAGTATGATTAATAATTATAATCTAGACTGAATCAATGATCTGTAATCTTTCGGATGTTCGGAAACAGGAAGTTCTTCAACGTATGAAACTGGTCTGAACGGAGATTGTTTACTTTAGTACGATATTATCGACATATTTTTCCATGTGAAGTTTCCAGAAACAGGTGGAATCATGTGGAAGTAACAATGATTTGTTTCGTTTCTTGTTTATCTTGAAACTTTAAGAACAACAAACAACATGACTATTCAATCACTTCAGAAGTTTTCTTGAAGACGTATTGAAGCATATGTTGAGGTCAAGGTCTTGTCCGGGTCATCGATCTTGCATTCAAAATAACATTCACAAGTCTTTTACGTGATTGCATTCATGGCTATTTTCTTACCTGCAAGTGTTACATCCTTAAAAATGTTGCAAAAATTAGTTGCCTTTATAACACATTTTCCCGGTTTCACCACGTCTGCATTGAAACTATCAAATAAAAAGCTCTTGACATCAGCAACAGACGGTGCATAATTGAATACCATCATTAAATATAACGATGGAGATTGATTGAGAATGCAACAATACCAGTACTGGCATTGGCTAGGACTGTTCTCCGATGGACAGCAGATGAGAAAAAAGGTCTGAATGTCCAAAGGAAACGTAGAAGAACTGTGGAAAGAGATATAAGGGATTGTGATCTGAGGTGAAAAACAATTGGTAATAAGCCGGCAGAACGACAACAACAGAAATCTCATACTGAAGCCTTATTTGTCTGTATTAATAAAATACAAATTCAGTGGTTTGGACATTTAATGAGAATGAAATACAACCAACCACCAATAACAGCATACAATAAAAAGAGATCGGGTACTAGAGCTAAGGAAGACCAAGAAAAAGATGGATAGACAATATCAAGAACACACTACATTAACACGGATATAACACAAAAAGGGCTACTCATCTGGTCCCAGAACGCAAATTAAAGCTTCCATCCCTACGCTTAACGGCAAGAGTGGACAGGCAACTACATCTTCCACCTGGGAATAGACAATAGACATTTAATACAATACACACACACACACATACACAGACGTATATATATATATATATATATATATCGCTAGAGAAGAGAGAGAGAGAGAGAGAGAGAGAGAGATTGAAACTACAGGGATCTAATGATCAGCTCACCATATCAGAACCCATTGAAAAAAATTAACGATTCCATCATTTCTGGTAGCAATGCTTCGTGGTGTTGTTGATGTCCTGGTAATGTAATACTACAAGTTTGGACTACATGCTACATGATACTTTACTTGTGAAACTAAATTAAAAGTACTTCTGAAGTCAAAATATGGATCGCCTGAATAGTAAGGAAAGTTAGCCTTCACGAAAAAATCAGTCTGAAATGTCACATTATGCACCCCTATTACATATAAATTCATAGCGGACGACCCCCACCCTCTCCCTCAAAAAAATAATTAAATATTGCAAAAATAACAATATTTTTGAACGAATACAAATCAATAGCAAACAATTGTTACTTTTTTCTGACATGATAAAACAATAACAGCTTTTTACTGCTGTAATACTTCTACAGTGAGCGTCTGTAGCTCAAGAGGTAGTGAACTCGATCACAAACCCAAGCGTACCTGGTTCAAACCCCACGGCTGGCAAGTTTGGAAGCAAATTCGTTTCCGTGGAATTTTTACGAAAGATAAAAATAGACCTCACCGTTCAGAAAGCAATGGCAAACTACTGAACGTGTAAGTGGTACCTAGAAAATCGACTGACTATTACTGTGGTTGATGGCTACGTCCTGTCATAGTTCCCAGATGGCCGAAGGAATGGACAGTTAGCCAGTAGTTGTGTAGTATAATTAGATTATTAATGTTGAATATGTGTTGTACCTCTTCAGAAGTACAACACATGACTAACACGACGTTTTGTGAAAATATGACGGCTTAGCTACGATAAGAGAAAGGAAGGATGGACTTCTAAGACGAATGGACGTGTTTATATATTTGCAAATTCAATAATATATGAACCTGTAAATGAATCATGGTTTCAAATATTTTGTGTTGTCGGAAGTAGAAATTGTTTAAATACCATGGGATAATAGATATAACAGGAGGACCATCTGTATAAATGAAATATGGAATATTACAAGAGAAACACACGAAAATGAAAGAAGGAATTAACGAAAAGGAAGAAACTACAACGAAGTAAAGGAAGCTAATGAAATTAATTTAGAATGAAAGTAACCATCAGAAAGCTGACTACAACAATGTCACAATCAGAAACGCTGATCACAGTCCTAGATATGCCACGATTTTCATTTAATACTTCTTTGTTAGGCAGTGGAGGACAGGTAGGACATGATCTGAAGGAATTTAATGGACGCATTGCTAGTGAGTCGAGATACTGTTCGTTAGGTTTACTTTTACAACGAGACAGAAAATCATTGGCCTTACAGTAGATTGAACACCGGTCTTCCGCCTGGGAGACGTGCTCTAATCCACTAGACCAGACGCCTCTCCTCCCGAGATAAACCATTAATATTTATGCTAACACTTATTTTTATAAATTGAAAATGAAATACAAATAAAATAAAGCTTTTCTTGAAGAAATTATTATTGTAGGATTACAAAGATATTCTAATGTTTTGTTGTTGTTGTTAGTGGTTGTTAGTGGCGTAGCTAAACGGGCACAAGTAGGCAAGTAGGACACCAGTCCGTAGAACTCAAAGTGTGAATGTGGGAGATATTTTTTGTTACTGAAAAAAATATTGTCTAATTGGTTTAAATTTTGTTATGTCACTGAAAAAAAAAAATTCAGTTGATGTAAAAACATAAATCTGAATACAAGTTTAGTTATTTTTTTCTAGACGAGTTAAAATTCGAAACAAAGTAAGTACGTCATTGTGACTATTATTATAAAATAAAGTGATAAACTGGCTAATGCTACCAATTAGAAAAAGAAAATTAAACAACCCACAACAGTATGGAACGGAACTGATAAGAAAACAAAGATCAGAATACTAAGAGAATGCATATTCCCAGTGGCAACGTATGGGTGTGAAACATGGACATTTAATGAAGCAATGGAAAAACATTTATGTGCTTTTTATCCTTCGTATATCATGGACAGAGAAGAGAACAAATATATATATCCAGAAAGAACTCACAATCAAAGAAAACTGACTGATGTTACAAATAAGAAAGAGAAAATTGAGATATTTTAGACATATAAAAAGACAACAAGGGCTGGGGAGAACGATAGTGAAAGAAAAGGGATACCGGCAAAGAGAAGAAGTGGAAGATCACGGTGAAGATGGATTCAGGATGTAATGATGGTTTGAGCATGACGGCTGCAGAGGGAGGACATCTGGCCTATGAGAGAGGACAATTCAAAAGAACTGTTGGGGTGGCAATGTTCTGCCCAGGTCGAACTATTTGATAAGGATGAAAGTGAAAGACACTGCTCAGTAAACCTATTTTTCACAATAGCTCGCAAGTTATGTTCGCAAACGCGCTCGTACTGCTGGGCTAGGCAATGGGTGCCATAAGAAATAAAGGTTGGTTGTTCGAATATTGTGCTTGGTAATTTGTTTTCTCCGGAAGCTCCTAATACTTTTAAGTTTAAAAGTTAATTGCATATCCTTTACATGACTTTACGAATCAACCCCAGCTTTTTAACGCTGTTTGTGATTTGTCTAGGCATTATCACTTTCAGTAGTTTGCCATTGCTTTCTGAACGGGTGGTGCCATCGTCCTTTTGTAAAATTCCACGCGAAACAATTTGCAACCAAACTGTCCGCAGTGTGATTCAAACTCAGAACATCGGGGTTAATAGACCGAGTCACTATCCTCTAAGCCACAGACGCCAACACAGGCAGTAACGAAAGGAAAAAAAATTGTTTAAAATTATTGTTATTCATTTTACTATTAATATTTCTTAATTGGTATTATTATTGCAATTGTCACACAGCGCCCGCACCTGCACATTCTTTAGTGAGATGCGCCCCAATATAAAACAACATTGGATAACTCTGCTCTAATGTCACGATCAACAAATAAACAGATACAGGTATAAGAGCTTCCGAAAAACAAATAGACAAACACGGGACTCGAACCACTTACCTAGTCCTTACGACACCAATCGCCTAGCCTAGCAATACCAGCACTTTTACGAACACAACCAATGAGCCATTCTAGCTTGAATGGTGTTCTTGAAAAAAACTCCTTGTGCTCATCTTATAATAAATTTGAAGCTACTTTGAATGATGTATGCATGTTTGTTATATGTGTATACATATGTGTATGTATGATATTGTCTCTTCTCAAATATATACAAGCACAATAAGCTTATAGCATGTGTTGTGCAGACATGTTCGAATGAACCCTACCTGATTGTTTCTGTGTCTAGCTATAACGAGCGTTTGAGAAAGACACTCCCCCGTGAGTCATTTTTTAGAATGTCTCATTGGTTGTGTTCGTAATTGGTTATTGGTTATTGGTTACTAAACTGATGTCATTGCACTCCGGGCAAACCCATAGGTGCTCAGTCTCCCCAACAGATATCGAAGAGTATGCATACTGATGGTTCCTGTGGCTCGCTGATTAAACACACCTCTCACTCTGCCTCTCAGGCATCCAGTTCGACTTGAACAAGGGTAATTCCAAACTACTTAAATCGCTTGATCGATTCAACATCGATTTTAGTGTCCTCATCCAACAGAGAGTCTCGAAGAGACCGAAGAATATCCCCTTATCCATCTTCAACTCCCCAACAATCGATGCTGTTGATGCAAGCCTGTCTGTATTCGTAAAAGCCCTCGTATTGCTAGGCTAGGCGATTGGTGTCGTAAGGACTAGGGTAAGTGGTTGGAGTCCCGTGTTTGTTTTTTTGTTTTTCGGAAGCTCTTAATACCTGTAATGTTTATTTGTTGATCATATTCGTTACTTCCGTTGCTTCCTCTGGGGTTCTTGAAAAAAACACCTTGTGGTCATCTAATGTCGCGTACACGAAGATGGTTGCTAGATCTGAGTAAGCTGTAGTGTATACTCTATCTCAATGAGCATTCATAATTAGATATATATTCATCTCGTACCGTTATACGTTACATAGGACCTGTAATTTATTTATCCATACCGCTCTGTCCCAGGTAACTTGCTCAAGTTCTATTCCATGGAATTGAGTCTGATACTTCTTGCCTCTTTCAGCATGGTCCGTTTCAGGGTTTTCCTCGGGCAAAGTCCTCTCCTATCTTGAACCCTTCGTCTTCCACTTCAATGTCTGTTTTGGTATTTTATGATCATTTCTTCTCAAGGTGTGTCCAACATGTCTCCATCTTCCCCTTCTTATAACAGTTGTTACTAGTGGTTGACCAGACATTTCTTCTCAAGGTGTGTCCAACATGTCTCCATCTTCCCCTTCTTATAACAGTTGTTACTAGTGGTTGACCAGACATTTCTTCTCAAGGTGTGTCCAACATGTCTCCATCTTCCCCTTCTTATAACAGTTGTTACTAGTGGTTGACCAGACATTTCTTCTCAAGTGTGTCCAACATGTCTCCATCTTCCCCTTCTTAACAGTTGTTACTAGTGGTTGACCAGACATTTCTTCTCAAGGTGTGCCAACATGTCTCCATCTTCCCCTTCTTATAACAGTTGTTACTAGTGGTTGACCAGACATTTCTTCTCAAGTGTGTCAACATGTCTCCATCTTCCCCTTCTTTAACAGTTGTTACTAGTGGTTGACCAGACATTTCTTCTCAAGGTGTGTCCAACATATCTCCATCTTCCCTTCTTATAACAGTTGTTACTAGTGGTTGACCAGACATTTCTTCTCAAGGTGTGTCCAACATGTCTCCATCTTCCCCTTCTTATAACAGTTGTTACTAGTGGTTGACCAGACATTTCTTCTCAAGGTGTGTCCAACATGTCTCCATCTTCCCCTTCTTGCAACAGTTGTTACTAGTGGTTGACCAGACATTTCTTCTCAAGGTGTGTCCAACATGTCTCCATCTTCCCCTTCTTATAACAGTTGTTACTAGTGGTTGACCAGACATTTCTTCTCAAGGTGTGTCCAACATATCTCCATCTTCCCCTTCTTATAACAGTTGTTACTAGTGGTTGACCAGACATTTCTTCTCAAGGTGTGTCCAACATGTCTCCATCTTCCCCTTCTTGCAACAGTTGTTACTAGTGGTTGACCAGACATTTCTTCTCAAGGTGTGTCCAACATGTCTCCATCTTCCCCTTCTTATAACAGTTGTTACTAGTGGTTGACCAGACATTTCTTCTCAAGGTGTGTCCAACATGTCTCCATCTTCCCCTTCTTATAACAGTTGTTACTAGTGGTTGACCAGACATTTCTTCTCAAGGTGTGTCCAACATGTCTCCATCTTCCCCTTCTTATAACAGTTGTTAGTACGGCCATATGCATTTTATGCGGTGCATGTTGTTTTTTTGTGTCGGTACGCGGCTGTTTCATTCTGGAATTAGTTCACACAGGAAACATTTCACAGTTGTTAGCATTTCGTGTGATTTTCATTGACACAGGAACGGAGCAATTATGGGGTGACCCGTTGCAGTGAAGTTGGAACCGTAACTATGAACTATAACAGTTGTTAGTAGTGGTTGACACGAGCTATCTCTTATTTCATCACTTCTTCTGAAGGGGCATTTACTCTAACCATAAAATATCCTTTTTGATCTCACTGAATAGTCGTAGAATATCGGGACTACAACCCTTCTAGCACTGATATTGAAAGCCAATATTATACATAACTATGATTTCAAGAACAGACAGACAAGTTCTAATATCAATGGACAAATTTAGCAGATATTTTAAAGTATTCCATGGGCAGCGAAGCAAACAAATGATGAGGTTTTAAATCAGGCCTGCACATAAAGAAACCTTATCAAAAGAATAATAATCCAGCAATCAAGGTTCTTGGGGCATATAATGCGAAGAGAAGGTATAGAACATTTGGTGATAACAGGTAAAATTAAGGAAAGGAGATCGTGGAAGACAGATGGAGAAGATTGTTGGATGACCTGACATCATGGTTCGACACAAGATCGACGTCAGAACTGATTACATGCACCAGGGAGAGAGAGAGCTGTGGAGAGACAAGATATCCTACACAGGCAGACATGACCCTTGATTGATTGATTTTAAAGTACAGGTGTCGTGGGATACTAATAGGACCACAAAGCTTAAACTCTATAAAAGCATTGTTTTGCCAGTTTTGCTCTACGGATCGGGTGTTGGAGGATGACCAAAGGAGATACTAGCAGGCTGTCAGTTTTCCACCACTCTTGTCTTCGCAGAATCTTGGGAATCTTTTGGCCAGTAAAAATATCCAATAACCAACTACTCCAAGACACAAGACAAGAGGCAATGAATGACATACTCAAAAAGAGAAGATGGAAATGGCTCGGACATGTTATGAGAATGAGACAAGAAATGCCTGCAAGGATAGCCCTCACTTGGACACCAGAGGGAAGAGAAAGAAAGGCAGACCACGGACAACATGGAGGCGCATGATGGAAGAGGAACTGGACACCGCATCTCTGACGTGGGGCTCTGCGCTGAAGGTTGCACGGGACAGGAGAGCATGGAAAGTCCTTTCTGAAGCCCCATGTGTCACTAGGCATGACGGGATTAAGTAAAGTAAGTAAGTCGTGGGATACTTGTGCTACACCAAACAGGTCGACTAAGTAAATCATCAGAAACTTTTCAAAATGTTAGAAATCTTGAATATGGGCAACATAGGTCAAAGAATAATTCAGAATATACATTAGCAACGTAGTTTACGTAGATTAGAGGGACTGAGATGGTATGATAAGATTACAAACAAGGAACTCAGAGAAAGAACTAAGCAGACACCAGTGGAGAAAGAGCTGAGGAAGACGCGATGGCGATGGATAGGACATACATTGAGAAGACCGACTGGGAGCATTGCAAGACAGGCACTGTTTTGGAACCCACAGGGAAAGAGGAGTATGGGAAGGCCTAGACAGACATGGAGAAGAGAGTTGAAGGCTGACATGAAAAGGATAGGTAAAACATGAGAAGAATTAGAAGGGATGACAAAAGAGAGGAAGAGCTGGAAGAAGTTTGTTGAAGACCTGTTCTCCGTTGGGAGTTGAAAGGTGAAGATACATTAGCAACAAACAGCAACTAAAAGGAAAGACAGACAGATGGGAACTTTATAGGAGATCACAAAGGGAGTTTAGCAAGTATTTATACGTACAACTGATCTATTCTCTTTATACAGTGACATCCTTTTCTTGTTCTTCTTCTTTTGTCGTCACACTGCTATCCGGTTGTTGCCCAGTGTCGTGGTTTTCTGTTTTTGTCTTGCGCTGTTCTGATGGCTTGTGTGATTGTTATTTTTGCTCTTTCACAGGATTCTGCTATGCTATCTTTTTTGTGGTCTTCCTCTTGCCGTCTTTCCTGATGTTCTCTTGTAGAAGACTGTATACTGTTGCGTTTGGATGCATTCTTATTGTAGCCAAACCACTTCATTCTTTGTTTCTCAATGTAATTCAAGCAAGATTCTGTGCCAACTTTCTTTCTTATGCTGATGTTGATGACATTGTTTCTCAATGTAATTCAAGCAGGATTAAGCTGTGCAACTTTTATGCTGATGTTGATGACATTATTTTGAGAAAAATAAATGAGATGGATTGGAATGCTGTGAAATGGACATAGTATAGATAACTTGAAAAATGCTGACGACACTGCCTTGATAGCGATCATGAAATAGATATACAAGAACTAGGTGAAACGATGGACAAAGAAAGTGATAACAAGGGATAAAGCCTGAATAATAAGATAATTTAAGCCCTTGACATCTTAAAAAAAACAAATTCTATTAAAAATCAACATCAAAGTGATTGAAACGAAACTTGGAAAACATATTAGCTTAAATACATTGGGACCTAATTACAGATGAGGGAAGATGTAGGTCATAGATAAATAACAAAACAAGTCAGGTAGAAAATAACATTTCAAAGAATGAAGGGAATTATACGCAACAAGCCGTTGTTTATTGAAGTCGGAGAGAGTTATTCATTGCTGCATGGAACCAGTACTGACATATGGAGATGGACATTGAATAATAACGAAATGGGCAGTAAAATCTCTTGAGGCCACATAGATGTGGTTTTATAGAAAAGCGTTGACAATCTTATAGGATGCTAAAGTGATTAATGTTGACGTGGTAAAAGATCAAAACAAAGAGAAATCTCTTATCAATATAAGAAAAGCTGTCATAATGTCTCCGGCAAGTAATGAGAAAAATAGGCATAGAACTCATAGACAAAAGCATGATCAAAGCAACTGGAAGTAGACGTCAACATAGAAGAAAGAGGAAGAAAGATATTAAGAAAAATAGAGAGGTAGAGAGTAATCTAAGCAGTTTAATTATTAAAAAACAACAAAGAACCCTTTTTCATACCATGTGGTATATAGGGCAATACTGTATTAGACCCGTATTTTTTTATTGACCGTCGGCACATGATGGGTGATGTGGTTAACATTCCGCATGTCGTGTTTACTTCCCAGTTCTTGTCCTGGTACCCAGCTGAGGCTGGGTCGACCTGAGATCTGTTACGATCAATTTAATCATTGCATGGATAAATTTCAACACCCTAACTTCTAATCATCTGACAACGTTTGCAGGACATAGTCGGCAAGGACAATGTTAATGATGATAAAATATGCTATATTAAAAAATGTATTTAAATGAACAAAATATTCACGAAGATACATATATCTTAAAGTACAAAACAGAGAACTTTCGTACAAAATGATCTTTTCAAATAGTACCAGCTCACCAATTGATCCTGAAAGTCACACATTGTGTAATCCACCACCAATGATGAAGTGAACGAAAACTGATTTAATCTTTCAGGGTGTCCAAAAATGTTTCACTTTATTGACTCCATTTTCTTTCCCCAGGTGTATGATGGAATTTGTTATCCACTCTTGCCGTTAAGAGTTGGGGTGGGTGATTTAATTAGCTATCCATAGCCAGATGTGTCGCTCTTGTTGTGTTATATCCTGTTTATTTAATGTGATCTTGATTTTTCATTTTGGTCTTCCCTTGGCACTAGTACCTGATCTCTTTTATTGTAATCTGTTATTTGTGGTTGGTTTATTTTAATGTTAAAACAAGAAAGCTGTACATAATATAGACACATGCACTTTGCTGGACTGTCTCAGTGGTTTTCAGCCCTTTTCATGTAGCTGACCCTATTAGATAGAACTATTAAACTTTGTCTCCGGTCACTATTTTTATTTTCCCACAAAATCAGAAATAAAGAGAATACATATTTTCAGTTGGTATGCTGAAGAATTGATTACACCTAGAATTGACCACCGTCCACCAGTGCTCAAATCCTGCGTACCGCTGTTAAGTTCATAAAATACCAATATAATAAAATAAACTATTTATACTTGTTATATAGAGAGTGGTTGAGGTTCGTGGATTTATTAGTAGACTATGGTCAAATATTAATGGATGTTTGTCCTGACTGCATAAATGCAGTGTGCATGTAGTTTTTTTGCTTACATTGCAGCTGCATAACACTGACCTTAACAGGGTTTGAATTCATGTCTTCATGACTGAGAGCCTGGAGCCCTAACCACTCAGCCATTCCATTATATTTCTTAATATTTTCAATATTTGTTTTCTTTTTTCCCAGTTTGCACGTTCTCAATTCAGATGTAGTCGTGGCATCTAATATGGTACCTCTCACTAATTTTTGTTTGAAAGCTTACTTTCTTTATCACTAGTGCCCCTCGCAATTCAAGCGACTTCAGAAGTACCATTCAGTATTAAGAAGTTGTATTAAATTTACAGGTGGCAATTAATAATAAAACATACACTATATTTGTTTATCTGCGCAGATCATCCCAGCTATGTCGGAGAAAACTTATATCATATATTAGGTGGTTAATAGGGTGAGTAGTTTGTGGATACCCTGTATGATCACCGACGTACATACGTCATTTGAGAAGTGCATCCAAGCATATTTTATGGTTTTCCTATTTCATATGCCAAGGAGCTAAGTGTATTCTAAGAGGGCACGTTCTATATTTGGGGCTTTTTATGGGTTATAAAATTTGCAGATGCTTTCTTCCAAACATAATTTCACAAACATATATAGGATATATTTTTTTTAAATGTTGCTTTATATTTTTAAACATATGACTCGCTTACTTCAGGTTTATACAAATTGCTAATGGCAATCTTCAAATATACACGACTGAGATGGTGTGAAGTGTTAGAAGTATCACTTTATCAGAAGCTTCTTCATGTAGCATGCGCTTATTATAAAACATTTTTTAATCCCATCCCGTTCCCCTTACTAACATGTCTTGCTACAGTTGGGAAGCTTTAGTATCTTTGTGAATTTTCAGGTAATTCTCTCTCTCTCGCGATCGTTGTTAAGCCGTTTTTATCATTCTATTGTGATATATAAACAGCCAAACATCAGAACGGATGTACGTGCACAACCTTCAGTACCAATTGGAGTTCAAGTGCTTATCTTTTGGTGGTGTGTTCGGTTTCAGTCAGCGTTTGTGTGCGGTTCGCTCTCCGTTAGCCTTTTGCTGTCCCCAGCCAAAACCCACAATGCAGCAGGTTGCTACTGTCTTTCAGGGCAGCTACCCGTAGACGACCTTCCCTCCCTGGCTGATGAGCGTCATCTGTCCAGCTATACGAGTCTTGTTAATGGACTGCTTGGTTTACCTACCGTCCAGTTTTGTGTACGGTTTGCTCCGCTAGACTTTGATTGTCCCCAATCAACTACACGGCAGCAGTATCAGGCAATTCAAACGGCAGTTCCAACAAATATGGATAGACTGGAAATCTAAGGCAAAATTCTATATGGAGGGGAGGGAATCAAGGCCCTCAAAGAAAATCTAGCATATTGCGACCTACAATGCATGTCGTAAGAGGCAACTGATGTAGAATCTAGGAAAGTAACCCTAGTAAATAAAAAATATTGCGGAAATTGGACGTGCTAGCCTACTTGTAGTCGCATAACTGGCACAACGTACAATCGCTCTTAGGCTCAGATGACATACAAATCATACAGAGTGGTTAATAAAGGGGTCGATAAGAAGAGTTCGAAGAAGAAGATAAGGCCAACTTAAAGAGCGAGGAGAAGAGTGAGACAACATAGGAGGATATCTTAAAGAGCGAGGAGAAGAGTGAGACAACATAGGATGATATCTTAAAGAGCGAGGAGAAGAGTGAGACAACATAGGATGATATCTTAAAGAGCGAGGAGAAGAGTGAGACAACATAGGATGATATCTTAAAGAGCGAGGAGAAGAGTGAGACAACATAGGATGATATCTTAAAGAGCGAGGAGAAGAGTGAGACAACATAGGATAATATCTTAAAGAGCGAGGAGAAGAGTGAGACAACATAGGATGATATCTTAAAGAGCGAGGAGAAGAGTGAGACAACATAGGATGATATCTTAAAGAGCGAGGAGAAGAGTGAGACAACATAGGATGATATCTTAAAGAGCGAGGAGAAGAGTGAGACAACATAGGATGCTATCTTAAAGAGCGAGGAGAAGAGTGAGACAACATAGGATAATATCTTAAAGAGCGAGGAGAAGAGTGAGACAACATAGGATGATATCTTAAAGAGCGAGGAGAAGAGTGAGACAACATAGGATGATATCTTAAAGAGCGAGGAGAAGAGTGAGACAACATAGGATGATATCTTAAAGAGCGAGGAGAAGAGTGAGACAACATAGGATGATATCTTAAAGAGCGAGGAGAAGAGTGAGACAACATAGGATGATATCTTAAAGAGCTAGGAGAAGAGTGAGACAACATAGGATGATATCTTAAAGAGCGAGGAGAAGAGTGAGACAACATAGGATGATATCTTAAAAAGCGAGGAGAAGAGTGAGACAACATAGGATGATATCTTAAAGAGCGAGGAGAAGAGTGAGACAACATAGGATGATATCTTAAAGAGCGAGGAGAAGAGTGAGACAACATAGGATGATATCTTAAAGAGCGAGGAGAAGAGTGAGACAACATAGGATGATATCTTAAAGAGCGAGGAGAAGAGTGAGACAACATAGGATGATATCTTAAAGAGCGAGGAGAAGAGTGAGACAAACATAGGATGATATCTTAAAGAGCGAGGAGAAGAGTGAGACAACATAGGATGATATCTTAAGAGCCATGGAGAAGAGTGGTTACAGCATAGGTGATACCCTTAGCGCGCCAGCAAAACAGTGAGAGTCAACATCAGGATGACTACTTAAGAGCTTTGGGAGAGATGAGCAACTTTTAGGATGATATCTTTGTGACGTTGCGGCAGAGTTGATGCAATCAATAGGAGATACCCTTAAAGAGCAGAGAATATGGAAGACTAAATCTAGGATAATTCTATAAGGAGCGAGGAAAAGGAGAAAATCTAGGATATTCGTACAATGAGTCGTAAGGAAGAAGATTGAGAACAGAATAAGGATGACTCTGCTAACGAGTCGAGGAAAGAATGTTGGAGACAAAAAATAGGATGATACTAAGGCGAGAGAAGAGTGAGACAACATAAGGTGCAAACTTAAAGAGCGAGGAGAAGAGTGAGACAACATAGGATGATATCTTAAAGAGCGAGGAGAAGAGTGAGACAACATAGGATGATATCTTAAAGAGCGAGGAGAAGAGTGAGACAACATAGGATGATATCTTAAAGAGCGAGGAGAAGAGTGAGACAACATAGGATGATATCTTAAAGAGCGAGGAGAAGAGTGAGACAACATAGGATGATATCTTAAAGAGCGAGGAGAAGAGTGAGACAACATAGGATGATATCTTAAAGAGCGAGGAGAAGAGTGAGACAACATAGGATGATATCTTAAAGAGCGAGGAGAAGAGTGAGACAACATAGGATGATATCTTAAAGAGCGAGGAGAAGAGTGAGACAACATAGGATGATATCTTAAAGAGCGAGGAGAAGAGTGAGACAACATAGGATGATATCTTAAAGAGCGAGGAGAAGAGTGAGACAACATAGGATGATATCTTAAAGAGCGAGGAGAAGAGTGAGACAACATAGGATGATATCTTAAAGAGCGAGGAGAAGAGTGAGACAACATAGGATGATATCTTAAAGAGCGAGGAGAAGAGTGAGACAACATAGGATGATATCTTAAAGAGCGAGGAGAAGAGTGAGACAACATAGGATGATATCTTAAAGAGCGAGGAGAAGAGTGAGACAACATAGGATGATATCTTAAAGAGCGAGGAGAAGAGTGAGACAACATAGGATGATATCAAAGAGCCTAATGACAAATAGGATATGCTGTTGTTGCAACCAATTCGTTATTCAGATTTGGGACCTCTCTCTTCCTTGAGGAGAACATCCTTTTATTGTATTCTTTTCTACTTCTATGACACGCTCTCCGAGACTTTCTTGTGTTTCTTCAATCATGTTTTGCCTCACAGCGTCAGGATAATAAGAGATTTATAAAACAGGCTTTTGTGTGCGCTTTATAAACCAGTGTCTCCCCCTGCCCAGCGTGCTCGTAGTGCGTTTGACGACGGGTGACAAGCTCCTGTGAGTTGGTTCAATTCCGTGGGCTGGCAAAAAAGCCACATGTTCTCCAGATTTTCGGTGTTCGTGGCATCGAAAAGAAGGGTTGCGATGTCCATGACGCCGAGCCGAAGAGCTGAAAGCTCCAATCCTTCTGGATCGGAAAAAATAAAAATAAACAGTGTCTTTCGTCGCCCCTGTTATCTCTAAATTCGACCTTTTGTTAAGCCGGTCTTTTGCTTTGTATGCACTGTATCAGAGTAACATTGCTCTTGAGCGCACTGACTGTTGTACTCTATCGGAGACTATGAGGATTAAACTTTAGTTCCCACGGGCCACATTCTGCCCAATATGTCCGGGTTTATGACCCCGTCGTTAGAGAAACTGAAATCACATAAGAGAGCGACAACACCAGGCAAACCAAGAGACTACAACTATGTAGAGAAAAAACTAACAAATGAATGGCGTTCCCAGAAACGGAATGTGTCAGCCATTATTTGAAGAGAGAAATCGACACAAACAAATAAATTAATGTCCACGGCTCGAATTGGTTATTGGTTACTAAACTGACTTCATTGCACTCCGGGCAGAACCATAGGTGCTCAGTCTCCCCAACAGATATCGGAGATAGGCTCGTATAAAAGACTCCATCTTTAGACAATTCTGATCCTGCCAAAATAAAAATCATACACACAACGTTATTCACAAAAAACATGTAATGATGGTGGTTCTATCAATCATCTAACTAATCAATCAATCAATCAATCAATGGGTGAGGTTAAAATTTATACGGCTGAACAACTGTAGCGATCCCATTTACCCTCGACTGTAAATCCAGCGTCTAGCTACTTGACTAATACCGTCATCTTTTTCATTAAATGAATCAATATGATAGAAACCACTCGAGATCACATAGAAAATAAATATTACTACAGTCGAGCCCACTCCAGTCGAATATCTCTGGACCGAGTTAAAGAGTTCGGTTTTTGCCGAAATTCGGATTAACCCTTTAGCTGCTAAGCACGTGTATAGACGTTTGTCCCATTTACTACTAAAGACGTATTAACACGTATGTTATTATCTCTCCTCAGTGGACTAAAGACGTGTTAACACGTTATACATTTCTACTATCACTGCTCACTGCTATAGGCGTACATTCACGGTTGTGACATAGAAACAAAGAGTAGCGTCCTTCTTCATAAAGTATCTAGCAGCGAAAGGGTAGAACACACACTTGCTTGATCCATAGTTTTATTTGGGTCTGCAAGGTGTGTCCTCCACCTGACTCTGCACCCAACAGAGTTGAGGTAGGCTAGATTCTCTTAGTAAAGGTGAAAAGTGAAAATTAGTATCCTGCTGATGACCTATAGAACACACACGCCAACCTTTCATTCTAGAGGTGTAGATTTGAATACTATAACCGATAGGTCAAACGCTAACGGTGGTCTGGTTCACCTACAGAGATCGGCACCCCCAGTTTGTTTTTGGCATTATGTAGGTATGGAATCTCAAATATAAAAAAAACATATAGAAAGCGGAGGTGCTGGCCTGCAGTTCTGTGGGTACCTATCTCACCCAACGAACTCACAATCTAAGACTCGCATCACATACCGACCACAAAGAGAGGTTTAATTAACTGTTAATGTAGAACAAACAAAGAAGGGGACGCATAGTTGATCATCATTTGTCACTCAAATTTAAAACTAACATAATCATAAAATATTTACCGTTAAAAACAGAGTATTCAACGGTTCTTTTAAAATCTGAAACATTGATTTAATTCAGATAGTTTTGTCAAGTCAGCATCTTTTATTCCACTTTCCAATGCTATTATAACTTCGTATTTGTTTCTCAAATTCATATTTAATTGTTTTTTACTTTTTATTCTACATTTTCTTTCTTGTTAAATTGCTGATGGTGTCCACACGTACAGAAAGTGTCTGGAAATAGGGTAATTTTGCTTTTAAATTTGACGTAAAATGAACAACATTTTTTGACAACTGTTTATTTGCATATTAATTAAATTTAAAACACATCCAATCTCAAATTATTGTCTGGCCTTTTGTTAAAATTTGAAGCACTAACAAAGCAAGTGTCTGGCACGTGCCACGCAACTTGTGATGACGATAACACTATTTTCGAATGCTGCTGATATTTCAAGACATTTTGAATTTTAGGTCTACTTAGGGAGAGAGAAAAAAAGGGGGAGTGTGGCGGATGTAATATCAAAATAAATAACACAACACTGAAACGAGTTAATCGATTCAAGCATCTGGGAACATTCCTAACATCAGATGCAAGATGCAAAAAAGGAAGATTAGGTGTAGAATAGCCCAAACAAAAGCAACTTTTATGAAAATGAAGAACACACTATGCATGAATTCACTAGCAATGACATTTCGAAAACGAGTACTACAGTGCAAGATTGAACCAATACTTATGTATGCCAGCGAATCATGGACAATGAATAAACAATCAATACGATTATTGGAAGCTACAGAGATGTGGTTTTACAGAAGAACGCTGAAAATTCCATGGACAGCAAAGAAAACAAGTGAGGAGGTTTTAAATCAGGCCTGTACATAAAGAAACCTTATCAAACGTATAAGAATCTGACAAGCAAGGTTATTCGGGCATATAATGCGAAGAGAAGGTTTAGAACATTTGGTGACTACAGGTAAAATTCAGGGAAGGAGAGATCATGGAAGACAGAGGGAGAAGATGTTGGTTGACCGGACATTATGGTTCGATACAAGATCGACGTCAGAACTAATTACATGAACAAAACAGAGAGAGAGAGAGTTGTGGAGAGACATGATCGCCTACGTTGGCAGGCAAGACACTTGATTGATTTAGGTAAGCGAACCAACATTTTTGTTGAAAGCACTTAGAAACCGGATGCGCCAGTTAACGGGTCTGTTGGCGCCTAACTGGCACAACGAAATCACAATATTAGGAGCTACTGTGTGCGTGCTCTGCCGTTTGACAAATATTTAAACTACTAAAAGGTACCTAACACATGTAGATACACAGTGTGTGCATTGATGCAGACTGTATTCCGTTTTCCACTTACTTTTCTATTTTTAATACTCCTCGAATAGCTTGTCCTGAGCAGAACTTTGCCACCCCAACAGTCCTCCGGAATCTCTCTCTCATAGGCCAGATGTCCTGCCTCTGCAGCCGTCATGTTCAAACCATCAGTTACATCCTGAATCCATCTTTTCGTGATCTTCCTCTCCTTCTATTTGCCGGTATGCTTTCTTCCATGATGGTCTTCTCCAGCCTTTCATATCTTTTTATATGTCCAAAATATCTAAATTGTCTCTTTCTTATTTGTAGCATCAGCCAGTTTTCTTTGATTTTGAGTTCTTTCTGGATACATCTATTTATTAATTATTAATACTCCTTGCACACACTATGTATCTACAAGTATTTATATTCACGACGCTGCGCAACAACCCGGTAACAGTGTGACGACACTGGGCAACAACTCGGTAGCAGTGTGACGACACTGGGCAACAACCAGGTAACAGTGTGACGACACTGGGCAACAACCAGGTAACAGTGTGACGACACTGGGCAACAACCAGGTAACAGTGTGACGACACTGGGCAACAACCAGGTAACAGTGTGACGACACTGGGCAACAACCCGGTAGCAGTGTGACGACACTGGGCAACAACCCGGTAGCAGTGTGACGACACTGGGCAACAACCCGGTAGCAGTGTGACGACACTGGGCAACAACCAGGTAACAGTGTGACGACACTGGGCAACAACCCGGTAGCAGTGTGACGACACTATGCAACAACCCGGTAGCAGTGTGACGACAAAAGGAAAAGATTAATACTCCTCCATAATAGATTGAGTTTCCATTATTTGAGTCTACAAAAACCGAACTGCGATACAGGAAACTCTGTTATACAGGGTGTTCAAGATAATAGCAGCCTGTGAATGGAGTCAATCTGGCATATATGTATGAAAATGAGAAGGTTCAGTTATGACGTAGTATAGGTCAAGGTTATGTGACGGTATGTAATTGTAGTGCGGGAAGGGGCGATGAACAAATGTGACGTAAAACGAGCTAGTCAGAACCGGTTTAAATAGTACATAAACATAACGCGATAGATTATCTGGCAACTTTCGATTTGTCAATGGGGCTGCTTTAATCTTGAACAACCTGTATAATGAAACAATCGTTCAGAGAGTAATGGCTACATTACCAAGGGAATTTATTCTAGACATATCAATCAATATTGAGATACTTTACTTTGCCAGTTAGAGATGGAAATACTCAGCAGATGAAAATAATTCCGAAACTGTTCGTATGTTGTATCACTAGAGACCATTGCGAGCGTAGATTAGAGTCTTAGATGGTTGGCTATTTCAATTTCTAATTTCTTTACAATACAGTTGGGAATTATTATCAATACATCATATTATAAATCTGTACATATATTGTTATTCTTAACCCCTTCGTCATTCTAAGCCGGTATACAGGCTCGCATTATTTTTTAAGATGACGCAAACCCAGTGTTCCGGCTAATCCAGTATATATTAATTATAAATGCGTCGGGAGGTAAAACAAAATACGAACTGAAAGGGTTAAAACGTTGCGCATAATTTCTCTCTCTCTCTTTTTCTCTTTATCTCTCTCTCTCTCTCTCCCTGTCTCATTCTATCTCTCTAGGATGTGACGCTCTTTTCGTTTAGGGCAGTAGCAAGTGCACGCTAGCATTTCTCTGCTGTTGGCAGTTCTCCATATTGTGTTAAAGTTGTGATTCATTTCTTACAGCTTCTCTTCTACTTTCCCCCCTCCAGATTGTGTGGGTCTGTCACGTTTCGTTTACCTCTGATCTCCATCTCAGTGCAGTTTTCATGTCAGAATCTACCTGCATATTCACATGTCCAATAAAATCCCCATGACTTTTTTTTATGATGCTTTCATATTTTCTTGTTGACGCAGTTGTTGGCTGGATATAGATTTTGGCCAGAACACGCGTAAGAAAAACACTTTCTAAAATGAATTAAATAAAGTGAGCTGAAACATGTTTCAATATCACATGTATTATATATAGACAATAACGTAAACATTAAGCAAACAAGATGGAAAATATCTAATGACATTAAAGATGTGTTTATCTGAGATACATGCAAGGAATACCATAGGCGGACAAAAAAACGAACGAGAGAGTTCATCAAGAAACAAATAAAATCCGTAAAATCGTTAAAGAAATTTATGTTGAGAATCTGGATTGTTTGGACACATTATGGAGGGAAAATCAAGTCAAAAATCTAGTGACAACTGGGAAATTTGATGGTGAAGAGCAAGAGGGAAGGCAATCTGATAAATACATGGATGACTTAGTAAAATTGCATGGTCAAGACAAGAACATAGACCTGATCAAAGACTGTAATGATTGTGTAAGATTTGCAAACTACATGTATGACTACCTACGCTTAGCGATCGGGCATGGAACATGATGCTGATGATGGCTATGATGATAGAAACAAAAACTTTCAAAAGTTTACAACAGTGATACTATTATTACCAAGATAAAACGAAACAAAAAATTAAAATCCTAACTTGTATAATTGCTGACAACAACAACAATGAGGATAAAAATAATAAAGTTAGTGTGTTAATCTGTAGAAACAGATGCATGTTTAGGCAATGCTGGAGTGCCATATATTCCATTGTTAGAAGACAGAAGTAGAAAATGTGAACGGTTTTGAGTATCTTGGTTCACTGCTAACAACAGATGGAAATGGGATGAAGGAAATTTAAAGGAGAACAAACATGGCTTTACAAGAAAATTAAACAACTCAAAACAGAATGCAACGGAACTGATAAGAAAACAAAGATCAGAATACTAAGAGCATGCATATTCCCAGTGGCAACGTATGGGTGTGAAGCATGGACATTTAATGAAGCAATGGAAAAACATTTATGTGCTTTTTAATACAAGTGTTTCAGAAGAATCCTTCGTATATCTTGGACAGAGAAGAGAACAAATAGATCTATCCAGAAAGAACTCAAAATCAAAGAAAACTGGCTGATGCTACAAATAAGAAAGAGAAAATTGAGATATTTTGGACATAAAAAAGACATGAAGGACTGGAGAAGACCATCATGGAAGGAGGCATTCCGACAAAGAGAAGAAGAGGAAGACCACGGAGAAGATGGATTCAGGATGTAATTGATGGTTTGAACATGACGGCTTCAGAGGCAGGACATCTAGCCTATGAGAGAGAGAGAGAAATTCCGGAGGACTGTTGGGGTAGCAAAGTTCTGCTCAGGAAAGCTATTTGATGATGAGAAGACACATTGATACATCATTCTTATTTCTAACAGTTCACAATCAAATATAAGGTTGTAACTTAACTGTAACATTGATATTCATTTTTCAGTTCAGCGTTCGTAATGGGACATAATGCTAAAATTGTTACTAAACTGTGTACATAATCCATAGCATTTCCTGTAATAGAGCTACATTTTAGACGCGGTTTCTACCACCAACACAGCAGTTAATAGTGTTAGGCAATATGCTCTAACATAGCCGCACGTGTGGTGCCGGGGCCCGCAAGGGAAGCAAAGAATAGTATCTTTAACTATCTCTGAAACCTCCTTCCAGCTCTTCCGAATATTATTAATCTCTGTCTTCATATTTTCTTTTATATGTATGTTTAGGCCTCCTTGTCTTTCACTTTTCATGCGTGTTCCAGCAACGGGAACTTTTTATTATATTTCCTTCCGGTTTTCTCCAGATGTGCCCTAGTCAGCACGAATGTTGATTTTCTCCTAAGGGCTCTCTGGAATATGCCTCGTTTTCTCATGTGTCCTCTCATGTGTGACTCTATCGTACCATCTAAGTCCCTCTGTTCTGTTTAGACATCATTATAAGATATGCCCTTTGCTATAATCTCATTCTTATCCATAGTAATATTTACTTATGTCGGGCATCGTAAGTAAACAAACTGATGTTCTTCTTCTGTCCAGAGAGCTATCTGGTTGTGTTCTTAAAGAACGAGTGTATTGTAGGACTAGACAATGAGTGCATTAACTCCTTGTGGACGTGCGTATTGTAGGACTAGACAATGAGTGCATTAACTCCTTGTTTAACGTGTGTATTGTAGGGCTAGGCAATGAGTGCCTTAACTCCTTGTGGACGTGCGTATTGTAGGACTAGACAATGAGTGCATTAACTCCTTGTTTAACGTGTGTATTGTAGGGCTAGGCAATGGGTGCCTTAACTCCTTGTGGACGTGTGTATTGTAGGGCTAGGCAATGAGTGCATTAACTCCTTGTGGACGTGCGTATTGTAGGACTAGACAATGAGTGCATTAACCCTTGTTTACTGTTATTGTAGCCAGCAATGGGTGCCTTACTCCTGTGGACTGTGTATTGTGGCTAGGCAAGGGTCCTAACTCCTGGACGTGTATTGTAGGGCTAGGCAATGAGTGCATTAACTCCTTGTGAACCAAATCCCATACTGTGTTACTTTGGGTTTTACGTCTTTTTACAAGGACCAACACTGATGGCGTTTTTTTATTCCAAAACAAATGGATTGTAAAAACATGGCTTGGTCCACTAAGAGTTAAGAAACAAGGAAGTGTGATTCGAATTCTGTGGTTGGTAATTCATTTTTTTTCCAAAGTCCTTAATACTTATACCCTGTTTATTTATTGACCATATTCATTGACTCCTTGTTTCCCTGGAGTTCTTAAAACTCCTTATTCTCTGCTCATTGTGTTAGTACCTGCAAGGTTCTCTGCTGTTAATTAGATGTTTAAATTCCATTCTCACTCTGTTATTCCACGGTATTGCTTCAAATACTTTACGTCCATAGCGTGTATAGCTCGCCGTTTCATTACTTCCATGTCTAATGACTTCAGACAAGTCTGCACGCTCACTCACGTCTAAACATGCACTTCTAGCCTTTTACACGTGGTCTATAGGGCACCCAATTACTATCTCCCATTTCTGCACAATATCGGAAACATAGCACCACCATCCCCATCTAAAATGAGTACCGTTTTCTAACACGCATTTTTGAGTGAGCAGCACTATAGATCAGTTAGAACAGTGACTCTCAACCTTTTTTCAGCTGGTACCCTGTTAAAGATAAGGAAAGATTCCCACACTAACCTCTTTTTTCCCCTCATTTTCTCCGCCAAATGAACTCAAAACTGAACTCAAAGAGCAAAAGATTCCATAAGCAGGACATGGACTGAATCTCAATATAAGCGTCAATAATTTGCATAATTACATTCATTTTTGTTGTGGGATACATGGATATTGATGGTAATGATGGAACAGACATTTGTTTTATCCTGACTGTCTCTGGTACGATGTTAGGGTGTCAACCAATAGAGAGAGCTGACATTATGAACGACATCGTAGAGTGTGGCTGTAAAGATGATTTTCTGAAACCAATTCACACCAACATCTAGATTGCAAGAACTTGGATTGAAGATTGGATTGTCCAGAAAATAACAGCGCAACAAGCGTATGAGTAATGCCATCAATCAACATCGAGCTGGTACGTTTAGCCTCTGTACGCTTTTGTCGATATTTCGAAGTAGATCGGAGAACATATGGACATGTCAGGAGTACAATGAGGATATTATAAAATGAAACATGAATCCCTTTTCAGTGAAAAATGTAAACATAAAATAATAACAATTTTTTACAAGAAATTCGTTAAAAATGTCAACTTGAATAAAAGACAATGATGTTCATGGTAATTATCTTCTAAAGAAATTTGGAGCTTACAGTTTGAAAGAAAAAACGTATGTTAACGTGAAAACCAAGTTAGTATTTAAAACTTATTAAGACACAAAATCAACTAAAGTTATTATAAACGATTCCCACCTACTCTGGTAATGCCTCACACATCCCTGGATAGGCCTATTTCCCAGGTTGAGAACCATTGAATTTAAACACGAAACAAGAGAACCGAAAAATAATTGAAAGCTTTGAAACTTTATATGAGTCAACTTAAATTATAACGGTGACATGTTAAAATGTTATACCGGTAGATAAGCTTCCAATTTAGAATATATCTTTACTGTGCACCGGAACATATTAAAACTTGAAATAAAGGGATAAGAAATCAAACTTTAATTAACTCAAATTTCTTGCGTGGAACATATCCTCAGGAAACAACCCAACAATATAAGCAGGCAATTTATTTTGATATAAATTGCTAAGCATGGAAAGTAAGAATTGAAATTTCTATTGGTGCTCTTTCAAAGTAAAAACAAATTACTTCGAATTTTATTTTGAGAAAATGATTTATGTAAATTAAATCTGAGCCTGCCTTGTCACTTAATTTTCAAAAATCCACTATTGTCTAGTTGTTAGTGCAATAGTTTTGAAGACAAGTGGTCTCGGGCTTAATTCCACATTGGGAGTGTATTTCTTTACCGACTACAAGAGCCATGAGGTCGACCTAACCTCAGTTGTGTATTGAACAAAGCGATAGGAAGCATGAAGTTGACCAGATCACCCATTAGGATCTTGCTTTGTATTTACAAGTACACAATTTCTTCTTGATCTATGATGTGACTTGACAATTGACGGCTAAATATAAAGTTACGACATTATTCATATTCAATTTTTAGATTGATTTTCAAAGAAACAGAAGAAACATGAAGCTATACTCGAACAAGCGAACTAACGTTGTACGGGCGTATCAAGATAAGCTTCGGTTTTTGAGTCAGATAGCTAATTTACAATAATTTGTGTTTATGGCAATGATTAATGGAAATTACAGATGATTAATGTCACTTGCTTGCTTCCAATCCTTTCTTCCTTCATTTTGTTTGCTTGAAATATTGTCTTTATATTCAATTTTTCTAGTTTCCAATGACTGCGAAACGAATATTCCAGTGCTATATTGATCCAATACTTCTGTATGACAGCAAATCATGGACAAACAATCAATACGTTCATTGGAAGCCACAGAGATGTGGTTTACAGAAGAATGCTGAATATTCCATGGACAGAGAGGAAAACAAATGAGGAAGTCTTAAACCAGGCCTGCACACAAAGATACCTCATCAAAAGAATACGAATCCGACAAACAAGGTTCTTGGGGCATATAATGCGAAGAGAAGGTTTAAAACATTTAGTGAGAGCAGGTAAAATTCAGGGAAGGAGAGAGCGTGGACGACAGAGGGAGATGTTGGATGGCCTGACATCTTGGTTCGACACAAGATCGACATCAGAATTCATTACATACACCAAGCAGAAAGAGTTGGGGAGAGACATGATCACCTACGCCAGCAGACATGGCACTTACCTGATTAATTGTTTACTTTGCTGTTTCAATTAATTTCAGATTAAAACATTATTTGTCGTTCAATTGTCTATGTTATTTCTATGTGTTCAATTGTTATGTGTTCAATTGTCTATGTGTTCAATTGTCATGTATTCAGTTGTGTTGTGTGCATTTGTCATGTGTTCAGTTGTCATGTGTTCAGTTATCTTCTGTTCATTTGTCATGGAACGTATTGACTTCTGTGTTAACTGTAAAAGACAGTGAACTTTATAAAATTGAATATACAAACACTTTTTTAAACAAAATAGAAAGCAAGTTGAATGCATTTGAAAATAGATGTCTGCGAAAAATAATGAATATAAAATGGAACGAATTCAGAAGTGATGAAATCAGAGAAATGTCTGGTCAACCACTAGTGACAACTGTTATAATACAGAGAAGATGGAGATATGTTGGACACACTTTGAGAAGAAGTGACCACCGAATATCAAAGTAGGAATTGAAGTGGGATTCAGAGGGTTCAAGAAAGAGAGGACGATGTAGAGAGACCCTGAAACAAACTTTGCTGAGAGAGGCAAGAAATATCAGTCTCAGTTAAATGGAGGAGATTGAGCGAGTTGCCCTGGATAGAGAGATATGGAGACATTCCTTGCAGGGCCTATGTAACGTATAACCGTACGAGAGGAATTATTATTATTATTATTATCGATATAAGGGAAGACTGCCGTAAAACTTTGTAGCAATGATGAAACACTCGATATAAGGGAAGACTGCCGTAAAACTTTGTAGCAATGGTGAAACACTCGATATAAGGGAAGACTGCAGTAAAACTATGTAACAATGGTGAAACACTCGATATAAGGAAAGACTGCAGTAAAACTATGTAACAATGGTGAAACACTCGATATAAAGGAAGACTGCAGTAAAACTATGTAACAATGGTGAAACACTAGATATAAGAGAAGACTGTAGTAAAACTATGTAGCAATGGTGAAACACTCGATATAAGGGAAGACTGCAGTAAAACTATGTAACAATGGTGAAACACTCGATATAAAGGAAGACTGCAGTAAAACTATGTAACAATGGTAAAACACTCGATATAAGAGAAGACTGCAGTAAAACTATGTAACAATGGTGAAACACTCGATATAAGGAAAGATTGCAATAAAACTATGTAACAATGGTAAAACACTCGATATAAGGAAGATGCAATAAAACTATGTAACAATGGTAAACACTCGATATAAGGAAGACTGCAGTAAAACTATGTAACAATGGTGAAACGCTCGATATAAGGGAATACTGCAGTAAAACTATGTAACAATGGCGAAACGCTCGATATAAGGGAAGACTACAATAAAACTATGTAACAATGGCGAAACGCTCGATATAAGGGAAGACTGCAGTAAAACTATGTAACAATGGTGAAACACTCGATATAAGGGAATACTGCAGTAAAACTATGTAGCAATGGTTAAACACTCGATATAAGGGGAAAACTGCAATAAAACTATGTAACAATGGCGAAACACTCGATATAAGGGAAGACTACAGTAAAACTATGTAACAATGGCGAAACACTCGATATAAGGGAAGACTGCAGTAAAACTATGTAGCAATGGTTAAACACTCGATATAAGGGAAGACTGCAATAAAACTATGTAACAATGGCGAAACACTCGATATAAGGGAAGACTGCAGTAAAACTATGTAACAATGGCGAAACACTCATATAAGGAAGACTGCAGTAAAACTATGTAACAATGGTGAAACACTCGATATAAGGAAAGACTGCAGTAAAACTATGTAACAATGGTGAAACACTCGATATAAGGGAATACTGCAGTAAAACTATGTAACAATGGTGAAACACTCGATATAAGGGAATACTGCAGTAAAACTATGTAACAATGGTGAAACACTCGATATAAGGAAAGACTGCAGTAAAACTATGTAACAATGGTGAAACACTCGATATAAGAGACGACTGCAGTAAAACTATGTAACAATGGCGAAACACTCGATATAAGGGAAGACTGTAGTAAAACTATGTAACAATGGTGAAACACTCGATATAAGGAAAGACTGCAGTAAAACTATGTAACAATGGCGAAACACTCGATATAAGAGAAGACTGCAGTAAAACTATGTAACAATGGTGAAACACTCGATATAAGAGAAGACTGCAGTAAAACTATGTAACAATGGCGAAACACTCGATATAAGGGAAGACTGCAGTAAAACTATATAACAATGGCGAAACACTCGATATAAGAGAAGACTGCAATAAAACTATGTAACAATGGTGAAACACTCCATATAAGGGAAGACTGCAGTAAAACTATGTAACAATGGCAAAACACTCGATATAAGAGAAGACTGCAGTAAAACTATGTAACAATGGGAAACACTCCATATAAGGAAGACTGCAGTAAAACTATGTACAATGGCGAAACACTCGATATAAGAAAGACTGCAGTAAAACTATGTAACAATGGCGAAACACTCCATATAAGAGAAGACTGCAGTAAAACTATGTAACAATGGTGAAACACTCGATATAAGGAAAGACTGCAGTAAAACTATGTAACAATGGTGAAACACGTAAAAACAAAGTTTCTGTAGTTTTATAAAAATACGAAAAACAATGACAATACACAGCAACGTTTCGTCCAAAAGCCTTTCCTACTTAGTTTTACTTCGCCATTGCTACATAGTTTTACTGCAGTCTTCCCTTATATCGATGGTAATAATAATAATAATCATTCCTTTCGTACAGTTATACGTTACATAGGCCCTGCAAGCAATGTCTCCATATCCGCTTATTCTGGACAACTCGCTCAATCTCCTCCATGGAACTGAGACCGATATTTCTTTCCTCTCTCAGAAAAGTTCGTTTCAGGGTCTCCCTAGGTCGTCCTCTCTTTTTTGAACCCTTTGCATCCTACTCAATGCCTGCTTTGATATTCTTTGATTATTTCTATTATTTGATTATTGATAAAGGCCTTTTGGTAGAAACATTGTATTGTTATTGTTTTGGTATTGTGTAAAACTACAGTACTTTTTTTGTACCTGTTTGGCTATTAATATTATCACTATTTGAAATGAATGAAAGGAACATTAACTGATGACGTACAAGTCTTTTAATTTTCAAATTTAATTCTAATAAAAATAATAAATCGGTTCTTTTACTTATTCTGTTTACAGTTTCAGATGTGAATTAGAAAATGTTTAAACAAATTAGTCAGCAGACGTAAATAGTTTAAAACTCTCAAATCACGCGGTAAACAAATTCGTTGAAAACATTACAGTATTCACGAAATGCAATAATTCTAGGTTACATCAATTTACGCTTCCCATTATAAAATGGGAGTGGGAGTTTATCACAGAGACATAATAATGGATGGGTAGATGGGTGTATAGATCAATAGACAGACAGACAGATAGAGAAATAAACTTTCACCTAAACCAAAATATATATATATATATATACGTTTTGGGAAAATGTATAAATAGATTCTGGATATATTCACAGATTCCAGTGAATCTCATCAACAAATAGACTGTCCTGATCAGAACTTAACCATTTTATCAGTTCTTCGGAATATCTCTCATTAGACAGATGTCCCGCAGAAGAAATCGTTTTTTTAAAACCGATCCTGAAGCACTTGAGCTTTCTGCTTTCAGCTCGGTGCCATGGACATCGTAACCCTTCGGTTCAGCGCCACGAACACCGTGAATCTGGTGAACCTGTGGTTTTTCTGCCAGCCCACGGAATTGAACCTTCACTCACAGGGAGCTTGTCACCCGTAGTCCAACACGCTACGAACACGCTGGACAGACGGGCAAGAAGTCCGTTAAAAACGAAAAAGAACATGTGAAGTATTTGTTTTTAAAATTTCTGTCACTTTCCATGACTCCCTTCCTATTCTTCTGCATATCCGCTACTTCTCTTTGTTGTTGTTTGTTTGCTTGATAAAGGCCTTGTGTTTTCGAAACGTTGCTGTATTTTGTCATCGTTTTTTTGTAATTTGTCAAACTACAGTACTTTGTGATTACGTGTTTTGCCAATCAAATAGTTTTACTGCAGTCTCATCTATTTTGTGAGTATTTGTTCATTTGACTATGTTTACTTGCCATACATCAACAATGATACATAGAATTATGTCACACACCGATAGAAGGAGTCAAACAAATGAAGGATGCGGATGAACAAGATCAAGATAGGGATACAAATAGGCAAAAGATATCACGAGAGGAAAAGCTAGTATCAAGTCAGATTATTGAGAGTGAGAGAGAGAGAGAGAGAGAAAGAGAAAGTAAAAGAGAGAGGCGAGAAGAGAGAAAAACAGAGAAAGAAGAGAGAGAGATAGTGAGAGAGAAAGAGAGAAAGAAAGAGAAATAGAGAGATATGAGAGAAAGAGAGAGAAAGAGAGAGAGAGAGAGAGAGAAAGATAGAAAGAGAGAGATAGAGCGAGAAAGAGATATATACAGAGACAGGCGAGAGAATGAGAAAGAGAGAGATAGAAAGAGAGAGGCAGAGACAGGAGAGAGAGAGAGAAAGAAAGAGAGAGAGAAATAAAGAGAAAAAGAAAGACAGAGAGCGATAGAAAGAGAGAACGAGAAGAGAGAGGGGAACAGAGAGAGAGAGAGAGAGAGAGAGAAAGAAAACAGAGAGCGATAGAAAGAGAGAACGAGAAAGAGAGAGAGACAGAAACAGGAGAGAGAGAGAAAGAGAGAGACAGAGACAGGGAAGAGAGAGAAAGAGAGGGAGACATATACAGAAGAGAGAGAGAGAGAGAAAGAGAGAGAGAAAGACTAGTTATTGAAATCTGTAGAAGTCAATCTTCGATGTAGACACTGCTATATCGTGAACCAGAGAACTAACAGCGATATGGAGAGAGGTCGATAATGGTATTTATCGAAGTGAACTTAATACGCGAAAACCGCGGAGTGTTCTTATCAGGATTTGCAGCAAAAATGCTCTAGGCACCGCACCATGAAGTGCTGTATCTTGCCTTCTAGAAGATGCATGAGACAGTCAAAGAGAAAGGAAAGAACATATCGAAAAGGAATGCAAGGGGAGGGTTTATAACTGTTAGCAATTAGGTTTGGTTATTGCTTATTGGTTACTAAACTGACGTCATTGCACTCCGGGCAGACCCATAGGTGTCCAGTCCTCCCAACAGATATCGAAGAGTATGCATACTGATGGTTTCCGTGGCTCGTTGATTAAACACACCTCTCACTCTGTCTCTCAGGCATCCAGTTTGACTTGAACAACGGGAACTCCAAACTGTCTAAATCGCTTGATAGGTTCAACATCGATTTTAGTGTCCTCATCTACCAGACAGTCGCGAAGAGACAGAAGAACATCCCCTTATCCATCTTCAACTCCCCAACAATCGATGCTGTTGATACAAGCCTGTCCGCTCCCTCATTACCGTAAACACCCGCATGCCCAGGACAGTATATCCACGTAAACCTCTGGAGGTTAGAAACTTCTATAAACGACATCCAATCATACCAACAATTATGTTTAATTTTATTTAGAAATGTATAGCAGAATATTGTTATGTGATTAGGAGATAAAATGTTAGCATCTTGTTCGAAACATTACGTTCGTTACCCGCGTGGGGTGATAGGAATATATTATCAAAGATCCCAAAATCTCAATGTATATGAGATCAAGTTTCTAGTCCTATCGGCGACGGACGATGAAATATAGGTCATGTGCTCTTCTTCATTTCTTCTTCAAACGCTCTACACCCACCCCTCTGTATGATTTGTATGTGATCTGGGCCTAAGAACGATTGTACGTTGTGTCAGTTATGCGCCAACAAGTACGATTTCTGCAATGCTTTTTATTTACTAAGGTAACTTCCCTAGGTCCTACATTAGTCGCCTCTTACGACATGCCTTTAATATAGATCGCATTAGTACTATTCTTGGCTCCCTAACAATCCTACAATAACTTCACTAGAGAAACAATTGTTATCTTGAGATTTCTTCATTGAAGTCATTCATGCGATGTCTCTGTTGTAACATACTAACTTTCTCCTCCTTTCCCTACAGATATGTTGCCTGTCAATTAAAATCCAAACAACCAAGTACAGGCAGGTAAATGTGGATCAGAATAAAGGAAGAACTTTTCAGTTTAAAATCAGAACAATGATTTCAATTAAGTAAAATAACACTTGGTAAAGCACGTTAAAACAGAAAGCGACGGAATAATGAAATCGTTACTGAAAGCATTGAACTGAAAGCTGATGTACGTTATTAATAGTTATGTTTTAATTACCAGAAATTATTTTGTCTGAAAATGTACTGGAGACTAAACAAAAACAGTATGTACTCCATGCGAAATGCTGATCTATATTTATGTCTAGTGTCTATCCCCATGTGGAAGATGGAAGTGGTTGTCCACTCTTGCCGTTAAGCGTAGCGGTGGGAGCTTTAATTTGCGTTTAGGGCTAGATGAGTCGCCCTTGTGTTTATCCGTGTTTATGTAGTGTGGTCTTGATATTGTTCATCCATCTTTTTCTTGGTCTTCCTTAGCTCTAATACCTGAACTCTTTTTTTTGTATGATGTTATTGGTGGTTGGTTGTATTTCATTCTCATTAAATGTCCAAACCACTGCATTTGTTGTCTTTCGATGTATTCGATGCATGAAGTTATGCCCACTCTGCTTCTGATGTCCTCATTTCGTAGTCTATCTTTCCTGGTGACCCCACTGCCTTCCTCAAGTATTTCATTTCACACGTGGTGAACTTTCTGTGGTGTGTTGCTGTCAGAGATCAAGTTTGGCACTGGTAACAAAGTGTTGGCATAAATTTCTACACTTTTCTACATTTCTGTTGGGGTGAATGATTGAACGGACTGCGAAATAAACTTGTACACTATGAGATCATGGCATATCCTTTACAGGACGTAGTCATCAACAACAGTAAACGAGTCGTCGATTTTCTATGTACCACTTATACCTTCAGTAGTTTGCAATTGCTTTCTTAACAGTCAGATCTATATTTATTGTCCGTAAAAATTCAAGGGAAATAATTTGCATCCAAACTTGCCCGCCGCGGTGTTTGAACAAGGTACGGTTGGATTGTGATCGAGCTCACACCCGCTTAAGCTATAGATGCGCACACTTGTATACTAAGGAATGAGTAGTCCGAAACTGTCTTGGTCATCATGCAGGAAGCATGCACGAAACAATGGAAAAAAAGTAAAGTGTCATGTTAGTGTCTACGACAAAGGAATGTTGCATTGAACAAAGGAAAATATAAAAATAGTTTTTTAACGCCAGTTACTTTTCAAATTTGATTACTAATGTTGTCCTTGTTTATATATGAAACTATTCTATAGTAGTTCTCATCCATATTGTTCATTTATTCAGATTTAAGACAGTATTCCTACGGCTGTCTACATATCTTAACTGATCAAGTCTGACTAATTCATATCTTTTCGTTTCCGTACATCGTCTTTTGATCTCACAAACTACAGAAACAACTCTGTTGATTCACAATATCACTTTAACTCTTAGAACCCGGGCGCTCGATATTTCGGGATTGAATGTAAACATTGCATTTCCCGAAATATCGGTCGAATATCTGAGACGGTTTAATCATTAATTTTCTGTATTCGATGATGAATTGTGTATAAAAGTGACGTCAAACACAACCCACGTGTTCTGCATGGTTTAGCAATATGGCATACTCTGTTTGGGATTTTTGTTTTGGGTACTTATAAAGTAATTAGTTAAGCATTTAAGATGTCGATTCATGTCTCAGTTGTTGGGCAGGTAATGAATTTCACATACTTTACGAAATAGTGTGACAATTTGTTTTTTTGTGAGACGCAGTAAGAATGGAAAGTAATGGAGAAGAAATGGCCAGATTTTAATCAATAGGTAACAGTTTATTTTTAGTTTTAGAAGTGTTGAAAACAAAAATGGGCGCTCCTTTGGGAAATAAGTGAGAATGGAAACTGTAAAATGCTGACGTGAACGATTGAATATTCTGGACAAGGTAGTTTGATTAAGAGACATTGAAGTAAAGATCACACATCTAATGTGGTAACACCCGTAACCAGTTTATTGTTGGTTAGAAGCGTCAAATGTACCACAATCAAGAACATTAACCACTGTTCTTTTATATATATATATATATATATATATATATATATATATATATATATATATCTTGGATGAAATCGGATGCATGTGTCCTAAACGTGTAGAAGTCTATGCATTTAGGGGCCTACCAAACCAATATGCAACACGTTCTTGGCAAAGATCAAACATATCATAAATAATGATTAAAATTGGTCGTAAAGAACGAAAGCAAAGAAGAAGAATATATATATTTACATACTCATCTCATACCGTTATAAGTTATTGGTTATTGGTTACTAAACTGACGTCATTGCACTCCGGGCAAACCCATAGGTGCTCAGTCTCCCCAACAGATATCGAAGAGTATGCATACTGATGGTTTCCGTGGCTCGCTGATTAAACACACCTCTCACTCTGTCTCTCAGGCATCCAGTTCGACTTGAACAACGGGTAACTCCAAACTGTCTAAATCGCTTGATCGGTTCAACATCGATTTTAGTGTCCTCATCTACCAGACAGTCGCGAAGAGACCGAAGAACATCTCCTTATCCATCTTCAACTCCCCAACAATCGATGCGGTTGATGCAAGCCTGGTCGCTCTCTCATTACCGTAAACACCCGCATGCCCAAGGCAGTATATTCACGTAAACCTCTGGAGGTTAGAAACTTCTATAGACGACATCCACTCATACCAACAATTAGGTTTAATTTTATTTAGAAATGTATAGCAGAATATTTTTATGTGATTAGGAGATAAAATGTTAGCATCTTGTTCGAAACATTACGTTCGTTACCCGCGTGGGGTGATAGGAATATGTAATCAAAGATCCCAAAATCTCAATGTATATGAGATCAAGTTTCTAGTCCTATCGGCGACGGACGATGAAATATAGGTCATGTGCTCTTCTTCATTTCTTCTTCAAACGCTCTACACCCACCCCTCTGTATGATTTGTATGTGATCTGAGCCTAAGAACGATTGTACGTTGTGTCAGTTATGCGCCAACAAGTACGATTTCTGCAATGCTTTTTATTTACTAAGGTAACTTCCCTAGGTCCTACATTAGTCGCCTCTTACGACATGCCTTTAATATAGATCGCATTAGTACTATTCTTGGCTCCCTAACAATCCTACAATAACTTCACTAGAGAAACAATTGTTATCTTGAGATTTCTTCATTGAAGTCATTCATGCGATGTCTCTGTTGTAACATAATAACTTTTCTCTCTCCTTTCCCCTACAGATATCTTGCCTGTCAATTAAAATCCAAACAACCAAGTACAGGCAGGTAAATGTGGATCAGAATAAAGGAAGAACTTTTCAGTTTAAAATCAGAACAATGATTTCAATTAAGTAAAATAACACTTGGTAAAGCGCGTTAAAACAGAAAGCGACGGAATAATGAAATCGTTACTGAAAGCATTGAACTGAAAGCTGATGTACGTTATTAATAGTTATGTTTTAATTACCAGAAATTATTTTGTCTGAAAATGTACTGGAGACTAAACAAAAACAGTATGTGCTCCATGCGAAATGCTGATCTATATTTATGTCTAGTGTCTATCCCCATGTGGAAGATGGAATTAGTTGTCCACTCTTGCCGTTAAACGTAGGGGTGGGAGCTTTAATTTGCGTTCTAGGGCTAGATGAGTCGCCCTTGTTGTGTTGTATCCGTGTTTATGTAGTGTGGTCTTGATATTGTCTATCCATCTTTTTCTTGGTCTTCCTTTAGCTCTAATACCTGATCTCTTTTTATTGTATGATGTTATTGGTGGTTGGTTGTATTTCATTCTCATTAAATATCCAAACCACTGCATTTGTTGTCTTTCGATGTATTCGATGCATGAAGTTATGCCCACTCTGCTTCTGATGTCCTCATTTCGTAGTCTATCTTTCTTGGTGACCCCACTGCCTTCCTCAAGTATTTCATTTCACACGTGGTGAACTTTCTGTGGTGTGTTGCTGTCAGAGATCAAGTTTGGCACTGGTAACAAAGTGTTGGCATAAATTTCTACACTTTTCTACATTTCTGTTGGGGTGAATGATTGAACGGACTGCGAAATAAACTTGTACACTATGAGATCGTGGTATATCCTTTACAGGACGTAGTCATCAACAACAGTAAACGAGTCGTCGATTTTCTATGCACCACTTATACCTTCAGTAGTTTGCAATTGATTTCTGAACAGTCAGATGTATATTTATTGTCCGTAAAAATCCAAGGGAAATAATTTGCATCCAAACTTGCCCGCCGCGGTGTTTGAACAAGGTACGCTTTGATTGTGATCGAGCTCACACCCGCTTAAGCTATAGATGCTCACACTTGTATACTAAGGGAATGACTAGTCCCGAAACTGTCTTGGTCATCATGCAGGAAGCATGCACGAAAAAATGGAAAAAAAGGAAAGTCTCATGTTAGTGTCAACGACAAAGGAATGTTGCATTGAACAAAGGAAAATATAAGCATAGTTTTTTAACGCCAGTTACTTTTCAAATTTGATTACTAATGTTGTCCTTGTTTATATAAAACTATTCTATACTAGTTCTCATCCATATTGTTCATTTATTCAGATTTAAGACAGTATTACTACGGTTGTCTACATATCTTAACTGATCAAATGTGACTAATTCATATCTTTTCGTTTCCGTACATCGTCTTTTGATCTCACAAACTACAGAAACAACTCTGTTGACTCACAATATCACTTTAACTCTTAGAACCGGGCGCCGATATTTCGGGATTGAATGTAAACATTGCATTTCCCGAAATATCGGTCGAATATCTGAGACGGTTTAATCATTAATTTTCGGTATTCGATGATGAATTGTGTATAAAAGTGACGTCAAACACAACCCACGTGTTCTGCATGGTTTAGCAATATGGCATACTCTGTTTGGGATTTTTGTTTTGGGTACTTATAAAGTAATTAGTTAAGCATTTAAGATGTCGATTCATGTCTCAGTTGTTGGGCAGGTAATGAATTTCACATACTTTACGAAATAGTGTTACAATTTGTTTTTTTGTGAGACGCAGTAAGAATGGAAAGTAATGGAGAAGAAATGGCCAGATTTTAATCAATAGGTAACATTTTATTTTTAGTTTTAGAAGTGTTAAAAACAAAAATGGACGCTCCTTTGGGAAATAAGTGAGAATGGAAACTGTAAAATGCTGACGTGAACGATTGAATATTCTGGACAAGGTAGTTTGATTAAGAGACATTGAAGTAAAGATCACACATCTAATGTGGTAACACCCGTAACCTGTTTATTGTTGGTTAGAAGCGTCAAATGTACCACAATCTACATCATTAACCACTGTTCTTTTATATATATATATATATATATATATATCTTGGATGAAATCGGATGCATGTGTCCTAAACGTGTAGAAGTCTATGCATTTAGGGTCCTACCAAACCAATGTGCAACGTATACAATATGCAACGGGGGTCCTCTGTGGCTGAGTGGTTAAGCCCTTTGCCTTGCGAGTCGAAGGTCGTGGGTTCGAATCCGGAGGTTCGAATTCGAATTCTGTTCACGAGTGCAGTTTTTCCAGAGACCCTAGGATTGTTGCTGGAGCTACGGAGTTCGTGCTTTGTGCAATACTCTCGGCAGATGGCGTGCCATTTATGCGAAGTGGGACCGAGCCATATGGGGTAAAACCCGGTGCAATGAAGTCAATCCTTCGGCTTTAAAACCCTTTAAACGTATAGACGTTCTTGGCAAAGATCAAACATATTACAAAGAGTGATTAACTTTGGTCGTACAGAACGAACGCAAAGAAAAAGAATATATATATTTATATATTCCTCTCATACCGTTATAAGTTACATAGGGCATGCAAGTAATTTCTCCATACCACTCTGCCCTGTACAATTCGCTCAATCTCATCCATGAAACTGACTTCAATATTTATTGCCTCTCTCGGTGAATGTTGTTTCAGGGTTTCCTTTAGGATCAGAGCCTCACTTTTTCGAACCTTTCAGCCCTTGAATGCCTGCTTGTATTTTGACCTTCTTCTCCCGAACACCTAAATCTGGAATCTGTCTTTCTTATACACTTACTGGGAATTGAACCGCCCATTAGAGGTATAATTCTCGCAGCAATCATATTTTCAAGTGCATTTTCAACTTACTTTATATATCTCTAGCAATTTGTCAACTGTTTTAATACCATTGATTTCTTAATGCATATGCCCGAAATGTACAAATTATTATCAGAAACATTAGTGTTTATATAAACCACTTTCTCGTTCGTGTCAGTCCTCGATAACAAAAGACGATTAAATTGTTAACAATGCACCCACCGTTTACATTTAGACAAGCAACATTCTAGAAAATTTAGAAAAAAACGAGTTCTAAATTACAACATGACAGGCAGAGTCGACAGATGATTGATCTGCAGGGAGTTGAAACTTCAGTATCCAAAACGTGACAGAGCTAGAAGAGTGTACATTACTACTCTCTTAGGAATAGCAATCACCGTCTCAGTCTAGTGGTAAGGTTGCAGTGCCCTGGAAACCGTCGGACCGTGGAATTCTAGGAAATGAGACAGCAGATTGATTAGCGAAGGAAGGTGCTTCAGATTAGCAGCTGGAGATATCAATAACATATTAAAAAATAAAACGAATGATTGAATCACCCAGAAAGCAACAAATAAAAACAAATTACTAGAAAACTAAGAATGGTTCGCTGGTTGTGTTCTTAAAGACGCTCGTATTGATAGGCTAGGCGATGGGTGTCGTAAGAAATGAGGGTAAGTGGTTCGAATTCTGTGTTTGTCAATTTTTTTTTTTTTCGGAAGTTCTTAATACTTGTACACTGTTTATTTGTTGATCATATTCGTTGCTTCTGTTGCTTCCTCTGGTGTTTCTTTAAAAATAAACTCATTGTTTTCATCCTAGAAAACTAAGAACAAATTAAAACAAGCTGTTAATTTGCGTCTCAGAGAAGAACACAATCAGCTCTGCAACTCCCTGTAAATTAACCTCCATGGAGATTTGTAAGCTCCATGTAAACACAATTCAAGATACGGATTTCTACAAGTCTGCTTCTGGACAGGCATCCCAGACAGATCTGGACAGACATCACAGAAAGATCTGGACACATTTCTACAAGTCTGCTTCTGGACAGACATCACAGACAGATTTGGACACATTTCTACAAGTCTGCTTCTGGATAGGCATCCCAGACAGCTCTGGACAGGCGCCATCACAGACAGATCTGGACAGGCATACCAGACAGCTCTGGACAGGCGCCATCACAGACAGATCTGGACAGGCATACCAGACAGATCTGGACACATTTCTACAAGTCTGCTTCTGGATACGCATCCCAGACAGATCTGGACAGGCATCCCAGACAGATCTGGACACATTTCAAAACTGATACGAATTTGATATATTGAGAATAACTCACTGGTCTAGTGAAATAATAGCGAAACACGTAATAACAAAGTGCTGTAGTTTTACAAAATACAAAACAATGACAAAACACAGCAACGTTTCGACCAAAAGGCCTTTATCAAGCAAACGATACAGCAAAAGCGACGAATGTCACAGAACACCACATATAGACTTTGACAAAGATATTATAACGGTTAAAAATGAATAAAAATATGTGACTGTAACCCCTGTAGCCACTCAATTCAATGGAATTGACCATTTGGGTGCTCACGACGTCCGGGTCACTGCCATCTGATCATGTTCATCTGATGACCATAGTCGATTTGATCTGGAGAATCGCTTTATATGATACCTTGCGACCTCATGGACTCAACGCTCTACATTCCTATGCTTCTTAGTACTTTCTCTTCTCATGCTCTATATTTTGTATGTGTAGATGTTAAATGTATATGAATCATATATTTACTTGATTTTTTATTGTTTCTCTTCTTTTTCCACTTCTAGTTTTTCTGTTTTTATTTCGTTATTCGTTTTTAGTCACACATTTTCATTCATTTTTAACGTTTTAATATCTTTGTCAAAGTCTATATGTTGTGTTCTGTGACATTCGTCACTTGTGCTGTATCATTTGCTTGATAAAGGCCTTTTGATCGAAACGTTGCTGTATATTGTAATTGTTTTTGTATTCTGTAAAACTGCAGTACTTTGTTATTACGTGTTTTGTCATTCTATATAGTTTTACTGCAGTCTCCGTTTGTAGTGAAATAGTACAGGAAAGAAAACTACACAGAACTCTGTGAGAGCTACAAAAGACAGTGAATTTTCTTAAAGGGATATCATTGAATATGTATACAATATTTCAAGCAAATAGAAAGAAGTAGAAGAATCAGTATATCCAGTGGCGGTTCGTCATTAAGGGCCAGTGGGGCCGAACCCCACCAAAAATAAAATGTAACGTGTATTTATTATCTAGTAAATTAAAATATAACATTAACCAAAACCATGATTATTCCGAAGATATGTGTCTGGCCCACCAACAAAAAAGAACACGAGCCGCCACTGAGTATATCCCATTTAGGAAAACCAGTTGCAATTAAATGTACAAGAGTGAAGGTGAATGCTAACTTCATTTCACAGGTGTTTTCCTTTATGACTCGGCCTTTCTCTGCAGAAATAGCATCCTTCCTGCTATAGAGTATTTTGCAATGTACAAATCCCGTAGCTCTGGAAAATATCCTAAGGGTCTTTGACAAAAAATATTTCCACTCGTGAACGGAACAGTTTGGTCCGAGTTCGAACCCACGATATTTCTAATGCAAAGCAAACGACATCGCCTATTTATTTGTTTGTGATATACGGAATTTAAGCCCCTTTAATTCGAGGCACGCGGCTATCTACAAAAGAACGAGTACTTTTTAGCTATATCAAATCGAGTAGGTCAACACACATAAACCGTAAGAACTAACTCCTTGCCATCTCCGTTGATGCTTTAATCGGAAACATTTTCGTCCTTTAGCGGAAACATTTTCGTCCTTAGCGAAACATTTTCGTCCTTTAGAAAACAAAACATAAACAATACCGACCCGAACAGTGGACATTTATTTATACAAATTCAAAGCACTAGTTTAATTTTAGAATAAATATAGGCCTATCAGTGGCGGCTCGTGATCATTTTTGTTGGTGGGGCCAGACATACATTTTTCGGAAAATGCATGGTTTTGCGTTCTTATGTTTTAATTTATAAAATAATAAATACACGTTACACATTATCTTTGGTGGGATCCGGCTCCAGTGGCCCTTAATGACGAGCCGTCTCTGGCCTATATTAAAAACACATTTACATTTAGCAAGCGAGGATCAATTAGAAAAGAGAGTTATCGGAACAACAGACGACAAGAGTGCGTGAGATGTTATATGGGGAAGTGGAGATACTATTTTTATCACATAGTATAACTGGAATGTAATTATTTTGTTTATTAAAATCTTAACACGTAAAATATCAATCTGTGTGATCGTTGATGTTTTTGATCCATTTTCAGTATGGAATAACTGCATTGCAATCTGGACATGTTCATAGGGGATTAGATCTCCTGGCAATGTATCCAACAGCGTACAGCGACTGACTGTACCACTTCGATGCTGATTGATAAGGTCAACATCTACGCCTGATGTACTGCTTTTTTCTGGCCAATCTTCAATTCAAGCACTTTCAATCTAGTTGTTGACGTGGATTGGTTTAGATCAGGGTTTCTAAAGTGGGCGTACCCCTCCCCACAGTTGCGCATAGCCTTCCAGGGGGCGATAGTGGGTTAAGAAGCATTTTGGGGAGTTTTTTTCCGTGATTTTGCGATTGAATAATCATAAAAATTTGAATTCTGCATTTTAATTCACCTTATGCCCATCTTACACGATTCATTATTTCATCAATTTTCTATTTCATGCATATAATCATTCGAAAATTGACCATGTGGACAGAAATTATATCCATTCTCTTTGTCATAGTGAAAATAGAGCATGTATATATATGTGTTGGGAGTGGGGGCGCGGCGTTGGTAAACTGTTATAATGGGAGGTGGGGGAGGGGCGTTACAAAGTTTATGTGTGCAAGGCGTGGGTCAAAGTTATGTCGCAAGTGGGCGGTGGGGGCGTTACAAAGTTTATGTCGTGCAAAGTGGGCGGTGGGGGCGTTACAAAGTTTATGTCGTGCAAAGTGGGCGGTGGGGGCGTTTACAAAGTTTAGTGTCGTGCAAAGTGGGCGGTGGGGGCGTTACAAAGTTTATGTAGTGCAAAGTGGGCGGTGGAGGGCAAAAGTTTAGTAGTGCAAAGTGGGCGGTGGGCGTTACAAAGTTTATGTAGTGGCAATTAGTGGGCGGTGGCCGAAAAGTTTGGGAATCTATGGCTTAAATGAAAGTCCTTTTTGCTGCCACACTCTATGAAGGAGTTCAAAATGTCAGATCTATCCATTAGCTGATTTTTGATATGGTGGCAGAGCAAACCAGTCTGTTTGCTCTCTCATTGCCATTGGCAACCATGTGCTAAATAACGAAGATGATCGTTGATGTTGTCATTGGTTGGAGGACTTGAGGATATTTTTCCTTGACTGTGGTAATAATTTAATCTCTTCGTATACTATGTAGTAATACCTTGCTATGTTTTTATTTGATTTTAGACTGTCGCACTTATAACTAGATAAGAACCCTTTCCCCAGTTAAAATAAGAACAAGGTGAACAGTGAAGAATTTGGGACATATAAAAAGACATGAATGGTTAGAGAAGACCTTTATAGAAGGAGGCACTCTCGTAAAGAAGAATACCGTGGAGAAGATGTATTCAGGATGTGACTGCTGATTTCAACATAACTGCTGCAGATGTGGGACCTATGCGAGAGGGATACATTTCGAAGGTAAAAAAAAAGTAAAGGAACCCTTTCATACCTCGTGGTATATAGGTCAATACAGTGTTAGGCCTGTATTTTCATTGATCGTCGGCACACGATGGGTGATGTGGTCAGCATCACGCCGGCCGCCTTTACTTTCCCAGAGCATGTCTGGTACCCAGTTGAGGCTGGGTCGACCTGAAGAAGTCGCGGTCGGGAAAAATTCCACGCACATTTCGGGAGCTGAACCCAGACCACCAGCCTTGCAAACATTTCGAAGGACTGTTAGTTAATTATTTTTGTTTCTACGTTTCTCGGGGAGCATAGGTTGCAGCAGTTGTTCTTCCCTTTTCCCCATCTCTGGTTGTTTTCTCTATAGCTGGATGGCTCAGCATCCTTTAGTTCCTTAACCCTTTAGCTGCTAAAGACGTATATATACGTTTTCCCCATTCACTTCTAAAGACGAATTAACACGTCTATTATTATCTCTCCTCTGTGTCGGCGAAAGACATGTTAACACGTTATACATTGTTACTGTCACTGATATAGGCGTACATTCACGTTTGCGACCTAGAAACAAAGAGTAGCTATTTTTAACTCAGACTTTGGAAAGTATGTAGCAGCGAAAGGGTTAAGAAAACATCATGTTTGGGACGCTCCATTTTCCATTTTCCTTGAGGGCCCCACTCATGTGCTTGTCTCGTGATCTGCAGGGTATGCCCGTTCCATCAACATTTTCTCCTCTTAACCCTCGTTATTATGGGCTTTATCCTGTTCTTATCCCCATGTCTGTATTTGAAACTCTGATAAGGACTGTTAATGAGGTAAACGTATGCTCAGGACACGCTACTAGATGATGATGATAATTAATTATATTTTAATGGTCGATTAACTCAGTTAATGTGATATTTACTCATGATGTAGCAGACAAAACAGTCGAGTCTCACATCCTACTTACATTTTCACTATACAAGTCAGTGCATTCTTGTTAAAACGTTATGCTTGAGTTAGTAACAATAATAAAAAAAAGCCTCTTAAAAACATTTAGCTGCTAAGGACGTGTATAGACGTTTTTCCCATTCACTGCTAAAGATGCGTTAACACGTCTGTTATTAATTCTCCTCAGTGCACTAAAGACGTGTTAACACGTTATACATTTCTACTATCCTATAGGTGTACATTCACGTTTGCGACCGAGAAACAAAGAGGAGCCATTTTTAGATCCGTGTTTGGAAAGTATGTAGCACCGAAATGATTCAATATTAAAGAAACAAAAAAGAACGCACTTTTAGTGAAAGTATCCATATTGTTAAAATCAGTACTATCGTGAAGTACACACGCACAAAAAGTAAAAAAAAACAAGTCTCATACCGAACCAAAACAAGTCTGACGTCGCTTTTTCTAGCCATTATGTCCGGTACAACAGTTCTAGACGCTGGTGATAACACTATTATTAAGATAGCACCGCTGTTGATCTGTATCTCGTGTAGGAGGCTTAATTGTACAGCTCGGGGAAAGCTAAGTAAAAAACACTAAAATGTTACTCGTTTTCTCTCTCATATCGTATACGTTTATGTTTCTGCCCTCTCTCTCTCTCTCTCTCTCTCCTTTTAACCCGGATTGGAGCATAGGCCATCAACCAACTCATGCTCAGTCTTCCTATTTCTAACTGTCTCCTGCAGCTCCATCCAACTCTCCTTTATATTGTTGATCTTTGCCTACAAATCCAGTCTAGATGTATTTCTCGGCCTCACCATCTTTCGCTATCCCTGCGGGTTCCAGGAAAGGATCCTTCTTGTTATATTCCTCTCAGGCTTTCTTCTTTGTTCCAGGTTAAACGTGTTGTTTCGTGTCGAAATAGGGGAAGACTGCAGTAAAACTTGGTAAATAGAGAAACACGTACAAACAAAGTACTATAGTTTTACAAAATACATAAACAGTGACGATAAACAGCAACGTTTCGACCAACAAGGCCTTTATCAAGCAAACGAACCAACAGGAGTGACAAATTAAAATGAAACACAAATGGACGACCAAATACCAACGTATCTAAGGAAAATCTACTACGTCACAACGACTAGTTGCAGCAATATGGCGACGAATATCGAAATAGGGGAAGACTGCAGTAAAACTTGGTAAATAGTGAAACACGTACAAACAAAGTACTATAGTTTGGTACTTTGTCATTAGCCGGCCACAACTGACAGGAAGACCTATTTTTAGAAATTGTCGGAAAGTGTCATCTATTTTTAGATATGTTGTAAATAGTCGTGGACAGTCCACTTTGGGACCCAGGTAGGTCAAGCATTAGTATGTGGATACATACACAGTGATAACAACACAAATACAGCGAGGAAAGGAGGAACAATTATATTATAGGAAAAAAAACCACAGAAATTGCCTAACCCTAACCCTGCCACAAAATATAAAATCTTGCGATTGTTTGTTACTACTTAATTTTTTTTAAAGCCGAAAACGGAAATGGAATAAACCGCGCAGACTGTTCGACCTTTGGAAACCACTGGACAATCCCCGACACGCCTACGGGATACCCGGGGTTTACCCGGAACTCGTTGTTCAGGTCTTTTTGCGGCTGGCTAATGACAAAGTACCCTATAGTTTTACAAAATACATAAACAGTGACGATAAACAGCAACGTTTCGACCAACAAGGCCTTTATCACAAACGAACCAACAGGAGTGACAAATTGTTTCGTGTTGGTATTTAGTTTTACTTTTTTCTTTATAAGACTTCTTCTCTTTCTTCTTCTTCTTCTTCTTCTTCTTCTTTTCTTCTTTTTCTTCTTCGAACGCTTCATGTCGATCACGTGTTAACCACTCTTTATGATTTGTATTTGATCTGAGCCTAAGAGCGATTGTATGTTGTGCCAGTTATGTGCCTACATGTAGACCAGCACATCCTATTTATGCGTTGCTTATTTATTTACTAAGGTAGCTTCCTAGTTCCTTACCTCAGCCGGGTCTTACAACATGCCTGGTAGGTTGCAGTGGTACTACTATTTGCTCCTCTTGTGGACTCGGAAATACATGGGCGTTTTATAAGACAAAAGCAATCGATATACTCATCCTGAACGGAGTACTTTCTTCTGGAAATAAAAAAAACCAGCACACCTCATTGGGACTGGGATCCTGTAATCTTACTTTATGACTCCCAAAGTGAGACCCGCTGAAGTAGGATTGAACGCCGATGTCATCGGATTTTGTACTAAAAGACTACGGTAGTGATCTATGTCAGCGTTTCTCAAATTGGGGTCCGTGGAGGTCCGAGAGAAATGCTTGAAGAAATAATATGATCTTTGACATTTCAAACAGAAAAATAAATTTAAAACTATTTTTTAAAAAAGGAATAAACTAGTTCCGCTTCGAAATCAAAGACACCGACCAGACCGGAGTCTAAGTGTTTGACAGGACAAAATGAAAGATTATTTGAAGTTTCCTGCAGTCTAAAAACAAGTTTACTATTGTAACTAACACAACAGATAATTCATTCCTGTCCATTTTCATAAATATAAACTTTTGGAGATCAGCGGCAACAAGTGTATTTAAAATGTGGTCCGGCCCGTCTGCCCAGCGTGTTCGTAGCGTGTTGGATTACGGGTGACTATCCCTCTGTGTGTGCAGGTTCAATTCCGCGGATGGCAGAAAAAGCCACAGATTTCCCAGATTTACGGTGTTCGTGGCACCGAACCGAAGGGTTACGATGTCCATGGCACTGAGCCGAAGAGCTGAAAAGCTCAAGTACTTCTAGATCGGAAAAACACACAAAAACGGTGATCTGCGGTAGTGCAAAGTTTAGGAATCGCTGTTCTATGATGTAGAGTACTTCATCAGAGATAAATACTAAGAGTCTGATATGTGTCAGTGATCCTTTAAAAGTCCTCTCTGTGACTTCACTTCAAAGCAGTGGCGGCTCGTGGTCATTTTTGCTAGTGGGGCCAGACATTTTTTTCCGGGTAAATCATGGTTTTTGGTTGCTATATTTTAATGTATAAAATAATAAATATACGTTATACATTATTTTTGATGGGGCCCGGCCCTACTGGCCCTTAATGACGAGCCACCCCTGCCTCAAAGTATTGTCTCACATGTTAACGAGTAGAAGCCTTTTTTTCCGATCCAGAAGCACTTGAGCTTTCAGCTCTTCGGCACGGTGCCATAGACATCATAACCCTTCGGTTCGGTGCCACGAACACCGTAAGTCTGGGGAATCTGTGCCTTTTTCTGCTAGCCCGCGGAATTGAACCCACACTCACAGAGGGCTTGTCACCCGCAGTCCACCGCGCTACGAACACGCTGGGCAGGCGGGCGAGTAGTAGTAGAAGCCTTATGGACACAACCAAAAACAAGAGATCTCGATCTCGCTGCAATTTCCCGCACAGCTCATATGAATAGCGTGAACATTTATACTTCTTTCAAGTCTGAAATACTATATGTTTTTTCCCCCCATAAAACATACTTTAAGTGTTTCTACAATTCTTCATTGGGTTATATTATTGCTACTATTCATACTAAAATTATAATGCATAAACACCAGCATAACGGTGTAAGCAACCATTTTAAAACTCCGCATGACGGTGTAAGCAACCATTTTAAAACTCCGCATGACGGTGTAAGCAACCATTTTAAAACTCCGCATGACGGTGTAAGCAACCATTTTAAACCTCCGCATGACGGTGTAAGCAACCATTTTAAACCTCCGCATGACGGTGTAAGCAACCATTTTAAACCTCCGCATGACGGTGTAAGCAACCATTTTAAAACTCCGCATGACGGTGTAAGCAACCATTTTAAACCATCGAATGACGGTGCAAACAGTCATCAGACATCTCTGCCTGACGGTGCAAACAATCATCAGACATCTCTGCCTGACGGTGCAAACAACCATCAGACATCTCGCCCGACGGTGTAAGCAGTCATCAGACATCTCTGCCTGAAGGTGTAAGCAGTCATCAGACATCTCTACCTGAAGGTGAAAACAACCATCAGACATCTCTGCCTGACGGTGCAAGCAACCATCAGACATCTCTGCCTGACTGTGCAAGCAACCATCAGACATCTCTGCCTGACGGTGCAAACAACCATCAGACATCTCTGCCTGACGGTGCAAGCAGTCATCAGACATCTCTGCCTGACGGTGCAAGCAACCATCAGACATCTCTGCCTGACGGTGCAAACAACCATCAGACATCTCTGCCTGACGGTGCAAGCAGTCATCAGACATCTCTGCCTGACGGTGCAAGCAGTCATCAGACATCTCTGCCTGACGGTGCAAGCAGTCATCAGACATCTCTGCCTGACGGTGCAAGCAACCATCAGACATCTCTGCCTGACTGTGCAAGCAACCATCAGACATCTCTGCCTGACTGTGCAAGCAACCATCAGACATCTCTGCCTGACGGTGCAAACAACCATCAGACATCTCTGCCTGACGGTGCAAGCAGTCATCAGACATCTCTGCCTGACGGTGCAAGCAGTCATCAGACATCTCTGCCTGACGGTGCAAACAACCATCAGACATCTCTGCCTGACGGTGCAAACAACCATCAGACATCTCTGCCTGACGGTGCAAGCAACCATCAGACATCTCTGCCTGACGGTGCAAACAACCATCAGACATCTCTGCCTGACGGTGCAAGCAGTCATCAGACATCTCTGCCTGACGGTGCAAGCAACCATCAGACATCTCTGCCTGACGGTGCAAGCAGTCATCAGACATCTCTGCCTGACGGTGCAAGCAGTCATCAGACATCTCTGCCTGACTGTGCAAGCAACCATCAGACATCTCTGCCTGACGGTGCAAGCAGTCATCAGACATCTCTGCCTGACTGTGCAAGCAACCATCAGACATCTCTGCCTGACGGTGTAAACAACCATCAGACATCTCTGCCTGACGTGCAAACAACCATCAGACATCTCTGCCTGACGGTGCAAGCAACCATCAGACATCTCTGCCTGACGGTGCAAACAACCATCAGACATCTCTGCCTGACGGTGCAAGCAGTCATCAGACATCTCTGCCTGACGGTGCAAGCAACCATCAGACATCTCTGCCTGACGGTGCAAGCAACCATCAGACATCTCTGCCTGACGGTGCAAGCAACCATCAGACATCTCTGCCTGACGGTGCAAACAACCATCAGACATCTCTGCCTGACGGTGCAAGCAGTCATCAGACATCTCTGCCTGACGGTGCAAGCAGTCATCAGACATCTCTGCCTGACTGTGCAAGCAACCATCAGACATCTCTGCCTGACGGTGCAAACAACCATCAGACATCTCTGCCTGACGGTGCAAACAACCATCAGACATCTCTGCCTGACGGTGCAAGCAACCATCAGACATCTCTGCCTGACGGTGCAAACAACCATCAGACATCTCTGCCTGACGGTGCAAGCAGTCATCAGACATCTCTGCCTGACGGTGCAAGCAACCATCAGACATCTCTGCCTGACGGTGCAAGCAACCATCAGACATCTCTGCCTGACGGTGCAAGCAGTCATCAGACATCTCTGCCTGACGGTGCAAGCAGTCATCAGACATCTCTGCCTGACTGTGCAAGCAACCATCAGACATCTCTGCCTGACGGTGCAAACAACCATCAGACATCTCTGCCTGACGGTGCAAACAACCATCAGACATCTCTGCCTGACGGTGCAAGCAGTCATCAGACATCTCTGCCTGACGGTGCAAGCAACCATCAGACATCTCTGCCTGACGGTGCAAGCAACCATCAGACATCTCTGCCTGACGGTGCAAGCAACCATCAGAAACGTTATCATCTGACACATATATTAATTATCAGAAAAACGAGATATAACATTCGGAATATTTATCTAGCAAACAGCCTTCAGATCAATACATAGTCAGCGTACAGATTGGTATCAATAAACATCCGACAGTAAATAACAACTACTTCTATGAGGATGAAAGTTGTAGCCTTTACTGCTGCCATCCATTGACTCTCTGGGAGTCCTTTTACTGGTGTCGTTGTTGTATCTGACACTCAGTCAATATTTTACAAGATCCAAAAGGGCAACGTTTCCGTTTTTCTTCTTCTTCAGCGATCTCTGGTCATACGCTTAATTTACTGTGGACCACAAACTGGGCAGTCAGCTTCAAGTCTGTCAGGTTTCACCAAAGCTTAGTTTTCAGGTCGACTGAGTGTGGCCACATGTTGCTTCTCAGCTCACACAGGAGAGGACAGTCTTGCAGGATATGCACGGCATCGATTGTTCCGGAGTTGTAGATGGATAAGAGGGATGTTTTTCGGTCTCCTCGTGACTGCCTGTTGGATGAGGACACTAAAATATATATTGAATCAATCCAGTGATTTAAGCAGTTTAAGCAGTTACTCGTTGTACAGGTAGAACTAAACGTCTCAGGGCAGAGTCAGGATTGTCTTTAACTAGCGAGTCACTGGAATTATCAGTATGCATACTCGTTGATATCTGTTGGAGGTGTCTGATCACATATGGGTCAACCCGGAGTGCAATGACGTCAGTTTAGAAACCAATATAACATATAACACTGAGATAAGCAGACAACCAATAATCTTCGAATCAGCGAATATTTGACATTAATATTTGTTATGAACCACATCGAGAGTTTTGCACAAAGCACGAACGTCGCAGCTACAGCAACAATAATAGAAATCTCATGAAAAAAATTGCACTTGTTACTAAAATCACACGTCTTCTTCTTCTTCTTCCAACGCTCCATATCGACCACTTGTTAACCACTCTGTGTGATTTGTATGTGACCCGAGCCCAAGAGCGAGTGTACGCTGTGCCAGTTAAGCACCAACAACTAAGTCAGCACGTTCGATTCATGCAATGCTTTTTATTTACTAGGGTAGCTACCCTATGTCCTACATTAGTCTCCTTTTAAGACATGCCTTGTAGGTCGCAGTGGTACTATTCTTTGCTACCCTTACGGGCCCCGCCACCACACGAGCGAATTTCACGTCTTAACCAGTTCGTCACAGAAACCTCGATTGATGATATCGATAAATATAAAAATGGTAACACACCCGGATGTAACAACTTGCAATGCAGACCTATTCTGTCAGTGAATGGAAAAATAGTATAGATTATAATGTTAGAAAAATACTTACAAAATAAGTAGGCTAGAAGATTTGATTGATTAATATATTTTGTAATTTCATTTTGCATTATGAATTTAAACTTAGTCATGCACTTAATATGACGCACCTGAATGATTAAATCGTAAAGGTTTCCTTTTTTAATTATCTGTGGAACGACCTCACATAGTCAGAAATGGTGCACAGTGTAGATACACTCTTAGAGGTGGATCATAAAGCCCAGATATAAGGCGAAAAATTATCGTTAAAGAGCACTGAATACACGAAGTTGAAGGAGTGCTTTTTTGTGTGCTTCATAAATAGTGTCTTTCGTCGCCTCTGTTCATCTATGAGGTTCACCTTTTATGTGGTCGGTCTTTCAAGACTTACTACGTATTTCTAGTCATCCCCGTATCCATTGTTAGCTCCCTTACATACGCACGTTTTGATATCTTTCTATATCATCTTCGTATCCAGATTGAGACATAAGTCTTCCACAAGAGACTTCAACTGTTGCCGTTCTGCTTTCTTTCTACCAACCATCTCCCACGTCATGCTACACTCCTTCAACTCTCTCTCCGCAGTTCTTCTCCATGTTTCATTTGGACGTCCAGGTCTTCTCTTCTCATCCGCTGTCCATCTGAGAGCTGTCCTAGCCAATGCCCTAACTGTCATACGACATACATGTCCAAATCACCTCCAATTTCGTCTCTTAATGATGGTCTCAGAGATGCACATTCTGTTCATTCCAAAAGCTCCTCATATGTTATGGTATTTGGCCAAAAAATTTGCAGGATTATTCTTAAACATTTATTCTGAAATGTCTCCAACTTGTGTATTATGTGTTGGGTCAACTTCCAACATTCACTACTGTATAATAACACTCCCAGTATATTACTTCTATATATTTTATGTTTTGTGTTTCTATTTAATGTTGATGTGGATATAACAACAAGGACCGATGATCTTGCTGTTCCTTTTCTTGAAATAGTTGCATCGATCAGACTCTTCATCTCTTTTCACTAAATTGGTTAAGTATGAGAGATTAGTTACTAGACCTATCGGAGACGGACGATAAAATGTAGGTCCCATATTTAAGCTGAACTCAATTCGAATAGTCTGTAAAGCCGCTATCTGGACACAATTTCTTAAACATAGACTACAACTAAATTCCTACAAAATTGTTTAAAACTTACATCGGAAATCCTCGCCAGTGCTACTGATCTCGTGCACTCAGCTTAGATCTTTCTGTTGCCTGTGTGTGCCGGGGCTCGTAAGAGGAGCAAAGAATAGTACCACTACAACATACAATGCATGTCGTAAGAGGCGATTGTTGTAGGTCCTAGGAATGCTACCCTAGTAAATAAAAAGCATTGCAGATATCGGATTTGCTGGCCTACTTGTAGACGCAAAACTGGTACAACGCACAATCGCTCTTAAGCTCAGATCATATACAAATCACACATAGTGGTTGACAAGTGGTCGGTATGGAGCGTGCGAAGAAAAAGAAAAGCTTTCTGTGTAAAAAAGACTGGAGAACTTAAATTCTCCGAAAGGCAATGATGATTGTCTTACAAATCAATCAATCAATCAATAAATCAATCAATCAATAGATCAATCGACCAATCGATCAAGCAAGCAAGCAAGCAATCAATCAGTTTTGCTAAAGTCTGACAACCAGCTAGTTAAAAAGTGTCAATGCTGAGTCCATGCTGGCAAATAATTACGAATCTTTTGCAGGGTCTTGCGGTATATTTTCTCAGAATGATGCAAGTCTTCGAAATACCACACGATGGGCAGGCAGGTAAAGAAATTGTTTATGCATGTACACATAAATTAGCTTGATTAACTTTTTTTTAAAAATCTCTAATGACCACTTTTAAAATGTGTTTTCCTTCAAATAACCTTCAATTGTAATTTTGATTTTGTTGCATATGCCGCCCCCACCTTACAGTGACGTCTGATGAGGCCCTCTTCTCTGTATTATAGCACGACATGGCACTGATCTGTTGAGCCAAAATGAAAAAAAACTAGTCGAGAATAGAAATAGAAAGAGAATCATTAACTATCCTATTTAAAAAGTGGTCATTAGAGATTTAAAAAGAAGTTAATCAAGCCAAGCTATTTGTATTTGCATTAAGAATTTAAATTACTTTCCTGCCCAACGTGTTCGTAGCGCGTTGGACGATGGGTGACAAGCCCCTGTGAGTGCGGATCATTTCCGCGGGCTGTCAGAAAAAGCCACATGTTCCTTAGATTTACGGTGTTCGTGGTATCGAACCGAAGGGTTACGATGTCCATAGCACCGAGCCGAAGTTTCCTTGTGAATTGTAAGAAATGCTGGTAAAATGTATTCATGAAACTAGTCTAAAAGTTGTGGTAACATATTGGTAGTGCAAAACTTTCATATACTAGTGGTACAGGTTCAATTCCATAGTAGGCGTTGAATACTTTTCCGACCGCAAAGGCTCTCAGGTCTACCCAGACTCAATTGCGTACCTGGAAAAACACTGGGTTGTAAAGGCAGTCAGCGCAATGATGAATATATCACCCATCGTGTGCCGACGGTCATTAAACAATAGGACAGTACACCGTATTACCCTAAACAACTCGAGGTATAAAAAGGGTGTCTTTACTTTTCTTTAAAACTTCATTACCCTAGTTTAGGTAGTCCTGTTCCTTGTCTTCCAGGAATTGTGCACTTCATTACCCTAGTTTAGGTAGTCCCGTTCCTTGTCTTCCAGGAACTGTGCACTTCATTACCCTAGTCTTGGTAGTCCTGTTCCTTGTCTTCAAGGAACTGTGCACTTCATTACCTAGTCTTGTAGTCCTGTTCCTTGTCTTCCAGGAACTGTGCACTTCATTACCCTAGTCTTGATAGTCCTGTTCCTTGTCTTCAAGGAACTGTGCACTTCATTACCCTAGTCTTGATAGTCCTGTTCCTTGTCTTCCAGGAACTGTGCACTTCATTACCCTAGTCTTGATAGTCCTGTTCCTTGTCTTCAAGGAACTGTGCACTTCATTACCCTAGTCTTGGTAGTCCTGTTCCTTGTCTTCAAGGAACTGTGCACTTCATTACCCTAGTCTTGATAGTCCTGTTCCTTGTCTTCAAGGAACTGTGCACTTCATTACCCTAGTCTTGGTAGTCCTGTTCCTGTCTTCAGGAACTGTGCACTTCATTACCTAGTCTTGATAGTCCTGTTCCTTGTCTTCCAGGAACTGTGCACTTCATTACCCTAGTCTTGATAGTCCTGTTCCTTGTCTTCAAGGAACTGTGCACTTCATTACCCTAGTCTTGATAGTCCTGTTCCTTGTCTTCCAGGAACTGTGCACTTCATTACCCTAGTCTTGGTAGTCCTGTTCCTTGTCTTCCAGGAACTGTGCACTTCATTACCCTAGTCTTGATAGTCCTGTTCCTTGTCTTCAAGGAACTGTGCACTTCATTACCCTAGTCTTGGTAGTCCTGTTCCTTGTCTTCCAGGAACTGTGCACTTCATTACCCTAGTCTTGATAGTCCTGTTCCGTCTTCCAAGGAACTGTGCACTTCATTACCCTAGTCTTGATAGTCCTGTTCCTCGTCTTCCAGGAACTGTGCACTTCATTACCCTAGTCTTGATAGTCCTGTTCCTTGTCTTCAAGGAACTGTGCACTTCATTACCCTAGTCTTGATAGTCCTGTTCCTTGTCTTCCAGGAACTGTGCACTTCATTACCCTAGTCTTGATAGTCCTGTTCCTTGTCTTCCAGGAACTGTGCACTTCATTACCCTAGTCTTGATAGTCCTGTTCCTTGTCTTCCAGGAACTGTGCACTTCATTACCCTAGTCTTGATAGTCCTGTTCCTCGTCTTCCAGGAACTGTGCACTTCATTACCCTAGTCTTGATAGTCCTGTTCCTTGTCTTCAAGGAACTGTGCACTTCATTACCCTAGTCTTGATAGTTCTTATTTAACTGTACTATAATGGGTCTGTGACAAGCGTACTTTTAATCTCGAAAAATGCTCCTCGTCGCTAGGAAATTACTAAGATAAGACCGGTTTCTGGTATATGGAAATAACAAAACACAATCGGTATATAGCAACGTTTCCGAAACTGCGGTCCGCGGACCCCAGGTGGTCCACGAGGTACCTACCGGCGGTCCTCAAGCGCTTGAAGAAATATCATCTTTGACATTTCAAAGAAAACAATTTTCAGAAACATTTATAAAAACAGTGGTAAACTAGTTCTGTTGCAAAATCATAGGACCCGGACCAGACCGGACTCTATATGTCTAACAGAACAAAATGAAAGATCATTTAAAGCTTCCTACACTCTGAGAAATTGGAGCCAGCTTGACTGTTGGTGTGGTGTAGTAATAACTTCATCGCTAGAAGATTTTCATATATCGAAACTTTTGGGGGTCCTCAGCATCAAAATGTATTTGAAAGGTGGTCCGTGGTAATGCAAAGTCTAGGAACCGCTGCTATATAGGATGCTATCTATAAAGTTGATAATTGGATCGAAACCAAATGGTGTCATAAATATCGCTAACGGTGTAGAAGTCGATCGTCTAGAATCGTTACACATAATTCATTGTACCGTATATTTACGACAACCATTATTCTGCTTCAGGTTACACTCTAATGAAGTATCCTCGTTATTTGAAAATGTAAATATCCGGAGCCGGGGACATACATGCAGAAAACATAACTTAATGATTTATTTCGGTAGAGAAATTATGTATGCTGCGGGTACCGTAAGGGGAGGAACGAATATGTAGCAATGTCTACCTGCCAGGCATGGTACTAAGGAGGCGAAGAGGAGGTTTGTGGTGGGGCTGGCTACCTCACTCCGTAGAAAAATTAAGCCAACATCTTAAACAAACATGGATAGTAGTAAGATATGGAAGTCAAATGAGATCAAAACAAACACAAATTTGAGATTCTTTCAATCAAATGTTAAGTCAGTGCTGTTCTATGGCTCGGAAACATGGAAGACAACATAAGAAACCATAATAAAACTGTAGACATTCATAAATGGATGTTTACGTAGAATAGAGCGACTAAGATGGTATGATACGATTGCAAACGAGGAACTCAGAGAAAGAACTAAGCAGGTACCAGCGGAGAGAGAGCTCAGGAAGAGATGCTGGCGATAGATAGGACATACATTGAGAAGACCGACCGGAAGCAATGCAAGACAGGCACTGTTTTGTAACCCACAGGAAAAGAGGAGTAGGGGAAGGCTTAGACAAACCTGGAGAAGAGAGCTTGAAGCTGATATTAAAAGGATAGGTAAACATGGAAATAATTGGAAGTGATGGCAAGAGAGAGGACGAGCTGGAAGAAGTTTGTTGAAGACCTGTGCTCCATTGGGAGTTAAAAGGTGAAGAAGAAACATTATGTAGGGACGACTCTAGCCTTTCACAATACTATATGCAACCTAACAAACCATGTGGTTAGTTCATCTTTTTACCCAACGTCACATGACAAACTATCACAATTACAACTATCACAACTTCACAACATCACAAACTATCACAAACCTTCACAAACTATCAAACCTTCACAAACCTTCACAAACTATCACAAACCTTCACAAACTATCACAAACTATCATAAAAACCATCACAAACCATCACAAACCATCACAAACCATCACAAACTATCATAAACTATATTTTTCTAACTAGTTTTTAATAAATAAGTTAAGAACGTTTCCTCTGCGTTGAGCATAAGAAAGTTATAACAAATTGTGTAAGGCACATTCGTCTTAAAATTTGGTCCTAAAAACAGTCGGATAAAGACGGTTTTAGTATACGTTTTTAAGAATGACAGTGAACTCGATCACAACCGAAGTGTACCTTATTCAAACTACGCGGCGGAGTTTTGAAGAAAATTTGTTCCCGTGGTAACAAACGGTAACAAAAGAAAAACTTTTGAGAAGCAATGACAAAATACTGATGATATAGGTTAGTGCCCAGAAAGTCGACGACTCGTTTGCTGTGGTTGATGGCAACGTCCTATTAAGGATATGCCACAATTTTCAGACAATAAAATAACGCTAACAAGAAATCTTCAATTGTAAATATCCGAGCTAAGAAACAAAAAAACAAATTGCACTGTAAATATGCGAGATAAAAACCTGTAAAATAAAAGAAATGAAAATTTACAAACAAACAAACAAACAAAAATGAAAAAAATATCTAAATATTTTTGAACGAAGATGGTAAAAGCTAAACTTATATTGCAAATATCGGACTAAAAATAACGCAAAAATATAAGATAATCTTAAATTGCAAATGAGAGCCGCTGTAGCGTAGTTGTTAGTGAACTCGCTTCGCAAGGCTGGTGGTCTGGGTTCAGCTCCCGCAATGCGGGTGGAATTTTCCCGACCACGACGGTTCAGGTCAACCCAGCCTCAACTGGGTACCAGACATACTCTGGGAAGTAAAGGCGACCGGCGTGATGCTGACCACATCACACGTTGTGTGCCGACGGTCAATGAAAAATAAAGGCCTAACACTGTATTGACCTATATACCACGAGGTATGAAAGGGTCCATCCCATTAAATTGCAAATAGTCGGGGAAAATGCACTAAATCGAATCTTACATCGCTAATATGTGTGGGAAAATTTAAATAAAAAAATCTTACATCGTAATTATTAGAGAAATAAATCATGCAATAAACAGATATTCAATTGCAAATATCTGCTTGTTCCCGTGGCTCACTGGTGAAAACTATCATAGATATTGTCCTAAAGGCACCCAGTTCCCGATGATGATATTACCATCAGACAGCCAATATTATGTTATTAGCATCATATCAAGTTCGATCAAGTGTTTCAATTCCATCGCATATTGATGTAATTTATTTTTGTATTGCTCCTAGTTATGGATTTAGGCGTAGTCACATCGCCTTCTTTTTGCAAAAAGGCTTGCTTTCTTTATCATCGATGTCTCTCACCATTCAGACGAGACTTACTCTGACTTTAGAGGTAATTGTAGTTTAGATTGCTAAGTAAAGGCTCAGGGTCACATGTAGTACGACCGCATACCGTGTGCTCAGCGAGAATTGTATAAGATTGGGAGCAAGGTGGAACCGAACTCCAGAATTTCAACTGCACGTGGACGCTAGAGCACTGTTTTATCAACTTTCCTATCGGTGACTCTTTCACCGGAGCTATGCTCTACGTGCTTCTCTGATGTCATTTTCATATTGTTAAAATATATAATCGTATTTTCAGTTGTGAATAAGCACCTACCAGCCTTACTTTCTAGTGATCAGTCTTACTTTCTAGTGATCAGCCTTACTTTCTAGTGATCAGTCTTACTTTCTAGTGATCAGCCTTACGTTATAGGGACCAATCTTACTTTTAGGCACCAGCTTTACTTTTTAGGACTAGCCTTGCTTTCCAGGGAACATTCTTACTTTTTAGGGTCCAGCCTTACTTAATTGGGAAGAACCTTACTTTTTAGGGATCAGCCTTAATTTTTAGGACCAGCCTTACTTTCTAGGGACCAGCACTTTCTAGGCTAGGGACTAGCCATACTTTCTAGGGAACAGTTAAAAATCTTAGCCTGAGTTATGTTGTAAATAAGCAGACATTTGAGGATTCCCATAATATATATATATATATATATATATATATTTTTTTTTTTTTTTGAGACTGCAGTAAAACTATTTGATTGGCAAAATACGTAATCACAAAGTACTGTAGTTTTACAAATTACAAAAACAATGACAAAATACAGCAACGTTTCGACCAACAAGGCCTTTATCAAACAAACGAACAACAGGAGTGACAAATTAAAAAAACAAATGGACGACCAAAAACAAACGTTTCTAATGAAAATCTGAAATCCCACGGTGAAAACGATTCACATCTTGAAGAGTTGAGTAGAGGTCAATGGTGGGTCGGAGAGGATTCCCATAACAAATAATTTTCTAACACTGAATTGAACCAACATTATCATCATCAAATAGCTTGACCTGATCAGAACGTTGCCACTCCAACAGTCTTTCGAAATTTCTCTCTCTCATAGGCCAGATGTCCTACCTCTACAGCGGTTATGCTCAAACAATCAGTTACATCCGAAATAATCCATCTTGTCCGTGGTCTTCCTCTTCTCTTCTTTGTCGAGATGCCTCCTTTCATAATGGTCGTTCATGAATTGAACCAATATCTTTATTTATCTCAGTGCCGATTATACAGTGTCAACAAAAGAATATGAGAAATATCCTAGAAAAGAGACCTGGGATAGACCGAACATGTGATGGAAACTAAATCTGTAACGACAACTGAACTGAGATGAACACCAGAGAGTAAACAAAAACGCGAAAGACCCAAAACGGTCTTAAATGAGATCTTAGTAAAACAAGAACTGAAAGAAATGAATAACAGCTGAAGCATAATACAGTGAGCTTTCAAGAATAGAGACGAATTTTGTGCATTTGTTGCTGCCCTAAGCTCCAGTGGCGTCACATATTACACAGAGAAAAAGAGAAACACCTTTGATAGCTCTATATGGTAAGTTTTTTTAGTGGTTGTGTTATTATACAATAGTGAGAGCTGGACAATGACCCACTGCATCATACACAAGTTGAGACATTAAAAATGTTTAATAAAAATCTTGCATATTTTCTGGTCAGTAAAAGTTCATTGATTTCAAGAATGGAGTTGGCCGTGTAGAAAGGAAATCTTTGATTCCATCCATGGAGACACTAACTCCTAGTGAAACTCTCTTTAATTATGTCCATAAATAAGTCTATACGTCTGACATGATATATAGTGGACATTTATCTCCCATGCCAGATTGTCTTCCCCTGTAACTGTACGTGGCGTTCTGAAGCAGAACATCTCACAATTTCCCAGATATATGTCCCGCAGGAGAGAGGGGTTAGGGGTGGGGTGGAGGGTTCATAACAAGTTGATATTTAGATGAGGGGTCTCTCTGATGTTGGGATATGATTTTAATCTCTCAATCTAAAATAATACTCGGCTTGTGTTGGTGTGAGGAGCGTGCTGTTTACTTGTGCTTCCTGACATCAAGGTATGTGAGCTCGAGTTCCAAGTTCTAGACGGGTTAAACTTAAACTTCTTTTTTTGACTGCTCTATATCGGCGACTTGTTAAATCACTCTTTGGGATTTGCATGAGAACTGAGCCTAAGAGCGATTGTACGCTGTGCCAATTATGAGCCTACAAATAGGCAAGCACATCTGATTTCTGCGATGCTTTCTATTTACAAGGGTAGCTTCCTACTCCCTACATTAGTCACCTCTTACGACATGCCTTGTAGGTCGAAGTGTTTTTATTCTTTCCTCCCCTGGCGAGCCTCAGCAACACACAGACGAAACTTAACTCAACTCCTATGAGTAACCCCTCTAGTACTGTACACATGTTCTCAAATCACAACACCAACAAATATAGTGACTGTTCACATTGAGTAGTGAGTACTTTCTTTATAGTTGTACTAACTTATAAACATATTTTCGAAAATGACTAAAGATATAGAAAACAAGTTGAATGAATTCGAAAATAGATATCTGCGAAAAATAATGAACATAAAGAAGAACGAATGCATGAGAAGTGATGAAATCAGAGACATGTCTGGTCAACACTAGTGACAACTGTTATAAGAAAGAGAAGATGGAGATATGTTGACACACCTTGAGAAGAAATGATCAAAGAATATCAATGCAGACATTCGAGTGGGATGCAAAGTTCAAAAATAGAGGACGACCTAAAGAGACCCTGAAACGAACTTTGCTGAGAGAGGAAAAACATATCGGTCTCAGTTCCGTGGATGAGATTGAGCGAGTTGTCCAGGATAGTGCGGTATGGAGAGATTGTTTGCAGAACCTATGGAACATATAACGGAACGAGGGGAATTATTATTATTACTATACACATATTTTATCATACCTTGAAATGGTATGTTGAAAACACACTGAAAAGAAAAATATCAATAAATACCAAAGCGTCAACTGAGATGTGAGGAAGAGGGTTCAATAGGGAGAAAACGCCCAGGAAACCATGAAACGAACTTTTCTGAGAGAGGCAAAACATATAGGGCTCAATTCCATGGACGAGATTGACCGAGTTGTCTAGGCCTGAGGGGTGTGGTGAAATTATTTGCATGCCCAATGTAACGTATAACGGTATGAGAGGAAAATGTATATATATATTTAGTTTGTTGATCGGATCGTAGCACTGAATCGAACCATCTAGCCCATCAGGCTCCAACTCTTCCCTGATGTCTCGGGTGTGGCGACTAACGACATTCTGTTAGGTTTACATTCCATGACACTGAGCCGAAGAGCTTTCAGCTCAAGTGCTTCTGGATCGGAAAAAAAAATAATTTAGTTTAGTCGTCGGATCATCTTCTTTCGATACCAGCATAGCGTTCTTGTCTAGCTACACACATACTTTTTCAGTGATAAACATTATAGTAGTGGTTCTCAAAGGTGTGTGCACGAGCACCAGTGTACACTGCGACATTGCTAGCTTCGCCCTAGGAAATCCCAAATCAAGAGTCAGCAACGCAGTGCCAGCGGGCACCCGAGTAAAAAATCGCATAGACACATCAGGTTCATGATTCTCCTAGGCAGAAATTAAATGATGAAATGAAAGGTACGTGGCATTTCCCAGTTACTTATGTATTTCTTTGCTTTCTGCATCATATTTATTAAGTTTGTGTGTATAGTACGTCTATGATTTTTGTTGGACTTGCAAGTGTACAACGACTTAAATAAATTTGAGAGCCACTACATTATTGTGTCATAAAACGATTGTGGTCATAACTTTATACCATTTACGATATTGAAAGAGTTAAGTCCCATGTTAAAGTTAAACGCTGAAAATAACCTTTAGCAATTAGTAAGAGCAGTATATCCTTTTTAGCAGTAATAGTCGATAATAGTAGGCTGATGTTTTGCTGCCCAGTCAGTAACATGAACACGTGTTTCAAAATAAATTCCTACACTTTTTAACCATCTTATGCATTCTATCAGAATTTTCTGTAGTGCTACGGAATTTGTGCACAGTCGATGAAACCTTCGTGCGTGACAAAGATCGACACTTTGTCATTCTTTATCAGACATTGTTCTCTATCACCATTGAATATGCAGATGTCCTACCCCTACAGCGGTTATGCTCAAACAATCAGTTACATCCGAAATCCACTGTCAGCAAAACGCAAATTGAAAGACTTGAGATAATACAGAACGATGTCATGGCATCATCCTCAGTTGCAAAGATACACCCGTGTGGTACGAATGATGTTTCTCCTGGATTTTCCGACCATGGAGTTATAGATCAAGATAGCTCAGATCACGCTGCCTAGTCTCAAATACAGTGCCCAAAAGGATCACCACTTGCATGAACAGCCAGTCAGTGGTGGACATCGCGTTAAGCGGGGCAAGTCATGCGTTGGCTCTCACGCAGATACTGTTCAGCTGTATGCGGCTCAAAATTGACTATGGAGAAGAATGGACTACCGATGCCTCCAATTCTGATACTTTTCAAGCCATCATTAATTTTGACAAAGGTTGCAGGAGAAAATATGTTCGGCGTTGAATGTCAGACTCAAATGCCTATCATCGATGAAAATTGAATGCAGATGACGTCTGAGATAAACACGGATGGATCGGTAGTTCGTCAGAAAAGTCTGCATCGGGACCTTCTTGTCAAGCTCATGTGGCAGAATGGCTCAAGGAAGCCAGTGTGCATTTAGTATGACAACAAGCAGCATGACAATAGAGGTACTGCGGTGACCAATGACTACTCTGTCTAGAGTCACAAAACTCACTCATGTGCATTTTTGAGTGACTCATTGATATGATCCGAAAGGTGGAGCTCGGTTCGGTGTGCAGGCAATAGGACTGAATCACTGCAGCGTCAACAATTTGAGAATTACATTGTCTTTGTTCCGGGCAAATTGGGGTCGTTGGCAATGAGAGACAGACGGCTGGCTGGTCTGCCGCTATATCAGAGGGCCATGCCAATGGACAGGCTGAATCGTGAACGCCTCATGGAGGGGCTGCAGAAGACCTTCATCTAAGCCAATCCACGTCAACTACTAGATTTCTAGAACTGAGTGTTAAGATTGGTGGAAAGAAAGAACGGTACAACAGGTATACGAGTAGGCTCATCAATCAAAATCGAACTGTTAAGGTCAGTCGCTGGACGCTGATGGAGCATATTGGGAAGGGAGATCGAGCACCAGTGACATGTCCGGAGTGCAATGAAGATATTCCAAACTCGAAATTAAAATTTTGTAAACTGAAAGATCGAAACTCTTATTGATATTTACCACAATGCAAGTATGATGGTCAAATCAATCAATCAATTGGTCAATGACAACAAGTATTCTTAGGTGCCTAAAGTGCACAGATTTTGACTAACAATGTTCTATTTCAGGATTTATTTTTTAAACTCGAATTACTCTTGAGTTCAAATTCAAATCACATGCCAATCTATAACTTAATGTTATTGCTAACGTTAACGAGAAAGAGAACACGAAGCTGTGGATGGGAGGGGATGGGACCATGGTGGCACGGAATGGGAAAGAATCTGGCGATGGGTCGGCGTGCCTTACCGGGAAGTGGTCAGGTGTCGCTGAACCGGCGCTTAGGTGAGCCTGGGGAAAAGAAATAGATGTCATAAGCAGACCTGTAGAAGTCTTCATGAGGAACTGAGGGGTGCTTAACTATCCTGGGAGACCATAAAGAAAACAGCAAGAGACCTGGAAAAGTGACGAACAACTGTTGAGACCTTATGTCCAACGAATAGCGATAATCTATTGTCAAGAATGTCAGTTATCCTTCATTCCACATTTCTCGGTACGACCAGAATTATACATCAGAACTACCAGGATTCAATGAGAATTGTCAGTAAAATTAAATACAGGAAATTTAAAATCATGACCTGTAACCCGAATTGGGAGGACATTAAATTACTTTTGTTTTCCTTGACAATTCCAACTGTTACTCCGGATATAATTATTGGTTTTCAGCTTCAAGAAATTAAAATTGATGGACGACTTTAACGAAAACAAATCTTTAGACCAGTCAGGGAAATCATCTACGTGACCGAATTCTAGAAATCAGTTTTATCCCACATTTAACCCTTTTCATTTTGACAAAAATATCAAAAACGTTCGTGATTTGACATTGATCAAGTAGTATTTACTATATATATATTCTTCTGGTGCCGTTATACGTTATAGGACCTGCTCAACTCCTGGACAACTCGCACATTTCTTACATGAAATTGAATCTTCTTCGCCATGTCCCCGCTTCAGACCGATGAACAAATCTTCATGAATTGCACTGTTGTATGTAGGACCTAGTGCTCTCTGTTAAAAAGTATCGTGAATCGGATTGGACAGTTGTGCGTTCTATGTCTGTTAACAATCTAGGCAGTCACAGTAATCTGCAGCAGTCGGGGTTCGCAGTGGGTATGATGCTGAATTTGAATTGATATTTCTCGCCTCTATAGTATAATTCGATTCAGGGTTCTCCTACAGGCTCCTTTTCTTGAACTCTTTCCTCCCAGTTCAAGCTTCTTTGTTAATATTTTGTAATTTTTCTCAGTTATTTCCAGAGTATCTCCATTGCAAAACCGCTCTTCATCCAGAAGCACTTGAGTTTTTCAGCTCTTCGGCTCGGTGCATGGACATCGTAACCCTTCGGTTCAGTTCCACCAATATCGTAAATCTGGAGAACCTGGGGCTTTTTGCGCCCACGGAATTGAACCGCATTCACATAGGGCTTGTCATCCGTCGTCCAACGCCCTACAAACACGCTGGGCAGGCGGGCATTCATTCAAATCATGACTTGAGTAAGTAATCTAAGTTTACATTTTGTCCCTGTGTAAAAGGTATCAATTTCAATGTTGTTTTCTGCAAAAGCTAATATATAATAAGCAATTTATATATGTAATACAAATTATGGTATATACTTTACAGTACTTCACCATCAGCCACAGTAAACCAGTCGATGATTTTATATGCACCACTTACACGTCCAGTAGTTTGTCATTGCTTTCTAAACGGTGAGGTATATTTTACCGTTCGTAAAATCCACGCTAACAAATTGGCTTCTAAACGGACGGCAGCCCGAGTGGTTACCTGGGCCCAAAATTGGAGGTGTAAAGAATAGAACCACTGTTACCTGCCACGCATGTCGTAAGAGGCGATTAAGGAGGTTTGTTGAAATCGATGCATGTGTTCTAAACGTGTAGAAGTCTATGCGTTTAGGAGCCTGCCAAACCAATGTGCAACGTATACACGTTCTTGGCAAAGATCAAACATATCACAAAGAGTGATTAAAATTGGTCGTAAAGAACGAAGCAAAGAAGAAGAAGAAGAACTGACGACTACGGAGTTTGAACCAGGTACGCTTGGGTTGTGATCGAGCTCCCTACCGCTTAAGCTACACACGCCCACAATTTATACAAGGTGTTCAAGATAAAAGTAGCCCAATTGACTAATAAAAGCCTGTAAATTGGGCTACTTTTATGTTGAACACCCTATATATATACACAGGAAGATAAATACATGGCGAAGCTGGATAGTGAAGTTAATTTAGTAAACAACATCTTCGTTGCTATTTACAAACCACTAAAATAGTATTTATGATATGACGGCAAACCAAACCTTCATTAATATAAAAAAATGACATTCAAATTGTAGCAAATATGAAGAAGAAAACTGACAGTATGATAACAGCAAACTAAAAATACTAAAACCATTTCCAAGTGATTAGAGACACATTGTTGTGAGGCCAGAAACTTTCAATGATGGACGGAAATTCAATTTAGTTACATCAGAATTGTTCTTCTTCTTCAAACGCTTCATATCGACAACTTGTTTACCTCTCTGTGTGATTTGTATGTGATCTGAGCCTAAGAGAGATTTTACATTGTGCCAGTAATGCACCTATAAGTAGACCAGCACAAGCCATTTCTACGTTGCTTTTTATTTATTAGGGTAGCTTTCCTAGGTCCTACATCAGTCGCATTTTACGACATGCCTTGTAGGTCTCAGTGGTACTATTCTTTGCTTCCCTTGTGGGCTCCGTCACCACACGGGCATTACATCAGACTAGATTGCTTATCATGTATGTGTGACCATGTGATCTAGGACATACTTTAAGCAGGACTGTTCTTTCTGTTCTAATGTGTTGATTGATTGATTGATTGATTTGATAGGACCGCCCGCGTGCCCAGCGTGTTCGTAGCGTGTTGGACCACGGGTGACTAGTCCTCTGTATGTGCGGGTTCAACTCCGCGGACTGGCAGAAAAGCTACAGGTTCCCAGATTTACGGTGTTCGTGGCACCGAGCCGAAGGGTTACGATGTCCTTGACACTGAGCCGAAGAGCTTTCAGCTCAAGTGCTTCTGGATCGAAAAAAAAAAAAAAAAAATTGATAGGACCATCATTATTGCGCTTCGGTGAGTAACCATCTTATTTTTGTTTTGCCAATTATATATATTCTTCAGTTTTCTCTTGCGAAAGATGTAAAACGTTGAAATTCGTCACGCAATTCATTAATGAAGGCATGCATATTATTTACGTGCTAGTAACAGACATCTCAATACTTTTCTTTATAACATATTTCAGAAATCCTTTTTATTTTCCTTAATTTTATGGTGGTATGTTGTTTCTGTTCAGCGTATAAAACTTTATCCTTTTTAATGAGATGTTATGGTAATGTATGCGCATAATTTAGCTAACTCAGCAATCCCTAGAACCAGGTGTAAGCCACGCCAAGTTTTGAAAAGAATGCTCTCATAATATGAGAGAGGGACATTCAAGAAGAAATCTAGAACATTGCGTGCATTTTAAGTAACAAATTAAGTTGACTGGGATTTATAAATTGTGTTAAATCTTCAAAGGAGATCAAAAGAAACACAAAGCTGATAATATTTGAATGAAATGTGAAGTCAGTGCTGTTCTATGGCTTGGAAACATGAAAGACAACATACGTAACCACTAGAAAACTGCAGACCGTCGTAAATAGATGTTTATGTAGAATAGAGGGACTTAGATGGTATGATAAGATTAGGAACGAGGAACTCAGAGAAAGAACTAAGCAGATACCAGTGAAGAAAGAGGTTTTTTTTCCGATCCAGAAGCACTTGAGCTTTCAGCTCTTCGGCTCGGTGCCATGGACATCGTCACCCTTCGGTTCGGTGCCACGAACACCGTGAATCTGGGGAACCTGTGACTTTTCTGCTAACCCGGGGAATTGAACCCGCACTCAAAGAGGGCTAGTCACCCGCAGTCCAGCGCGCTACGAAAACGCTGGGCAGACGGGCAGGGAGAAAGAGTTAAGGATGAGGCGCTGGCGATATATAGGACACACATTGAAAAGACCGACCGGGAGCATTGCAAGACAGACACTGTTTTGGAACCCACAGGGAAAGAGGAGTAGGAGAAGGCTGCGACATACCTGGAGAAAAGAGCTTGAGGTTCATATTAAACGAATAGAGAGAACATGGAAAGAATTGGAAGAGATGGCAAAAAAGAAGAAGAGCTGGAAGAAGCTTGTTGAAGATCTGTGCTTCGTTGGGAGTTGAACGGTGAAGAAGAAGAACAATCCTTAGAGCAAGGTGTAAGTCATGACAAGTTTTAAAAGAAAATGCTAACTCTCATAATATGAGAGGGAAGACATAAAAATATAAATCTAGAACACTGCAAGCATTTTAAGTAACAAATCAGTTTGAATGAAATTAAGATATTGCTTCAGTGGCGGCTCGTGATAATTGTTATTGGTGGGACCATACATTTTTTCCGGATAAATCATGGTTTTAGATTGCTATATTTTAATTTAAAAATAATAAATACACTGTATTGATTATATTTGGTGGGGCCCGGCCCCACTGGCCCTTATAGACGAGCCGCCACTGTATTGTGTTAACCCTTTCATGCCTGGATGTTTAAAATGGATGTCTTCTCATCTTCAATCTAACACAATTGAAGTACAAGTTAATTTACCACTCTAGAAGGGGGACTGCCTAGAGTAGTTGATAGTAGCTCGGCCTGCTAGCTGTGAGACGCCTCGGGTTCGAACCTACTGTCCGGCATCTGTTCGAGTCCCCTGGTCTTACTCAGGACGATAACATGAGTACCTCTGAAGTCGGAGAAAATCTGCCTGTATGGCGAGGGAATACTAATTACGAGTACATTGAGCACACGGCTGCCAGTGTAAAGTAATTTACAATGTGCACGCTGCTGCCATTGTAAGAAATTGAAAAACAGATTTTCACGCAAAAATCAGTTTCAGAGATGAAACTTCGTCTGAGTTGAAAGGACGAAAGAAAAAACAAAAGAAAAAAAAAAACCACTCTAGTGATAGATCTACTGACATCCGAATAAATTACAGAATAAATTACAAACAGGCTAAAAATGAGAATGATCATGCTATATATATCCTATATTGATGTATGGCCCGGGAAAAATGGACAATGAACAAGCATTTAGAAGACAGAATTGATGCATTTGAGATGTGGATATATAGAAGAATAGGCAGAGTTTCATGGACAGAAAAACAAACAAATAAACAAGTTTTAGGAAAACTAGGTATGAAGAAACAATTATTAAGAGAAATAAAATTCAGACAAGTAAAGTATTTTGGGCACATAAAAGACATGACATCATGATAAAATCTTTATTAGAGGGAAAGTTGAAGGGGAAGACCAAGAGGAAGACCGAGAGATAAGTGGGAGGGGAACTTTAAGAAATGGACAGGTTACAGTCTGGCAGAATGCAACACCAAGGCGAAAGACAGAGGATGCTGGAGATTCATTGCAGCCAACCTTCGATGTGGAGACGGCACCTGATGATGATGAGTGATAGATACACAGTCTACAGCAAGTCTTTAGCAGTAGAATGTATGGGTCAGAGGTCACGAAACAACACGTACGTGTAGCTATAAAACGAACGACCAGGGAGCCCGCCTGTCCAGCGTGTTCATAGCGCGTTGATCGACGGGTGACAAGCTCCCTGTGAGTGCCGTTCAATTCCCTTTTCTGGCAGAAAAGCCACAGGTTCTCCAGATTTACGATGTTCGTGGGACCGAACCGAAGGGTTACGATGTCCATGCACTGAGCCGAAGAGCTGAAAGCTCAAGTGCTTCTGGATCGGAAAAAATAACCTATATTCAAAAGCACATATTTGTTTTTCCAACCACCTGTGTGGTACCGGGGCACGCAAGGGAAGCAAAGAATAGTACCACTGCGATCTACAAGGCATATCGTAAGAGGCGACTGATGTAGGACCTAGGGAAGCTACCTTAGTAAATAAAAGCATCGCATAAATCGGATGTGCTGGCCTACTTGCAGGCGCGTAACTGGCACAAATCTCTCTTAGGCTCAGATCACATACAAATCACACAGAGTGGTTTAACAAGTGGTCGATATGGAGCATTCGAAGAAGAAGAAGTTTTTCCAATTTCCTTATTAAAAGTTCAAAGCACTCAATGGAAATGTAGCATAGGTCATGTCATGTTACTATGAGACATGGGATGTGACTAAGAATGTTATATCTACACTGTATGCATTCACCAACACTATAACTGCCACCGCCGTAAATGGAGGAGCAAGTCAGTCATAACAGACTTGAATATCCAGCATTGGAACTGGGAAATGTACTCACCATGGATGTAGTTAATGACTATTCTCAGATATCTTGCACAAATTTGCGTTAATCTAGTGGCTTGAGTGATAGTTATTTTTGCTTATTGACAAGATTCTGCTATGCTATTTATCTACCTCTTTCGTAGTCTTTTTCTGTCTTATTTCCTGATGTTCTTTTGTAGAAGGCTGTGTATACTGTTGAGTTTGATTGTCTTATTTCTTGATGTTCTTTTGTAGAAGACTGTGTATACTGTTGAGTTTGATTATCTTATTTCTTGATGTTCTTTTGTAGAAGACTGTGTATACTGTTGAGTTTGATTGTCTTATTTCCTGATGTCCTTTTGTAGAAGACTGTGTATATTGTTGAGTTTGATTGTCTTATTTCCTGATGTTCTTTTGTAGAAGACTGTGTATACTGTTGAGTTTGATTGTCTTATTTCCTGATGTTCTTTTGTAGAAGACTGTGTATACTGTTGAGTTTGATTGTCTTATTTCCTGATGTTCTTTTGTAGAAGACTGTGTATACTGTTGAGTTTGATTGTCTTATTTCCTGATGTTCTTTTGTAGAAGACTGTGTATACTGTTGAGTTTGATTGTCTTATTTTCTGATGTTCTTTTGTAGAAGACTATCTATACTGTTGAGTTTGATTGTCTTATTTCCTGATGTTCTTTTGTAGAAGACTGTGTATATTGTTGAGTTTGATTGTCTTATTTCCTGATGTTCTTTTGTAGAAGACTGTGTATACTGTTGAGTTTGATTGTCTTATTTCCTGATGTCCTTTTGTAGAAGACTGTGTATATTGTTGAGTTTGATTGCATTCTTATCACGTGGCCAACATTTACTTTCCAAAGTATTAACAACATTGTGGAAGTTGACTATAAAAATCCTGTAGTTACAGCTTGTAATACCGCTTTTTGGGCGGTATAGGACATGAGGGACATCAGCCTGTAGAAATTAATGGCCTTATGGCTAATGCAGTGTGGCGTCTGTGGCCTAGGGTTAGTGACTGACGGTCTATTAGCCCCGACGTTCTGAGTTCGAATCACGCTGCGGACAGTTTGCTTGCAAATAGTTTCCGTTGATTTTAACAAAGGACGATGGCGCCACCCGTTCAGAAAGCAATGGCAAACTACTGAACGTATAAGTGGTGCCTAGAAAATCAACGACTTGTTTACTGTGGTTGATGGCTACGTCCTTTGGGATATGCCACGATTTTCATTTTTCAGTTACCGCGAAACTGTACAGGTTAGGATGTTTTCTTTATGTCCCCGACAGAAAAACAACTTTTGGCACAACCATGGATTGAACCCTGGTCTCCCGCATAGATGCCGCGCTTTAACCCACTCGACCAGATGCTCCACGAAGCTGTCACACTTGATACATTCGACAAGACGCTCCACGAAGCTGGCACACTTGATACATTCGACAAGACGCTCCACGACCTGCCACACTTGATACATTCGACCAGACGCTCCACGACCTGCCACACTTGATACATTCGACAAGACGCTCCACGAAGCTGGTCTTGCTACCATTTATTCGTATCGATTCTTCCCCTTTTGATAGAGTCGCAACTGTGGTCACTTGGTTAATTGTTCTTTCAGCTTGGGCTATCTACGACCTGCCACATTTGATTCTCGTACACCCAACATCATTAGCATTCTTGTGCAGTTGATGTCTCTTATCCAGAGCAATCCGCATACATGCTTTGGCTTGGTCGATAGCATTTCCAGAACGTTGTGGCAGAAGTCCAATCGTATGATATGATGATGTTGATGTGAAAAAGGACGACAAATAAAACAAATTCAACCAAAACACTGGAAAAGTGGAAAGTTAAAAATATGTGAGACCTGTTCTCACTTGGCACTGATAGGTAGTTGGTCTCCAGATTGGTCAATAGTGGTTTGCCAGTCGAATTTATCATTCTCACAAAAACAATTATGTAATCGTTTGTCCTGTATGCAGAGGTCGTGCCGTCATACGGCGGCTGTCAACTTTCACAAATAGCAGTGACCACGAACTTCTCTGGAGACCAGGGGTCAGACAAGGGTGACATCCATGTATGACAGCGAGCACCCCCTGCTCATCATACACAGTCGGGAGAGTCCAGCAGTCGGCCCTTATCTGCTACCGTCTCCGTGCGAAATGAAGCGCAGAAAAACACGGCATATCTATAAGGCGCGAGAATGTCCAGGAAGGCACATTTTGTTTCTTAGTGTAGTCTTGTAATGTCAGTGACGTCACATACTGACTTCTGCTATTAATTATCCCTTCTAAAAATATAAATTGTATTAATCAACTCAGACGGTCTCATTTCTAAACAATCAGACATGATGTCATGTTACTGTATAACTAGGTAGATGTGGTACTATAGTACGTGTTTTATGTTCGCAAACTCTTTTAATTCTTCTTCCTCTTCTTTTGTCGTCACACTGCTGCCGGGTTGTTGCCCAGTGTCGTGGTTTTCTGTTTTTGTCTTGCGCTGATCTGGTAACTTCGGTGATTATTATTTTTGCTCTTTTACAAGATTCTGCTATACCATCTAATCATCTTTTTCGTGGTCTTCCTCTCGCCTTCTTTACCTATGTTCTGTTGCAGATACCTATGTTCTGTATACTGTAGAGTTTGGATGCATTCTTATTAAGTGGCCAAACCATTTCATTCTTTGTTTTTCAATGTAATTCAATCAAGGTTTTGTGCCAACTTTCTTTCCTTTTCTGATGTTGGTGACACTATCTTTTCTGGTGTTGTTGGTAATTTTGAATTTGTTTATTTCGGGAAGTTATTCTACCTTTCGAGAAACGAACAAATGCTTCCATTCTGCAACAGCTTGAGATTAAAGAGAGGTGGCTATTAAGGAACATAAAATCAAGGAAAATTAAAAATTTCGGACACATGAAAAGATATGAGCGCCTAGAGAAGATTTAAAAAATTTAATTCACTGCAATGAGGATTGAACATGAGTCATCCGCATGACAAACTATAAACTTACGAGTGAGACCACGCGACTACATACATATTAGGTGATTTTGTAATATATAATCTTCTAGGTAAACTTGTGAACTGTACGATGGTGAACTGTACTCGATGGCAGAGGTAGAACTCTGTCATTTGCTGATGACATCCTAGTGTATAGACAAGGGAAAGACAGGGATGCAATTGCCGGTGAGATACAGAGGAACTCGACCGCATCACAGACTGGTGTGATGTCTCAGGTGCACTAGTCAACCCTACCAAAACAGCAGTGACATGGTTCTCACTCAATAATCACACCGTTAACGCATGTACGCCTAGTGTGAAATTTTGCGGTATTGTTTTGCCCATAGTTAAATCGATGAAATATTTGGGTGTGACATTTGATCGCAGTTTGTGTTTCCGGGAACATGTTGAGTATGTCATTGTCAAGGCACGCAAAGGTTTGGCGGCAATGAGAGTCATGGCGGCTGTTAACATCGAGCAACGACTGCTTGTCATCCTGTATCAGACGCTGGTCCTCTCCACCATTGAATATGCAATGGCCACCCCACTGTCAGCAAAACGCAAATCGAAAGACTGGAGAGAATACAGAACGAAGCTATGCGCATCATCTTCAGTTGCACAAGGGATACACCCTGTGTGGCGATGAGGTTTCTCCTGGATTTTCCGACCATGGAGTATAGACTCAAGATAGCTAGAGCACGTGCCTATCTCAAAATAAGTGCCAAAAAGGATCACCCATTGCATGAACAGCTCAGCACCAGTGGTGGAAATCGGCTAAAGCGGGCAAGTCATGGGTTGGCCATGCCGCAGATACTGTTCAGCTGGTATGCGGGCTCAATAATATTGACTATGGGGAAGAATGGATACCGATGCCTCCAATATACTGGAACACTTTTCAACCATCATTAAATTTGACAAAGGTTGCAGAGAAGGAAATCCGGTGGCGTTGAATGCAGACGTCAAATCCATTATCGATGAAAACTGCAATGCAGACGACGTTGTGATTTACACGGATGGATCGGTAGCTCGTCACGAAAAGTCTGCATGGGCCTTCTCTGCAAGCTCATGTGGCAGAATGGTCAAGGAAGCCAGTGGTACATTCAGTATGACAACAAGCAGCATGACAATGGAGGTACTGGCGGTGACCAATGCACTACTCTGGCTAGAGTCACAAAACTACACTCATGTGTGCATTCTGAGTGACTCATTGAGTATGATCCGAAAGGTGGAGGCCGGTTCGGTGCGAAGGCAATGGACTGAATCACTGCAGGCGTCAACAATTTGCAGAATTACACTTGTCTTTGTTCCGGGGCACATGGGTGTCGTTGGCAATGAGAGAGCAGACAGACTGGCTGGCTCTGCCGCTATATCAGAGGTTTCTGCTTGCTCTTGCCCTACGGAACATCTCCGAATTCCTTGATAGCATCTTTAATCCCATAGTCGCCACACTCCCGTCATTTTTGAAGGATACAAACCACGCTTTGTCTGTCTTTTCTACCATTGCGTTGCTACCCGAGAGAACCTACCGTCTCTTCCTCCTTGATGTGTGCTCATTGTACACTTCTATACCTCATCCTGACGGCCTTATAGCTCCAGTTCTTTCTCAATAGGAGAACTAATCCACTTGTGTCAACTTCTGCTCTCCTTCGTCTTGCGGAACTAGTTCTCACTCTTAACTCCTTTCAGTTTAATGACCAATTCTTTGAGCAGATCAGTGGGGTTGCCATGGGTACTAAAATGGGACCTAGTTATGCTTGTCTATTCATGGGTTATCTTGAACACCTAGTATGGACTACATATGATGGCCCCTTCCGTCTGTCTATCACAGATACATTGATGACTGTATTGGCATCACTGATATGCCTGAAGCCGATTTGTCACGCTTCATTAATTTCATTAATGTTTTCAACCCTTCTATTCGTTTTATTTCTCACATCTCCACTACTTGTGTCAACTTTCTTGACATTACTATCACCTTACGCCTATCCGCTATCACTACATCAGTATATTACAAGTCTACTGATGCACATAGTTTTCACCTCTATACTTCTTCCCATCCCCGGGCTTGTCGTGACTCTTTGCCATCTCGCAGCTCTTGCGCCTTCGTCGCCTTTGTAGCGAGGACGATGATTTTCTTGAGAGAGCTCGCGAGATGCTTGATTTCTTTCGTAGGCGCCTATACCCGGAGAGGGTGCTTGTCTCGGCTATGCATCGAGTTCAGAAAATTACTCGCCAGCAGGCCCTTACCAGCCAGCATAGGACTACTAACTCTGACAGAGTAAAACTTATCTTAACTTACCACCCCCATAGTTCCCTGGTGAAAAATGTTTTATTCCGTCATCTGTCTCTCCTTAGATCAGATCCTGAGACCCGTTCTGTCTTCCCCAACTATCCTTTGGTGTCTTACAGACGGGACAGAAGTCTTAAGGATATGTTGGTACACAGTCGCCTTAAGTCCAATATCCAGACTCATTTTGGCACTGTCCAGTGGCCGTCGGCGTTGCAACACGTGTGCTTATGTGATACAGACGCGTACTGTATCTTTCCTTTAGGCACGTTTCTTATTGACGATAGATTCACATGCGAGTCCCGTAATCTTATCTATGCCATTATCTGTAAGCGGTGTAACAAGGCTTATATCGGCGAGACAGGCAAGAGGCTCAGTGACCGATTCGCCCAACACTTACGCGACATACGCCAATGCTCTGTGACCCTGTAGCCACCCATTTCAATGATACTGGCCATTTAGGTGCTCACGATGTCCAGGTCACAGCCATCCGATCATGTTCCTCGGATGATCGCAGTCGATTTGCTCTGGAGAATCGGTTGATTTCTTTGTATGGTATCTTGCGACCACGCGGGCTCAACGTATTACATTCTTATGCTTCTTAGTACTTTCTCTTCCCATTCTTTGTAATCTATATGGGTATATGTTGCATGTATTCATGCTATATTCCATTCTTATGCTTCTTAGTACTTTCTCTTCCCATGCTTTGTAATCTATATGGGTATATGTTGCATGTTTTCAAGTTATATATTTACTAGATGTTTCATTGTTTCTTTTCCTTTCTATTTCTAGTTTTTATGTGTGTTTTTGTGTTACATTTATTTCGTTATTCGTTTTATTCCAGATTTTCCTTAGATACGTTTGTATTTGGTCGTCCATTTGTGTTTCATTTTAATTTGTCACTCCTGTTTGTTCGTTTGCTTGATAAAGGCCTTGTTGGTCGAAACGTTGCTGTATTTTGTCATTGTTTTTGTAATTTGTAAAACTACAGTACTTTGTAATTACGTGTTTTGCCAATCAAATAGTTTACTGCAGTTCCATATATATATATACTGTATATCAGAGGGCCATCCAATGGACAGAGCTGACATCGTGAATGCCCTCATAGAGCGTGGCCGCAGAGAAGACCTTCATCCAGAGCCGGATTAGCATAGTAGCAGAAGTAGCAAATGCTACGGGCCCCGCGCTTTGGGGGCGCCCCGCGCCTCTGGAGCTAAGTTGTCACTAGTCATAAACAAGGAACCAAGTTTGGGAGGTGGGTAATAATTTCCCCCTTTCATTTTTTTTTATTGAGGTTAGGGCCAAGGTCATGTTTACTCAATTTCGGACTTAATTGGGCGGTCACACTGAGCTCATTAACAACGTAACAGTTTTTTTACTTTTTGTATAGGAGTGTCTCTTGTGTGCACACGCTTCTAATAAACGAAAACTTGAAAGCTTGAACAAAAGAACAATTAAATTTGACTCATAACCTAGTTCAAGTCTCTGTTCGTTCAGTAGTTTTTGCGCGCGAAACTTAGTTTAAAATAAATGCAAGTGGGCGTATGAAATATTGTTCTAAGACATGAGCAGATCTGGGCACTCCTAAATAAATTTCATGTCATTCACGTTTTTGTGAGAAACTGTTTTGCACTCGACTAGATGTCCCAGAAAATAATGCGAGGGAGGGCCAAATGATTAAACAGAAAACTTGGACACACTTGAAGGAGCCGCAACAAGAAGCGCTTCATTACAGTCACCTGATCAAGACCTTAACACGGATATGCTCTTTATGAATCGTTACACGGGTACGTTCAAGCAATGCGGCCTACATTTTCAGATATTGAGGCCAAAGCCAAAATTCTGACTCACTGTCAAGAATATCAGCAACAAACTTCACGACAACGCAAGCGAAATACTAAGTACGACGATTTTAGTGGCTCTACTACGCTCGATGAAGTTGTAGAAAATCAAACACCCAAACAAAAATTTGAAAGTCAGGTGTTTATTGTCATAATTGATAATGTACTCTCTGCCTTAGCTAAACGCATGGAAGCGTACCATAGAGTGACTGATGTATTTGGAACATTTCGGCAGTTAAAATCTCTTACAGCAAAAGAGATCTTGAAAAGAACTCCAAATATTGTCAGCTCTTACCAAGAGGATTTGAAGAAAGCCTAGGCGACGAACTTGTGCAGTTCGCTTTAAAACTAATGTAGCTGCTGCTATTAGCAACGAAAAGAATGAGGCCCTTGAACTGCAATTTTATAAACTTATAATGGAAAATTCATTAGAGTCGTGTTTCCCAAATGTAGAAATAGTCTTACGAATTTACTTGTCTTTAATGATTACTAACTGCAGCGGAGAACGTTCTTTTCAACATTAAAGCGTATAAAAGTGAGTTAAGAAACATGATGGGACAAGATCGTCTAAATAACCTCACCTTAATGAACATTGAATGTAATTTACTTAGAGAAATTGATTTGTCTAGTATTATCTCTAAATTTGCTCACATTAAATCGAGACAAGTTTGTTTGTAAAATTTATGTTTTATTATTTATTATCATACAAAACTTAGGGCCCCGCGCTAAAATTTGCTACGGGCCCGCGCTGGTCTAATCCGGCTCTGCCTTCATCTAAGCCAATCCACGTCAACTACTAGATTGCGAGAAATGGGTTTGAAGAAAAGAACGGTACAACAGGTATACGAGTCGGCTCATCAATCAAGATAGAACTGGTACGGTCATTCGCTGGACGCTGTTGGAGATATTGCGAAGGAGATCGGAGCACCTATGGACATGTCCGGAGTGCAATGAAGATAAAACTGAAACTGTACGATATGATTGTTCTATTATATATGTAGTGTTCATGTTCAGATATACGAGATCTCTGACTGGCAAGTTTCAACCAAACTCGAAAATAATCTAGGACAAACTGGGACGTTACTTGACAGAAAATGCTGATATACTTAATCGCTGGAAGGAATACTGCAGCGAAATGTTTGCGGAGACTGATTTGCTTGACAACGAAGATGACAGCAACACAGCAGAAATATAACCAGAGCCTTGGTCAAAGGCGCATGGGGGCAACGCTGCGCCAGGATTAGTGAGCTGGCATTAATCAAAATCCTACCCCACCTCCACGTGGTGACCCTGGTAACAGACAACCGATATTGTCTGGCTAAGCGGGTAGGGATCGAGGGAGGGTTACTCTTGTATAAATAGTGTTGCGGACGTAGTCATGTTGGATGGGATCCGCTCGCAACGCAGACGAGCGGAGTCCCAGAGTGACTATTAATGTACGTCTCTCCCAACCGAAGCGTAAAGTTGAATGAATAAACATGAATGGACGAGGGTACATCCAGGAAGAGACGTGGGTCCGATTGGAACAAAACGTGGGCCCGAGACGTGTTTGCACGTGGGCCCACATAGGGCGAAACTTGGAGCCCTGAGGAGGGGGTCCGAGTTGAGCTCTGTGTCCGGACAAGCTAGAAGCATTGTGAAAGTGTGCACGGTGAGAACCAACAGAAACGTAGAGAAACAGTAGTGTTCGAGTCGTCTGTGAAGGAACCGGGCAAGGTACTGTTACATTTACAACTAATACCCCGGAAGAACTGAGGTGGGTGATGATGGCGAGCGCAAATTTCAGTTGCGTTGCTAGCGCCGATTGAAACGACCCACTAAAATATATGTGCGCAGCCTCAATCCAATATTTCCCGGGGGCAGGACAAATTCAGAGTAAGCCCTTGAAAATTGTCAAATGCCGACACGCGCCCCGAAACGGATGAGCATACTCCTACTCAGGAACAAACTCACCGAGGATAGAAAAGTAAGGCCGACAATGCAAAGGTTTGACTGGTATAAGCCCAAACATTGGCTAACGGCAGTTTTAACACTGCAACCTACAAGGCATGTAGTAATATGTGACTGATGTAGGACCTAGGAAGCTACCCTAGTAAATAAAATCATCGCAGAAATCGGATGTGCATAACTGGCACAACGTAAATCGCGCTTAGGCTCAGATCACATACAAATAACACAGAGTGGTTAACAAGTGGTCGATATGTAGCGTTTGAAGAAGTAGAAAAACTGTAGGATAGCGGTAGTAAGTTTGATCACAAACCAAGAGTACCTGGTTTCAGCTCCGGCATCGAAGGATTTAGAAGCAAATTTTCTCCCGTGAATGTACGAAGGGTACAAATAGATCTCATCGTTCAGATAGCAACCGGCAAACTACTAAACGTATGAATGGTGTGGGTGCATACATTCATCCTAACATATGCTAGCGAGAGTTGGAAAATGACTAAAGATATAGAAAGCAAGTTGAATGCATTTGAAAACAGATGTCTGCGAAAAATAATGAATATAAAATGGAATGAATTCAGGAGAAGTGATGAAATCAGAGATATGTCTGGTCAACCACTAGTGACAACTGTTATAAGAAAGAGAAGATGGAGATATGTTGGGCACACCTTTAGGAGAAATGATCAAAGAATATCAAAGCAGGCATTGAAGTGGGATGCAAAGGGTTCAAGAAAGAGAGGTCGACCTAAGGAGACCCTGAAACGAACTTTGCTGAGAGAGGCAGGAAATATCGGTCTCAGTTGTATGGATGAGATTGAGCGAGTTGCCCAGGATAGAGCGGTATGGAGAAGTTACTTGCAGGCCCTATGTAACGTATAACGGTACGAGAGGAATTATTATATTATGAATGGTGCATAGTAAATAAAAGACTCGTTTACCGTGGTTGATAGCTACGTACTGTAAGGGATATGCTACGCTTTTCATTCATTGAACCCTGAGAACTTTTTTCTCTTCTTAACCAGAGAAGAAACTGCAGGAAAAATGTGGCTCTTTGGATTTTGATAATGTTTCTTCCTAAATGATCTGTTATCATTATAGAAAAAGTTAATTGCATATCCTTTACAGGACTTTGCGAATCAACCGAGCTTTTTTTAACGCTGTTTGTGAATTGTATAGGCGTTATAACGTTCAGTAGTTTGTCATTGATTTCTGAACGGGTGGTGCCATCGTCCTTTTGTAAAAATCCTTTTGTAACAATTTGCAACCAAACTGTCCTCAGCGTGATTCGAACTCAGAACGTCGGGTTTAACAGACCGAGTCACTATCCCCTAAGCCACAGAACACTACACATATTCCATTATTGGATTAGAAAGGATGGGAAGGGGATGTTGATCTGCAACTCTATCCAGACTTCAAGAATAGCAAATCAAACATGGTGTATACAGGAGCGCTATGCTTGAAGACTAAAATAAATGGAATAGTAAACCCGTGTCGTTGGTTGTCACTTACTGAAAGACGTCCTGTGGAAGAGATGGTTATGGACAAATTAGTTTGTTGTGTATTGTGATGACCCATCTGTCGACAAAACTAAACTAAACTAGAATAAATAAAAGTGTAATGAATTCATGAAGGAATAGAATGCGCAAGGGTCAGCTAGGCATACTCAAAACATTTCCAATAGAATAAAAACGGAAGCCCTGCCCTATACGTGTATGGTAAGATACACAAGTAGTGGCCTAAAAACTGGGGTTTAACCAGGGCCGTACCATGCTATCATACAGAGAGGCGGTGCATTGGCGACCCTGTAAGGGGCCGGTATAATCAGTTAAATCGCAATAAAATTTGAACCATTCAGTAATTAAAATTCTATACGCAACGCGTTTCTATATAGGTCTATGTACTCCAATATTGTTGTATACATTTATGTGGCGGCATTTCGAAGACTTGCATAATACTGATAAAATATACCGCACGATCCTGGGTTTAACGTAAGTCGTTCTTGTCAAAGATCAAATTATATATCACAATAAGAATGATCTACTTGGTCACAAAGAACGAACGCGAAACAATAGGAGAAACTAGGATAAACTGCACTAAAATAAACTAAACTAAATTAAATTAAATAAACTAAATTAAACTAACATAAACTAAATTAAACTAAATTAAACTAACATAAACTAAAATAAACACTAAAATAAACTAAATTAAACTACAATAAACTAAAATAAACTAAATTAAACTAAATTAAATTAAATAAAATAATAAACTATAATAAACTAAAATAAACTGAATTAAAATAAATTAAACTAAATTAAACTAAAAACTAAAATACTAAATTAAACTAAAATAAACTAAATTAAACTAAATTAAACTAAATTAAACTAAAATAAACTAAATTAAACTAAATTAAACTAAATTAAACTAAAATAAACTAAATTAAACTAAATAAACTAAATTAAACTAAATTAAACTAAAATAAACTAAATTAAACTAAATTAAACTAAATTAAAATAAATTAAACTAAATTAAACTAAATAAACTAAAATAAACTAAATTAAACTAAAATAAACTAAAATAAACTAAATTAAACTAAAATAAACTAAATTAAACTAAATTAAACTAAATTAAACTAAAATAAACTAAATTAAACTAAAATAAACTAAATTAAACTAAATTAAACTAAATTAAACTAAAATAAACTAAATTAAACTAAAATAAACTAAATGAAACTAAAATTAAAAAAATTAAACTAAAATAAACTAAATTAAACTAAATTAAACTAAATTAAACTAAAATAAACTAAATTAAACTAAATTAAACTAAATTAATCTAAAATAAACTAAAATAAACTAAATTAAACTAAAATAAACTAAATTAAACTAAATAAACTAAAATAAACTAAATGAAACTAAAATTACAAAAATTAAACTAAAATAAATTAAATTAAACTAAAATAAACTAAATTAAACTAAATTAAACTAAATTAAACTAAATTAAACTAAATTAAACTACATTATAATAAATTATACTAAATTAAACTAAATTAAACTAAAATAAACTAAATTAAACTAAATTAAACTAAATTAAACTAAATTAAACTAAATTAAACTAAATTAAACTAAATTAAACTAAATTAAACTAAAATAAACTAAATTAATCTAAATTAAACTAAATTAAACTAAATTAAACTAAATTAAACTAAATTACACTAAATTAAACTAAAATAAACTAAATAAACTAAAATAAACTAAATTAAATTAAAATAAACTAAATTAAACTAAAATAAACTAAATTAAACTAAATTAAACTGAAATAAATTAAATTAAACTAAAATAAACTAAATTAAATTAAATTAAACTAAATTAAACTAAATTAAATTAAAATAAACAAAATTAAACTAAAATAAACTAAATTAAACTAAATTAAATTAAAATAAACTACAGATAATAAATGAAAATGTATGTACAATTGACAAGTTAAACAAGACAAGGAGGCAACGATGTAAAAACATAGCGTAATATAATAAATATAGCTATTAATATTGATAGAAATAATAAATCGAAGAGTGGAGAAGAATCGATGACAGTTCACTGGGTCATCAAATGAAAAACAGTTTTGTTCGTTATCACTCACAACAGAAAGATCTAGAAGAAATTGGATCTTCACAACAGATCGATAACGTCTGAAAGAATTTTAATATCTATTATATATTGCCCAAATCTTTCTTTGAGAGTAATAAACTCAGCCGGCGATTAAGGCGACATAATACCTCGACGCATTAATCTTATGTGAAAGATGATCTGATTACGAGAAATTAATTATTTTCTTATATCGATGTAATGGATGTTATCATATCCAAATTTAATATCAGGTTTGGTAATGTCAGGTTTCGTAATGTCAGGTTTGGTATTGCCTGAAATACGGACATCGGTTTCATAATTTTTTTATATAGATTTTTTTTAGATGGATTACGGAAGGAGACGAAATATGAGGATTGAGATGGGAGTTAACGTTTACAAAGGGAAGAGAGGATATCGTTTTAGTGATTGAAATTGAAGGTCATGCGGCTGATGAATCACGAAGAATTAAGTTCTTTTCTTTTTCTTCTCTTCCTCAATTTACTTCTTTATAGAAGTGTTGAGGATGGGAGGGGGGTGTGTGGTCTTATGTGTGCTTGTTCTATATGTGTGTGGTATCATCACCGGTGATGGACGAGCATCACTGTTTTAATACACTTTGTAAGCTGTTATTCACTTTCTTAAGGCTGTTCTTGATGTAATGTCTCCCTCTTTTGCATGTTCTTCCTCTTGCTCTGTACGTGCTTTACTTTTTCTTTGTGGCTTTATGTGTTAGACGATACCAGGGCATTCTTATCAGGTGTCCAAACCATTTAATCTGCTGTTCTTTTATGAATTGCATGACTGGTTTCACATCTAGTCTTCTTCTGATTTCTTCATTTCTAATTTTGTCTCTTATTGTCACACCTGCAGCTCTTCTAAGACATCTCATCTCCGTTGTTGTTATTTTCCGCTCATTAGCTGCTGTTATTGGCCATGTTTGATAGTGGTAACATAGTGTTGACCAGAAAATCGTTCTAATAAGATTTGCTTTAGTTGTTAGCGGTATCTCTTTATGTAACAACAGTTATGTTAACTTCCCCAGTATCTGGTTAGCTTTTGTGAATCGATTGCTGATTTTTTTATCGAAACTTTGGTCTGCAGTGAAAATTGATTCTAAGTATTTGGCCTCATTGGTTTGTTTTATATCCGTGTTCTAGAGTTTAGTTTTAAAATAAAGAAGTTAAATTTCATATAAGACAAAATTTATATATATATAAATCTGTGTGCAGACTCTTTAAAAGTGACTTAGTAATGAGAGCTTGACGACAAGAAGAACAAGCGCAAGCTGAAAAGTTGTCACAGTAACACACTTGTCAAACGATTGGTTGTAAAAACTAAAAAAAAGCCATATCTATATGTTAGTAAAGGAACCCTTTCATACCTCGTGGTATATAGGTCAATACAGTGTTAGGTCTGTATTTTCATTGACCGTCGGCACACGATGGTCAGCATCACGCCGGCCGCCTTTACTTTCCCAGAGCATGTCTGGTACCCATTTGAGGCTGGGTCGACCTGAGAGCCGTCGTGGTCGGGAACAATTCCACGCGCATTGCGGAGCTGAACCCAGACCACCAGCCTTGCGAAGCGAGTTCACTAACAACTACGCTACAGCGGCTCTCCAGTTTCACAGTAGGCTTGGAATATTTTCGGATAGTCACAGCCATAATTGGGTACTTGGAAACGCACAATGAAGTAGCGGCGAGCGACTTGGTGTTGATTTGATCACATCACCCATCGTGTGCCGATTTATCATCATAAAATAGCTTGCCCTGAGCTGAACTGTGCAACCCCAACATTTCTACGTAAGTTCTCTCTCTCATAGGCCACATGTCCCGCCTCTGCATCTGTCTTGTTCAAACTATCAGCTACATCCTGAATCCATCTTCTTCATGGTCTTCCTCTTCTCCTCTTTGAAGGTAACCTCCTTCCATGATGGTCTTCTCCAGCCTTTCGTGTCTTTTTATATGTCCACATTACTTCAGTTTTCTTTTCGTATTTGTAGCATTAGCCACTTCATATTTGTAGCATTAGTGTGCCGACTGACAATGAAAGAGACGGGCCTAACACCGTATGATCTAATATACAATGAGGTAGGAAAATGGTTTATGCTAATTTTACTTTACTTACATATTGATTAGTAAGTATCATCGTCACATCTCTCTTTACAGGTATATTGGTGCTCAGATCTAGTGGAGGCTCGTCATTAAGGGTTAGTGGAGCCAGGCCCCATCAAAATAATGTATACTTGCATTGATTATTTAATAAATTAAAATATAACCTAATCCAAAACCTTGATTTTTCCGAAGACTTGTATCTGGCCCCACCAACAAAAAGGATCACGAGCCGCCACTGCCCAGATCCCTTACACACTATCTGTACCATCCTATAACAACTACTCACATCCGTTTGTTTGTTGATTAAATACATGATTAAATACACGGATGTCTCGGTAGTTCGGAACGAAAAATCCGCATAAGCCTTCTCTGCAAGCTCATGTGGTAGAATGATCAAGGAAGCCAGTGGTGCATTAAGTGTAACAACAAGCAGCATGACAATGTAGGTACTGGCGGTGACTAAGGAGCTGCTCTGGCTGGAGTGAAAAAACTAAACTTATGCGTGCATTCTGAGTGATTCTTCGGTGCGTTCTATGCGCAATAAATGGGCTAAATCACCACAAGCGTCAACAATTTGCAGAATTACACTTATCTTTGTTCCGGGGCACATGGTTGTCGTTGGAATGAGAGAGAAGACAGGCTTGCTAGTTCTGCGGCTATATTAGGGGGCCAGCCAATGGATAGAGCTGACATAGAGCGGGACCGCATAGAAGATTTTCATCTACACCTATGCACGCAACAACTATATTGCTGGAGCTGGGATTGAAGATTGAAGTAGCAAGAAAAGAACAGTATATCAGGTACGTGAGTAGGCTCATCAATCAAAATCAAACTGGTACGGTCAGTTTCTGAACGCTGTTGGAGATATTGCGAAGGAGATCGGAGCACCTATGAACATGAGTGCAATGAAGATATTCCAAACTGAAACTGAAACTGAATACATGTCTAGCCCTTTTAACAAAACTTTCATTTTTTTTCTAGTTCCGTTTTTCATTTCCTATTTCACACGTGCCTAATTCATCTCCAATCCAGTACTTCAAAAATGGTCACCAATGATGCATAGCTCCTTCGTTTTAATAGCTCCCGACCTCCCATCGCACCCTACCAGAAAATCCACATTACTTCTTCCAAACATTTACTTTGGAACGTCTACAGTCCGTGCTTGACCCGTGTGCCTTCCTCCAGCCTACACCCATGTACAATAAATATCACAGGGTACTACCTCTAGACATTCCAAGATGTGTCCTAAGATTCAATACTATGATTTTCCAGAACCAATACAGAAAATGACATGTCTGGTCAACCACTAGTGACAACTGTTATAAGAAAGAGAAGATGGAGATATGTTGGGCACACCTTGAGGAGAAATAATCAAAGAATATCAAAGCAGGCATTGAAGTGGGAAGCAAAGGGTTCAAGAAAGAGAGGTCGACCTAAGGAGACCCTGAAGCGAACTTTGCTGAGAGAGGCAGGAAATATCGGTCTCAGTTCCATGGAGGAGATCGAGCGAGTTGCCCAGGATAGAGCGGTATGGATAAATTACTTGCAGGCCCTATGTAACGTATAACGGTACGAGAGGAATTATTATTATATTAATACTGAAAATCAAAAGCCCGCTTGTCAAGTGGATAAAAATGATCCAATAACAAATGCAATTATACAAACACTATTGTGTCTGTGCTGTCAGTTAGGTATTGTAAAAAAAAGATGTCAACGAGGATTTATAATATTAATAAGTGGCAGTGTGACAAGACGTTGTAGCTGGGAAAGTCAGCTTAATCTCAGTAAACAAACACACCCAAACAAATTCTGTGTCTGTCAATCTGGAACGATTTTTTTTCCACTTGATTATGATGAACCATCATCTACCGAACTCAATATTGTTTATCATCTCTCTGTCAAGTTAAGGTTGTCAAGAATAATATTTCGATTTCTTATTTCATCTCTCTTGATTCAATGATTGAAAGGTCTGTCATCCTATCTACCGCGTAACTCAAAGTTCGTTTGCTAATCTCCTGATTCAATGATTGAGGCTCATCTTCGCACTTCATAGTTCGATTTGCTTATTTCATCTCTCTGATTCAATGATTGAAAGGTCTGTCATCCTATCTACCGCGTAACCTTCAATATGTTCGATTTGCTTATTTCATCTCTCTTGATTCAATGATTGAAAGGTCTGTCATCCTATCTACCGAGTAACCTTCAATATGTTCGATTTGCTTATTTCATCTCTCTTGATTCAATGATTGAAAGGTCTGTCATCCTATCTACTGCGTAACCTTCAATATGTTCGATTTGTTATTTCACTCTCTCGGATTCAGATTGATTGGCAAGGTCTGCATTTGCTAACCTTCAATATTTCGATTGCTTATTTCATCTCTCTTGATTAATTAAAGTCTGTCATCCTATCTACTGCGTAACTAATATTTCGATTTTTTCTTCTCTGTTCAATGATTGAAGGTCTGTCACCATCTCGTAACCTATATGTTCGTTTGCTTATTTCATCTCTCTGATTGATTAAAGTCTGTCATCCATCTACCGGTAACCTTCAATATTTCGATTTGCTTATTTCTCTCGTGATTCATTGATTGATTGATATGGCAATCATCATTGCACTTCAGTGAGTACATGTATGCTCGATTTCTTTCCTACACCGAAAGATCTCAGCGGCAGTGCACGAATTATTGGCAGCGGCGAGGTCCCGTTGTCACTTAAAAGATTGTGAAAATATTTTGCAGGAATTTTATTTTTAAAATCCGTAAAATGAATTGTGCTCGAGCAGTGACTTTCCTCTTCTCGATTTTTAACTGTCAGGGGTTCCTTTACGAGCTCAACTTGAACACGAAAGCCGACGTTCTATCGTCAGTCTCCAATAGGACTAGAAACGATCTCATCTACAATTAGATCAAGGATCTCTCTTAACACCAATTATAAGAGCTGAAAATACATTATCTACGAAATAATATATTTAGTAGATTCTCAAAAATGGTGGCATATTCTTTATAGGACGTAGCCATCAGCCACAGTAAACGAATCGTTGATTTGTAGGCACCACTTATACGTTCAGTAGTTTACCATTGCTTTCTGAACGGTGAGGTATATTTTGAGCTTTCGTAAAGATCCCACGGAAATGAATTTGCTTCCAAACTTGGACGCCGCGTTATTGGAATTATGTACTCTTGGGTTCTGATCGAGCTCGCTACCGCTTGAGCTACAGACGCCCACAATAGACGCCCACAATAGACGCCCAGAGTAGATACTAGGACACTGTAATCTGCAGATTAATTATTATTGTTGTAAATATGGTCTTCAAAAATCTAGATATGCAACAGTAATATGCTAATTTCTTTACTAAGTTCACTTGCATAGATAAAACTCAACTATTGTGGCAACATAATGAAATAATATCAATGTAGATAGAGACTGCAGTAAAACTATGTAGAATATCGAAACAAGTAATAACAAAGTACTGTAGTTTTATAAAATACAAAAACAATGACAATACACAGCAACGTTTCGACCAGAAAGGCCTTTATCAAGCAAATGAAACAACAACAGTGTTACACAAAAGTGTTACGCAAACGATACAACAAAAGTGACGAATGTCACAGTACACTACAATATAGACTTTGACAAAGATATTATAATGGTTAACGGAAAATATACATACATCACAAATATAATTACTAAATATTAACAACATAGTGAACAGAAACTCACATTTAATCAGGATGAAATTATACCAACTGTATGATGTATGCTCTTATTGACTAGTATCATTTCTTAGAAGTCAAGCTGTGTACCGTATTAAATAGTATGTTACTTTGAAGTTCCAGAAAATGTGTTGACTAGACTCCAGAGATTTGTTAGTAGAAAACATAAATAAATATATTTAAGATAAATAATTGATGTAAACAGAAAACGTATGTTTGTGAAGCATGGACATTTAATAAAGCAGTGGAAAAACATATCTGCTTTTGAATATAAGTCTTACAGATGAGTCCTCCTTATATCATATACAGAGAAGAGAGCAAATAGATCTATAGAGAAGGAACTAAAAATTAACGAAAACAGGCTGATGTTACAAATAAGAAAGAGAAAATTGAGATATTTTGGACATATAAAAAGATATGAAGAGCAGGAGAAGACCATCATGGAAGGAGGCATACCAGAAAGAGAAGAAGAGAAAGACCACGGAGAAGATGGATTCAGGATGTAACTGCGGATGTAGAGGCAGGCGTCTCGTCTATGAGAGAGAGAATTCCAGAGAACTGTTGAGGTGGCAAAGTTCTGTCCAGGACAAGCAATTTGATGATGATGAAATAGAAAACGAGAGAAAAGAGGGAGAAGAGAGAAGTAGAAACATTTAATTGGGCATACAAGGATCATGTTTTTTTTTTTTCTGTTCTCCAATCCTGTTTTTCCTCACAGAGTCAGTATAAGAAGAGATTTATAGAACGGGGATTTGTGTACCCTTCATAAACAGTGTCTTTCCTCGCATATGTTATTTCCAATGTACACCTTGCGCGTGGTTGATCTTCTGCTTTGTATCCACTGTATCAGATTAACTCTTTGAGCCACTGTTCGTTTGACTTGCTTATGTAGCCAAACATCATTAACGTTCTTGATAAAGTTCAGTACTGATGTTGAACCCACATTTTTCCTGATGTCATTTAAACGTTCTTTGTTATCCAGCATTCAGATAGACATTTCATCCTGTCGTAAACTGTTCTTTGTATTACTTCTATTATGTGATGTCAGCGTCCAGGTTTGGTATACCAGAATCATTTAACGAGATGTAAGACTTCTCTTTCAAGAGAAGGCTCCAATATCTTGTGGGCTGTGTTATAATGTTGAATAAAATGTATATGAAGACTCCTAAACTTTCTCAAATGAAGATGGAACTAGTCAGTGTAACAGGTTTACATCTCTGCGGTTAAGTGGTTAACTTTAGAGGACCAAATCAAAATTCATATTTTTACATGTCATTTGTTTTATAATAAAAAACAACGCCTAGTGTGACGTCCAACACAAAGACATGTAGTGTGACGTCCAACACAAAGACATGTAGTGTGACGTCCAACACAAAGACATGTAGTGTGACGTCCAACACAAAGACGTGTAGTGTGACGTCCAACACAAAGCATGAGGTGACGTCCAACACAAAGACATGTAGTGTGACGTCCAACACAAAGCAATAGTGTGACGTCCAACACAAAGACATGTAGTTGACGTCCAACACAAAGACATGTAGTGTGACGTCCAACACAAAGACATGTAGTGTGACGTCCAACACAAAGACATGTAGTGTGACGTCCAACACAAAGCTGTAGTGTGACGTCCAACAAAAGCATGTAGTGTGACGTCCAACATAAAGACATGTAGTGTGACGTCCAACACAAAGACATGTAGTGTGATGTCCAAACAAAGACTGTAGTGGACGTCCAACACAAAGACATGAGTGTGACGTCCAACACAAAGACGTTAGTGTGACGTCCAACACAAAGCCATGCAGTGTGACGTCCAACACAAAGCCATTAGTGTGACGTCCAACACAAAGACATGCTGTGTAACGTCCAACATAAAGCCATATAGTGTGACGTCCAACATAAAGCATGTGTAACGTCCAACATAAAGCCATTAGTGTGACGTCCAACATAAAGCCATTAGTGTGACGTCAACACAGCCATGAGTGTGACGTCCAAAACTAGCATGTAGTGTGACGTCCAACACCAAGCTATGTGTGACGTCAACACAGTCTATAGTTGACGCAACACAAAGCCATTAGTGTGACGTCCAACATAAAGCCATATAGTGTGACGTCCAACACCTAGCTATGTAGTGTGACGTCCAACACAAAGCCATATAGTGTGACGTCCAATATAAAGCCATAGTGTGACGTCCAACACCTAGCATGTAGTGTGACGTCCAACACTAAACCATAAGTGTGACGTCCAACACAAAGACGAACATGTAGTGACGTCCAACACAAAGCCATATAGTGTGACGTCCAAAACAAGCAATAGTGTGACGTCCAACACAAACATGCAGTGTGACGTCCAACACAAAGCCATATAGTGTGACGTCCAACATAGCCATTAGTGTGGCGTCCAACACTAACTATGTAGTGTAACGTCCAACATAAAGCCATATAGTGTGACGTCCAACACAAATCTGATAGTGTGACGTCCTAACACTAGTATGTAGTGTGACGTCCAACACAAAGCATATAGTGTGACGTCCAACACAAGCCATATAGTGTGACGTCCAACACAAAGCATATATGTGACGTCCAAACACAAGCCATATAGTGTGACGTCCAACACAGCATGTGTGACGTCCAACACAAAGCCATTAGTGTGACGTCCACCACAAAGACATGTTGTGTACGTCCAACAAAGCCATATAGTGTGACTCCAACACAAAGCCATAGTGTGACGTCCAACACAGCATGTAGTGTGACATCCAACACAAAGCCATGTGTGACGTCCAACACAAAGCAATAGTGTACGTCCAACACTAGCAATGTAGTGTGACGTCCAACACAAACCATATAGTGTGACGTCCAAAAAAGCTAATAGTGTGACGTCCAACACAAAGCCATGTGTGTGACGTCCAACATAAAGCCATATAGTGTGATCGTCCAACACAGCATGTAGTGTACGTCCAACACAAAGCCATAGTGTGACTCCAACACTAGCATGTAGTGTGACGTCCAACACAAAGCCATATAGTGTGACGTCCAAACAAAGCATATAGTGTGACGTCCAACACAAGCATGAGTGTGACGTCCAACATAAAGCCATATAGTGTGACGTCCAACACAACGCCATATAGTGTGACGTCCAACACAAGCTATGTAGTGTGACGTCCAACACAAAGCCATGTAGTGTGACGTCCAACACAAAGCCATATAGTGTGACGTCCAACACCAAGCCCTGTAGTGTGACGTTCAACACAAAGCCATATAGTGTGACGTCCGACACCTAGCTATGTAGTGTGGCATTTGGTGGTATAAGTAAAAGTAAAGAAACCCTTTCATACTTCGTTGTATATAGGTCAATCCAGTGTTAGGCCTGTATTTTTCATTACCGTCGGCACACGATGGGTGATGTGGTCAGCATCACGCCTGCCGCCTTTACTTTCCCAGAGCATGTCTGGTACCTATTTGAGGCTGGGTCGACCTGAGAGCCGTCGCGGTCGGGAAAATTTCCCGCGCATTGCGGAGCTGAACCCAGACCACCAGCCTTGAGAAGCGAGTTCACTAATAACTACGCTACAGCGGCTCTCTTTGGTCGTATAACACCTACTATATGAATAAGGTTAGAAAAATACCAATGACTTTGACTACAAATAATAAACAAGAATTGTGAAAACACAATTTTGTACTTCAACTGAAATCTTGAAGATCAATTAAATAATACAAGTACTAGATAAGTGGTTCTCAAAGGATGTGACCAGGCGCACTAGTGTGCCCGGCGACATTCCTAGATGCGGACTAAGAAATCCCAGATCAGGGGTCGGTAACGCGATGCCAGCGGACACCAGGGTAAAAAAATCGTCAATTAGGTACATATTTCTCATAGGTAGAAGTTAAATGATGAATAAAAGTACCCAGCATTTACAATTATTTCTGTGCTTTTTAAATTTTATTTATTACGTTTTTGCCTATTTGACTACGATTGTGTTTAGAACTTCCAGTGCACCACGATTTCAAAACATTTGAGAACCACTGTATTAGACATTGATTTTGGGTATATATTGAAAGAGATAGAACCAGTGGCGGCTCGTGGTCATTTTTCTTGGTGGGTCCAGACACAAATCTTTGGAAAATCATGGTTTTTTTATTTACTATATTTGTCTATTCCGGGAAATTATTCCCTTTCGGTTTTTGGGCCGGGCCCCATGGTCTAAAGACGATCCGCCCTGGATAGAACACTGAAAAGGATACTTATTCTATAAAAGAAAAAGGAATAAAGGTTTAATAAAGTAATGAAGGACATTCATGTAAGTGGTATAAACCAGTAAATAGAAGGATGGGAAAGTGGAAGCAGACGATAAGTGTAAAATGAGACAAATGAAATTTTGTTCTGTTCCAGAAGCACTTGAGCTTTCAGCTCTTCGGCTCGGTGCCATGACCATCTTAACCCATCGGTTCGGTGCCACGAACACCCCGTAAATCTGGAGAACATGTGGCTTTTCTGCCAGCCCGCGGAATTGAACGCACTCAAAAGGGGGCTTTTCACCCGTCGTCCAACACGTTACGAGCACGCTGGGCAGGCGGGCAGAGACAAATAACATACAAATTTATGCATCTCCTGCAAGGCTTCTTTGCATATTTTTGTTTGCGTGTGCCATGTATGAATTCAGCCGTAATTATGCCACCTATGGACAGTCTGATTTTTACGTAAGATTTGCTGAATCTAAGATATAGTAGCAGGTGTTTATGAAAGTTATCATGAGCAAACTACTGAACGTAATTCCTGCAGGAGACTGTCAATAAAGGAATAATTTCGCAACAGGGTTTCCATAGAATTCCTGTAACTCTCATTATTCTTATTATTTTTTTATATAACGAAAAGCAAGTCTGGCAGTTAATTCACTAAACGAAAGTCCAATCTTGATCATGTTCAGCGTATTACAATTTGTCTTGACAGTCTAATATTGGTTATGACATCGCAAGGGAGATCTAGTACTAACGAGAAATTCTGCTGCGTATGATGTTGATAAGGTGTATAAGCTAGTTGAGGTGTTATTGATTATTGGTTATTGGTTACTGAATCTACGTCATTGCACTCCAGGCAGACCCAAGGGTGCTCAGTTTCCTCCAACAGACGTCGAATGGTACGCATACTCTTGGTTTTTGTGGCTTGTTGGTTAAACATACTCCTCACTCTGCCCTTCATGCATCTATTTCTTTTCTTCACCTTTAACTTCCAACGGAGCACAGCTCTTCAACAAATTTCTTCCAACTATTCCTCTCTCCTGCCATCCCTTCCAATGTTTCCCATGCTTTACATATCCTTTTAATACCAGCTTCCAGCTCCTCCAGGTATGTATTGGTCTTCCCCTACTCCTCTTTCCCTGCGGGTTCCAAAACAGTGCCTGTCTTGAAATGCTTCCAGTCAATCTTCTTGTAGAACTAACTCGACTTAGTGTATTGGAGGCCTCTATGGTGAAGTAGTTAGCGCATCTGTTTGTCGTGTTGAAGGTTAGGTTCAAATCCTGGCAGAGTGACATGTACAATTTATTAATGAGATTCCTAGCATTGTTGCTGGAGCTACGGAGTTCATTCTTTGTGCAACACTTTCGGCATATGCTGTACTTTTATACCGACAGGGCGGAGTCATATGTGGAAACCTGGTGCATTGAAGTTACTCCTTCGCTTTTACGCCTTTTTAGACTGAGTATTGGTTTGAATGTTTCGAGTGACATATAGTTATGATTAAACTGTAGACATTCAGCAATAGATGTGGCATTTGTATACTTAATGATAAGATGGTTTAGAGCAGAATTTGACAGAAATCAATACAAATGGAAGCTAACGAAAGAAAATGAGATTGAACTATACACACTCTCATGAAAGAAATGAACAAACTAATTAGACATGTACTTGACTCAAACCTCAAGGGGATGAGAGAAGTAAATAAGTCAAGATATACTTGGGGAAGAACTTTTCAATATGAGGCATGAATGAAGTTCGATTGAGAGTGTTATTTATATATCTATATTCCACTGAGAATAAGTCATTTTAGTAGTAGTATTAGAAGTTTGAATTGACGTCTTTAAGTTTTGGAGTAGACGCCCTAACTGATCGGCAACCCGTTCATTAATAGGACGTTATTTTTAATAATAAGGAAACGATGGTGAAAATATTTAGATCATGTTCTTAGATGAGACGAAAAGAGACTAAATAGACACGTTCTTGTGCTGTCACCGAATGGGAAAAGAAAACGTGGAAGACCTAAAGACTATCCATCTTTATGAAAACCATCCGATCTAAGGAAAGAAACCATATAGAGTTAAAACCATTCAAGATCTCCAACTGCTAGCAACGAAACGCATCACAAACTAAACTTTAACTATCCGTTTGCATCAGAAAGAACAAACTAACTAATTAACTATCTTTAATAGCATCATTGAAGATACAACACGAGTCACTAGGTATATTTCTCGTTTTGGTAGGATGTGATATTTGATATCATCACGTGAGATACACAGGTATATTTCTGCGTTTTGGTAGAATGTGATATTTGATATCAACAAGTGAAGATACTGCACGTATATTTCTGCGTTCTTGGTAGAATGTGATATTTGATATCAACAAGTGAAGATACTGCACGTATATTTCTGCGTTCTTGGTAGGATGTGATATTTGATATCATCAAGTGAAGATACTATCAGAAGCGGTATCTTAGTCTGGGTAAAGAAGAAACGTATGCAATAAGTAGAACATAAAAGAAACCGGCATAAGAAACTCCCTAGCAACATCTACACATGCGATGTACGAAAATCAACAAATCTGAGGTGGTCAGACTGGATCAGATCAGATCTGGAGAAAATCGTTAGGGTGGGTGCGGTAATACTGAGGAAATAGGAGATAGAGCAAAGACTGGTATATACAGTATTACATAAGAAGGGAAAATTAATTATAAGATATGAAAAAACACACTCAACGTTCGGTGCTTAAGACCTTATCAAGAACACAAAAACTAAATTAACTAAAACAGGATACTACAGTATCTTTTGATTCAGATCATTTGTTAGTATGCTGTTTTAGTTAGTTTAGTTTTTTGTGTTCTTGATAAAGATCTTAAGCACCGAAACCAGTCTTTGTATACCAGTCTTTGCTCTATCGCCTACATCTACACACAACGGAGACCCATACATTAGCAATATCATCAGGGCAGCAATATTCTATTGTTAATCAGAACTCAAAGACCACTGCTACTATTTACACTGTTGTCAGACATAACATAATTAAACTCTTGGAATAGACCAAATTAAAAGATTTTATTTGATGGAAAGAGTTTGACGAACCATGTGTAATATTTTCTTGAATAGACATTACTTCTTCTAACAATTGGTTTTGATGTGCAATTAAACTAAAAAATCAATGATTCCTTTATTACCTCTTATCTAAAACCAAAACAAGCATGTATAGAATAAATCACTTTTTCATCTACTTTTTCTAATCATGTTTCTCATTACAGTGTCTGGACAAGAAGAAATGTCTAGAACTGGCTATTGTGTGCGCTTACTAGATATTATCTTTCACTGTCGAATGTTATTTCTGTCGTTCACTTTTGTGCTTGGATGGTCTTTTCCCCGTTCCGGAATAACATTGCTGACGAGTTAGTAATCTGTTGGTAATCAGCTTATGCAGGAGAAATGTTTAGTTTGTTGTTTCTTGATAAAGTTCAGTACTGATGCTCTACCACTTTTCCTCTGGTGTCTTCATTTCTAAATGGTGTCTTTTCTTGATACTCTTAGCCAGGGGCGGCCCGTGGTCATTTCTCTTGATACTCTTAGCCAGGGACGGCCCGTGGTCATTTCTCTTGATACTCTTAGCCAGGGACGGCTCGTGGTCATTTCTCTTGGTACTCTTAGCCAGGGGCGGCCCGTGGTCATTTCTCTTGATACTCTTAGCCAGGGACGGCCCGTGGTCATTTCTCTTGATACTCTTAGCCAGGGGCGGCTCGTGGTCATTTCTCTTGATACTCTTAGCCAGGGACGGCTCGTGGTCATTTCTCTTGGTACTCTTAGCCAGGGGCGGCTCGTGGTCATTTCTCTTGATACTCTTAGCCAGGGACGGCTCGTGGTCATTTCTCTTGATACTCTTAGCCAGGGACGGCTCGTGGTCATTTCTCTTGATACTCTTAGCCAGGGACGGCTCGTGGTCATTTTTTGATACTCTTAGCCAGGGCGGCTCGTGGTCATTTCTCTTGATACTCTTAGCCAGGGGCGGCTCGTGGTCATTTCTCTTGATACTCTTAGCCAGGGGCGGCCCGTGGTCATTTCTCTTGATACTCTTAGCCAGGGGCGGCTCGTGGTCATTTCTCTTGATACTCTTGCCAGGGCGGCTCGTGGTCATTTCTCTTGATACTCTTAGCCAGGGGCGGCTCGTGGTCATTTCTCTTGGTACTCTTAGCCAGGGGCGGCTCGTGTCATTTTCTTGATACTCTTAGCCAGGGGCGGCTCGTGGTCATTTCTCTTGATACTCTTAGCCAGGGGCGGCCCGTGGTCATTTCTCTTGATACTCTTAGCCAGGGGCGGCTCGTGGTCATTTCTCTTGATACTCTTAGCAGGGCGGCCCGTGGTCATTTCTCTTGATACTCTTAGCCAGGGACGGCTCGTGGTCATTTCTCTTGATACTCTTAGCCAGGGACGGCTCGTGGTCATTTCTCTTGATACTCTTAGCCAGGGACGGCTCGTGGTCATTTCTCTTGATACTCTTAGCCAGGGACGGCCCGTGGTCATTTCTCTTGATACTCTTAGCCAGGGGCGGCTCGTGGTCATTTCTCTTGATACTCTTAGCCAGGGGCGGCTCGTGGTCATTTCTCTTGATACTCTTAGCCAGGGGCGGCTCGTGGTCATTTCTCTTGGTACTCTTAGCCAGGGGCGGCTCGTGGTCATTTTTCTTGATACTCTTAGCCAGGGGCGGCTCGTGGTCATTTCTCTTGATACTCTTAGCCAGGGACGGCCCGTGGTCATTTCTCTTGATACTCTTAGCCAGGGGCGGCTCGTGGTCATTTCTCTTGATACTCTTAGCCAGGGCGCCGTGGTCATTTCTCTTGATACTCTTAGCCAGGGGCGGCTCGTGGTCATTTCTCTTGATACTCTTAGCCAGGGACGGCTCGTGGTCATTTCTCTTGATACTCTTAGCCAGGGACGGCTCGTGGTCATTTCTCTTGATACTCTTAGCCAGGGAAGGCTCGTGGTCATTTCTCTTGGTGGGGCCAGACACAAATGTTAGGAAAATCATGGTTTTGGAGTATTTACTATTATGTGTCTATTCCTGGAAGTTATTCCCCTTTCGATTATCGGTGGGGCCGGGCCCCACTGGTCCTGAATTACGAGCCGCCCCTGCTCTTAGCACTCATCATAGAACCGTCATCTCTGTCGTGACTTGTTTTCTTTCATCGTTTCTTGCCAACGTCCAGGTTTGCCACTGATAGCGTAATCTCCGGGAATAAGTCCTAAAGAACTATGCTATGTGAGTATTATAACGAAACGCGTACAAACAAAGTACTATAGTTTTACAAAATTCAGAAACAGTGACGATAAACAGCAACGTTTCGACCAAAAGGCCTTTATCAAGATACTATTTTAATATTAAGGGTGACATGTTTGCATTATAAAGTTGGTGTAATTTGTTCTATGATTTGTTTTGTTTAATTGCATCTTTGTTAAATTCTTTAGTTATTATTATATTGAAGAATATGTCATGTCATTTTGGGCACATAAAAAGACATGACACATTTTGATACAATCTTTACTAGAGTGGAAAGTTGAGGGGTGAAGAGCAAATGAAGAACCAGTGGAAGGGAAACGTTAAGAAGTGGACAGGTTACAGACTGGCAGAGTGCAACACCAAGGTGAAAGACAGAGGATGCTGGAGATTCATTGCAGCCAAACTTCAATGTGGAGACGGCATCTGATGATGATGATATTGAAGAACAGCCTTCTATATCCTTATAAAACCTTATATAGTTGTATAAATCAAGAACAGCCTTATATATCCTTATAAAGCCTTATATAGTTGTATAAATCAAGAACAGCTTTCTATATCCTTATTTTTTTTTTTTTTTCCGATCCAGAAGCACTTGAGCTTTTCAGCTCTTCGGCTCGGTGCCATGGACATCGTAACCCTTCGGTTCGGTGCCACGAACACCGTGAATCTGGGGAATCTGTGGCTTTTTCTGCCTGCCCATGGAATTGAACCCGTACACACAGAGGGCTAGTCACCCACAGTCCAACGCGCTACGAACACGCTGGGCACGCGGCTCTATATCCTTATAAAACCTTATATAGTTGTATAAATCAAGAACAGCCTTATATATCCTTATAAAGCCTTATATAGTTGTATAAATCAAGAACAGCTTTCTATATCCTTATAAAACCTTATATAGTTGTATAAATCAAGAACAGCTTTCTATATACTTATAAAGCCTTATATAGTTGTATAAATCAAGAACAGCCTTCTATATCCTTATAAAGCCTTATATAGTTGTAAAAATCAAGAACAGCCTTCTATATCCTTATAAAGCCTTATATAGTTGTATAAATCAAGAACAGCCTTCTATATCCTTATAAAGCCTTATATAGTTGTATAAATCAAGAACAGCCTTCTATATCCTTATAAAGCCTTATATAGTTGTATAAATCAAGAACAGCCTTCTATATCCTTATAAAGCCTTATATAGTTGTATAAATCAAGAACAGCCTTCTATATCCTTATAAAGCCTTATATAGTTGTATAAATCAAGAACAGCCTTCTATATCCTTATAAAGCCTTATATAGTTGTATAAATCAAGAACAGCCTTCTATATCCTTATAAAGCCTTATATAGTTGTATAAATCAAGAACAGCTTTCTATATCCTTATAAAGCCTTATATAGTTGTATAAATCAAGAACAGCCTTCTATATCCTTATAAAGCCTTATATAGTTGTAAATCAAGAACAGCTTTTATCAAGCCTTATATAGTTGTATAATCAAGAACAGCCTTCTATATCCTTATAAAGCCTATTAGTTGTATAAATCAAACACCTTCTATATCTTAGTTATAAGTTGTCTAATCAAGAACACTTGCTATCCTTTATCCTTATATATTGTATAAATCAAGAACAGCCTTCATATCCTATAAGCCTTATATAGTTGTATAATCAAGAACACCCTTCTTATCCTATAATAGCCAAGTTGTAAATCAGAACATTCCTAAAATCCTGCAAACCTTATATAGTTGTATAAATCCTTCTCTTGCAAGCTCCGGCACAATACGCGGAAGTCTTAAGACAGTGAATAATAGCTTACAAATGCATTAGAACAAACACATACACGTTGACTACATCCCACCGTCTCCCTTCCAGCACAAACACATACACATTGACTACATCCCACCGTCTCCTTCAACACAAACACATACACGTTGACTACATCCCACCGCCTTCTCACTCTTGACAACACCACAACACATACACTTGACTACATCCCACCGGTTCCTTCCACACAAACACATACACATTGACTACATCCCACCGTCTTCACAACACATCTTCTATCACGCCATACAAACACATACACATTGACTACATCCCACCGTCTCCTTCCAGCACAAACACAACACGTTGACTACATCCCACGTCTCTTCAGCAACATCCTACCATCCACCCCTTCCAGCACAAACACATACACTTGACTACATCCCACCGGCTCCTTACAACACAAACACATACACTTGACTACATCCCACCGGCTCCTTCCAGCACAAACACATACACGTTGACTACATCCCACCGGCTCTTCCAACCATCAGTACTACAACCGCTCCAGCACAACACACACGTTGACTACATCCCACCGTTCCTTCTAGCACAAACACATACACATTGACTACATCCCACCGGTCCCTTCCAGCACAAACACAACACGTTGACTACATCCACCGGCTCCTTCCAGCACAAACACATACACGTTGACTACATCCACCGGCTCCTTACAACACAAACACATACACGTTGACTACATCCCACCGCTCCTTCCAGCACAAACACATACACGTTGACTACATCCCCCCGCTCCTTCAACACAAACACATACACGTTGACTACATCCCACCGCTCCTTCCAACACAAACACAGTTGACACATCACCGCTCTCGCCAACACAGGACTACATCCCACCGGCTCCTTCCAGCACAACACAACTTGACACATCCCACCGCTCTTCCAGCACAAACATACTGACTACATCCCACCGCTCCCTTCCAGCACAAACACATACACGTTGACTACATCCCACCGGCTCTCTTACAACACAAACACTTATATAAAGAAGTAAATGATGGAAGAGAAGAAGATTCCTACATTTAATAAAAGAATGATAACCCAGATATTTAATTAACTTGCTTGAATTGATGTTCCGCCCGAGTGGTTACTGGGACCTAAATTTTGGGTGTAAAGAATACAACCACTGTTACCTGACATACATGTCGCAAGAGGCGACAAAGGAGGTTTGGCTGAAATCGGATGCATACGTCCGCTAGGGAATGCTAACCCGAAACAAATACGTGCAGAAAACGAATGCACCAGGCCGTAAGGCGCATAACATGGTGCAACGACCCTCACAATGAGGAATGGGATAACGGATTCTATAGTCGCCAATCTGCCTCAGAGATTTAGCCACGCAGTAAGAATATCAACCCTACCATCACGAGGGTAAATGCTCCCAGTATGCAGACTTGAGAAGAAAAAGGTGGTCCACTTACACCAGCGTCCAAGACAAACTGTATGACGTGGCTGATAATTTGAGGCAGACGGCTGCCTTTATTAGAGAATTCGAAATCCCAATCTAGTGAGAACACACAAGACAAACTGTATAGTGTGGCTGATAGTCTGAGGCAGACGGTTGCCTTTATTAGAGAATTCGAAATCCCAATCTAGTGAGAACACAGAAGTATTGATGTTCGCTGATGGAGATATTAGTAGTGCTTTCTTTACTAATGAATGTCACTATTTCGGTATTGTCTACATTTATTTTTATATTCTAGTCATCGTAATGTAAACTGGAGTGTGTAAATGTGTTGTTGTATCTGTTCTTCTGTTGATGATACGAATACCTGATTGTCAGTAAAATGGATTTTGTTTAGAAGTATTCCAAGGCTGTCCCCTTCAATGGTGTTAATTATTTTACAGATTTAGTCTGCATTGATCGATCAAGTGCCATGCCTGTCGGCGTAGTCGATCATGTCCCTCCACAACTCTCTGTGCTTGGTGCATTTAATCAATTCTGACGTCGATATTTTGTCGAACCATGATGTCAGGCCATCCAACATCTTCTCCCTCTGTCTTCCACGATCTCCCCTTCCCTGAATTTTACCTGTTGTCACCAAATGTTCTAAACCTTTTCTTCGCATTATATGCCCGAAGGACATTAATTGTCGGATTCGTATTCTTTTGATAAGGTTTCTTTGTGTGCAGGCCTGATGTAAAACCTCCTCATTTGTTTTCTTCGCTGTCCATGGAATGTTCAACCTTCTTCTGTAAAACAACATCTCTGTGGCTTCCAATGATCGTATTGATTGTTTGTTCATTGTCCATGATTTTCTGCAATACATAAGTATTGGTTCAATAGTCTTCATTAGTCTGCATATGTGATGAATAACAGCCGTAATAGTACGCATCATTGTGCCACTCTAGGTCTAAAATTGGAACTTGTCTGAAAGTCTTTTGTTAGTTCTATCAGCGCACTGCCAGGTAATGTTGATGAATGTGGATAGATCAATTCAGTTATCGTAAATAACTTCAAGGACTTTAATCTAAAACCGAAAATGAGATCTAAGCTGACAAAAATAGGTTATATATTTGTGTCAGGGCATTCAGGTGTGCATTCAGGTGTGCATTCAGGTGTAAGGGACAATGGATGCTCCGATAGTCTTGCAGGTTTGGCCGCTGTAACAAAAGTGTGAGTATTGAACCAGACTGATTTTCTGAATTCCCTAGGAAGAGAGGAGGTGTAAATTATTCAAGTAATAATGGTGAATTTACAACCATAACTAGACTGCAAAAATACCAAGTTAAATGGGGTATATCTAGACCATAGATTTCCTAACTTTTTCGGCCACCGCCCACTTTGCATGACATAAACTTTGTAACGCCCTCTCCCCATTATAACAGTTTGCCAACGCCCCCCCCCCCCCCCACATATATATGTATATACGCGTGCTCTATTTTCACCATTGACATAGAAAATTGATATATATTTCTGTCATACATGGTCAAGTTTCAAATGATTATATACATGAAATAGAAAATTGATGACAAATGGATCGTGTCCACAAGTGACATAAGATGAATTCAAATTTTAAATAATTATTCAATCGCTAAATCATGAAGAAAAAAAACTCCCCCAAATGCTTCTGAACCGATTATCGCCCCCTCGCCCCTGGAAGGCTTCAGCGCCCACTGGGAACCCATGATCTAGACAGAAGCACTATACCGTTAGTTTTCTTTTTGTTTATTTTTGGTCCAGAAGTCCTTGAGCTTTCAGCTCTTCGGCTCGGTGCCATGGACATCGTAACCCTTCGGTTCAGTGTCACGTACACCGCAAATCTAGATAATCTGTGGCTTTTTTATGCCAGCCCGCGGTATTGAACCGCACTACAAGGGGGCTTGTCACCTGTCGTCCAACGCGCTACGAACACGCGGAGCAGGATGTCATACTGTTAGTATAAGAATAGTAAGCCAACACAGAAATGATGTCGTTAGTTGCAACACGCTGAGAAACATAATTGGGGAGGATATCGGAACACTTATGGACTAAATGGTATGATGTGCAGTGATGACATTCCGACAACTAAACTAAACTAAAAACGGAAATGTAACTGCTTGTGGTATGTCAAAACAAGATCTTTGGCAATGGTGTAGTGTATGTGAGCTTGTCTCAAGTAACAATAGAATTGAAGGAATCCAAGAAAGTTGCACACTCGCCCGAGTTGGTTACCGGGGCCCAAATTTGGGGTGTAAAGAATAGAACCACTGTTACCTGCCACGCATGTCGTAAGAGGCGACTAAGGAGGTTTGGCTGAAATCGGATGCACATGTTCTAAACATGTAGAAGTCTATGCGTTTAGGGGCCTACCAAACCAATGTGCAACGTATACACGTTCTTGGCAAAGATCAAACCTATCACAAAGAGTGATTAAAATTGGTCGTAAAGAACGAACGCAAAGAAGAAGAAGAAGAAGTTGCACACTGTATCCAATTAGTCTTTACTTAAATCAGGCAAATATATGAAAAACAGCAAAAACATAAAATAGGGCCGAACAGTTGGGAAAGGTAAAGGGTACATCAAGCATCATATGAAATCATTCAAAAGTAATTTTTTTAAATAATGCGAGGAAGAAAATAAACGACAAATCACATGGTGGAGTTAATGGATAGGAGTTGGCAAAAACCAGAAACAAGAAACGAGAGAAAATGCCAGACTAAATAAACATGTAAAACATGTGGGAAACAGCGAGAGAACGTTGGGTTTATCTAAGGCGTACTGAACTGTAAAATCAACATGAAGAGACATAAAATCATTGTTCAAACACATGCATAAAAACTCACAAGAAGGCATTCGTAAGTGAAGTTTAGAATGAAAAAAGGGTGATATTAAATGAAAAGAAAATATTATAAAAGGAAAGACTAAAAATAGACATTTGATAGCTTTATGATGATTGTAAATCAAATAGGAGTGCCTGGCCCCATTCAAGAGACCCAGGTTCGATCCTAGGTATGGTCAATGAGTGTTTTCTATCGGGGACATAACGAAAAATAATAACCTACACAGTTTTACTATGACTACACTAGCCATACGAAAATTAAATTGCTCAGGCCCATGTCCCCCTTGTCCTGCACCGCCCTAAATAGCGGTAACACGGACAGTAAAGACAAGTATATAAGCATTAGGTATGCAAAACAAATGGGTTGAGTCACCACCACCAATACTTGTAAATTCAGCTGGAAAGGGAAAGTCGTCTTTGTTGTACAGTTTGGAAACGTGACTAGACACTAAGCGATATACAAATAAGATCCAGACCTTACTCCACAAATGCCTTTGGCTGATTCTCAGACTGAGATAGTATGACCGAGTCACAAACACAGACTTGTGAATAAAAACAGGACAGAAACCTACATTGACCCAGATTAGGAGGAGAAAATGGCGGTGTGTCGAGAATACACTACGAAAGATACAATCGAGTGTCATTAGACAAGGGCTTGAGGGGAACACGCAAGGAAAACGGACAAATCTACGACCATAAAAGACCAGGAAGAGTATTTAAAAAAAAAATGAAAACTGTAATATTATTACAGGAAGACATACAAACGGCTAGAGACCTGGAAAATTCAAGAACAACTGTTGAGGTCATATGCTTCACGAGTATCGATAATAAATAAATAAGTAAGCAGGTCTTGTAGCTACTACGAATATTAAAAGAGAACGGACACCAAGATCGACTAAAACAACACTGGACAAATAAAGGATATTAGAAATCCTGGATTAGAAGAAATATAAAAATTTAAGAAACCAGTTATAAACAGAAAATAATGACACTGTACAACAACACGGTGACAGTGTGATGACAAAAGAAGATGATAAAAACACCTTCAAAAATGACATGTACGACGACAGGTACATATGAATGACATACTAAAATCAATATTTATTCTTTCGTGAAACCAAGAGCTGATGTTTGTATAGGTCACCGGTCCTCTAGACATATTAGGAATATGACAAATGTTTCTAAGTAAAATCAAAAGTAGAGTAATTCATTTTGGTTACTGGTAAATGGTTACTGGTTATTTGTTACTGGTTATTGGTTTTTGCTTATTGGTTTCTGGTTATTGGTTACTGGTTATTGTTATTGATTTTTAGTTATTGGTTACTGGTTATTGGTTATTGATTTTTAGTTATTGGTTACTGGTTATTGGTTATTAGTTTTTGATTATTGGTTATTAGTATTTGGTTATTGGTTATTAGTTATTGGTTATTGGTTATTAGTTATTGGCTACTGGTTATTAGTTTTTGGTTACTGAACCAAAACCTTATCATTCCTGTAAAAACTATGGTACTCAGTGTCCCCATCAGATGTCGAAGGGTATTACTGCTGATGGTTTCTGTTGCACGCAGTTTAAACACCCTCCTCAATTGTGCATGAACAACGTATCAACATTTAGTCCAAGGTGTCTACAGTCTACCAAGATCTCGACTCAACTACTAAGATTTAATGTATATATATATATATATTGTGTGAGAGTCGCGGTAGCGTAGTTCTTAGTGAACTCGCTTCTCAAGGCTGGTCGTCCGAACTCAACTTCTGCAGTGGGTGTGAAATTTTTCCCTACTGCGAAGGCTCTTAGGTCGATCCCGTCTCAATTGGGTACCAGTCATGCTCTGGGAAAGAATAGGCGGCCGGCGTGATGCTGACCACATCACACATCGTGTGCGATGGTAAAAAAACGATACAGGCCTAACACTGTATTGCCCTATATACCACGAGGTATGAAAGGGTTCCTTTACTTTATTTTTATATGTTGTGTGTACCACAAGTTAATATAATAATTTGTGGTATCACAAATAGCGATGGGTATGTTAATACAAAAAGACATGAAGGGCTGAGAAGACCATCATGGAAGGAGGCATACCGGCAAAGAGAAGAAGAGGAAGACCACGGAGAAGATGGATTCAGGATGTAAGTGATGGTTTGAACATGACGGCTGCAGAGGCAGGACATCTGGCCTATGAGAGAAATAAATTCCGGAGGACTGTTGGGGTGGCAAAGTTCTGCTCAGGACAAGCTATTTGATGATGATGATGTTAATATACAGAAGAGATAACTATAAAATTTCTTCGTTCAAGAGTACTGTTTAAAAAACTCTCGTTACAGTTAGATTGTTAGATTCTTAGTTTTCTTTTTATTTTCTTTATACAACAACTTTCTGCTAGTTTCTTTTTGTTCCATTTATAAAGTTCTTTTAAGCTTATAATATACATCATTGTTCTGCTTGCGTTATTGTTAAATTTCTTCTTCTTCTTTTTTTGTCGTCACACTGTTACCGGGTTGTTGCCCAGTGTCGTGGTTTTCTGTTTTTGTCTTGTGCTGTTCTGGTGGCTTGTGTGATTGTTAATTTTGCTCTTTCACAGGATTCTGCTACGCCATCTAACCATCTTTTCCGTGGTCTTCCTCTTACCTTCTTTCCCGATGTTCTGTTGTAGAAGACTCTGTATACTGTGGAGTTTGGGTGCATTCTTATTAAGTGGCCAAACCACTTCATTCTTTGTTTCTCAATGTAATTCAAGCAAGGTTATGTGTCAGCTTTCTTTTTTATGCTGATGTTGGTGACTCTTGTCTTTTCTGGTGTTGTTGGTAACTTTTCGCAGGCAACGCATTTCACATGTAGTTATTTTTGTGACTGCGCTTTGCTCATTGTCTAACTTTCTAATTTTTAACCATTTCCAATATATTGTCAACCATTGTCTAGATTTCTAACTTTCCTAATTTTAACTCTTAAACGTTCATGGGTTTTTAAGTTTTTTTGTTATTTTGGAAGGCCTGCTCTATTACAAGAATCTATGTGTACTCCATGAATTGAAAATAGGCATGTTGTTAAATTCCTCCTAATATATTGTTAACCATTTATGTCTATGATAAATCTGATTATTACTGTCAATCATTTTTATTTAAAATATTAAAATGTATCAATTTTTTGTTGTTGTTGATCCAGAAGCACTTGAGCTTTCAGGTCTTCTGCTCGGTGGCACGAACACCGTAAATCTGGAGAACCTGTGACTTTTCTGCCAGCCCGTGGAATTGAACAGAACTCAAAGTGGGCTTGTCACCCGTCGTCCAACATCCAACGAACACACTGGGCAGGCCGGCAAAGTGTATCAATAAATGAGGACAGAACAGCACTTACTAGACATATCACGTTCGACTTTCAGAACGAGCACAAACAGAGGTGTGGGTTCAATTCCCGTAACCAACGTTCCACTCGTGAAGAAAGAAATTGTCTTATATATCTCCTACATACTTGCTTCAGAAATGTAATGTAACATACATTTTCCACACTATGATTTGCTAAGGTTACAGTACATATTCATTAGTTTTGCTTTCAATAAATCACATCGTGTGAATGACAATCTCTGACAAAAACAATCATACTTAACCTTTTAAGATCTGTTTCCGTTTTAGAAATGTTCAACGATGACCCTCGCCTCATCTTTTGATCACGTACATAATTTATTCATGAGCCACTTGCTCTGGTTAACTATACGATTCCTAGCTTTCAATAATGGATATTTATGCGGCATTTAATGTTATAGTCAATGCAATCTTTTTGTTGGTCAGAATATATATTTTTAGTTGATCTCTCATATTCTTTGTATAGACTAAATCGGAATAAATGTATCATTGAATAAAGAAATTATTCAATTCAGTCTTACAGTTTGGTTTCCACATCAAAAGTTGAATGTAATTAGCTTTCATATTTTTGTTTGTCGCTTATTTTGATGTATTATTGTACTGTTAGTATCTATTTACTTGAGCAAACATTCTGTGAGAAGAACTCATCTCAGGCAGTCTAACACTTGAGCGAACAAGCCGTGAGAAGAATTTCTCAATCGGTCTAACACGTGAGCGAACGTGTCGTGGGAAGAACTTCTCAGTCAAACACTTGAGCGAACGTGCCTTGAGAACTTTTCATCTCAGTCAGTTTAACACTTGAGCGAACACGCCGTGAGAAGAACTTCTCAGTCAGTCTAACACTTGAGCGAACGTGCCGTGGGAAGAACTTCTCATCTCAGTCAGTCTAACACTTGAGCGAACAAGCCGTGAGAAGAATTTCTCAGTGGGTCTAACACGTGAGCGAACGTGTCGTGGGAAGAACTTCTCAGTCAAACACTTGAGCGAACGTGCCTTGAGAACTTTTCATCTCAGTCAGTTTAACACTTGAGCGAACACGCCGTGAGAAGAACTTCTCAGTCAGTCTAACACTTGAGCGAACGTGCCGTGAGAAGAACTTCTCAGTCAGTCTAAAACAGTTGACGCTTAGAGCAGCACCACCAGCACACAATTTTTCTCTGTTCTCGATGATCCGGAATGTTGCTGTAAACTACCAGCTAACCCCAATCTTAAGGCACCCACATATCTCAATATCAGTTACAACCAGATCATCGACAATATTTTCATTCCTACTCTGTGTTGACAGAGAAAAACATGGAAAATGAGCAAAGCACAGTAGCAAACAATAACTGCGTGCGATATGCGATGAGCAATAACACCAGAAAATGCATGGAAGGTAGAAAGTGGGATAAATCTTATTCAATCACTCTCTAATTGTCAATACTTGTGAAGAGTACAACGTTCTGCAGTTTGGAAACAAATTTGTTCCCGTGGATTTCTACACACTGTAAAATTAGACAACGCCATTCAGGAAGCAATGGCAAACTACTGAACGTATAAGTTGTGTCTAGAAAAAGCAACAACTGGTTTACCGTGGTAGATATCGCGACGTCATGTAACACAGATATGCCATGATTTTGATTTTCATTTCATTTTCACGTTGACAATATTCTGAGCCATGTTTGTTGCCAGGCTGTCTAGAATTGTTTTTGTTATGTTTCCTTCTGTCTCTTCCCCCGTTGATTCTGAAAGCTTTCACAGTGTGTTCTAAACCTCCTTTCTGATTACATGTTTAAAAAATGATGACTTCTTTTCTTTTATTGGTATTAAAAGTTCTCTGTTCAGTTAGCACTTTCAGCAGTTCAAATTTAGTCATTTTAGCGGATCATAAGTTTCAAATAAATTTCTTTAACTCTTAAACATTGGCAGGTTTTTTAAGGTTTTTTCTATATTTGTTATGCCCTGCTCTATATTTAGCAACCATACACGTTCTTTGCATTGAAAATAGGCATGTTATATATGGTTGGAAAGCTAACTGGATGGGCTATCAGGTTATGTGGTTTTAACATAAGTGTGATGTAATTTATGATATCCGTGACCTACTTATGAAAAGTCTAAAAATAGATTATTCTACAAATGACAAATTTTTACAGTCTCTAAGAAGAAAAAAAATAAGTATGACGAATATAATGGAATCTTTTATTACAGTCTTTTAAAGTCTTCATATTTACAAAACATATATGAATTTAAACATGTTTGGAAAATATGAAAGGCTGTAATCACGAAATTTATAATATTCAATATTTTTATATTGTAAAGAAAAAAGTCAATAAATATGGCCTTCAAGAGAAAATGATGCCAAATTGGTCTAGTAAGCAGACCATAAAGAACTAACACTTATAGTATGATACATAAACATTAAAGAGGTATATAATTCCTAAACCTTGCAAGTAAAAGATATTATTGAACAAAAATATGATTACGCAATGATATTTGATAGACAAAATAATCAGGTAAAAATTTATCGGGCATCTTGCAAACAGACTCAAAGTGACACAGGCATAGAATGTTCATCTGTCATCTGACCCAAGCATAGATATTTCAAGAATCACTGGTGTCTTCATCAGGACAGTAATCTGAGTTATTAGAATCTATTTTAACATATATTTGGGGCTTTTTGGCTGGAGCAATTTGGACCTTTCTACAAAATGGCAAGTGGGAAATGTGGTGTGCTCCAGTCAACGAGATTAGACATCTAAAAAATATATAATTAATTTTTAAATAATTTTTTATTAGATTATCATATGTTCTGCATTAGATGACATAAATTTTACCAACTTAAATGCAAAATAGATACAAAATTATGGCCACTTAAATAGGCATGTTGCATCGATCATAAATGATCGAAATCCCATTATCCCAATGGTTAAGGGTTAAAAAAAATAAAAAGGTATGTTTCCTCTAGAGATTCGCTGATTGATTAAGTGATTGTTAGGAAAATCATAATTTCACTTCGGTGAGTAGCCAAATGTGTTCCGATCTCTTTATTACACATAAAGTCTCAGCGGCAGTGCACGAAAGCCGTCGCACCGGTGAGGGTCTCCAATGAGATTTTGAAGAAAGTGAAGATATTTTGTAGAAATTTTATTGTTAATCTTTTTTGTCTAAGGAATGTTGCCCAGGCAGTCGTTACCCTTTCTGCTCTTCTCAATTTTGAACTTTCAAATTCTCTTTTGCGTGCTCAAATTGAACAAGGTACCTACGTTGTATCGACGGTCTCCGATATATCCCTGTTGTGCCTTTCAGAGTTCAGGGTATACGAAAAGTTCTGACAAATCTCATGGAGTGCGGTCTTGTGATGGCGTTTCCTACCGTCTCTGATATTTCTGAGCTCCATTGTTTGCGTGGGCGACCTTTGACGTGAAATAATTGTATCTTAATAGTAGTGCTTTGTGTGGTGTACTGTTGGACTGTAATTTTGTTACATGTCCGCGTGCCCCAGCGTATTCGTAACGCGTTGGACTACGGGTGACTAGTCCTCTGTAAGTGCGGGTTCAACTTCGCGGACTGGCAGAAAAGCTACAGGTTCCCCAGATTTACGGTGTTCGTGGCACCGAGCCGAAGGGTTACGATGTCCATAACACCGAGCCGAAGAGCTTTCAACTCAAGTGCTTCTGGATCAGAAAAAAAAAATGTGTTACATTACCGAGCTATTTGTGCTTTTTACAATATGATCTATCCCTGGTCTTGTTTCTATCATGCCTCTAATAGTCGTTATCCAATTCTTCTTGTAAACTGATGATGTTTTCTCTAAAGTTGGTCTTGATGTTATTGTCCAGCTTTAACGTGGTCTTCTTTTTGCTTTATATTCATTGTATGTTTTCATTGTAGCTTTCACTGGTAGAAGATACCACTGTATTATTGTAAGATGTGTAAGCAATTGGTATCGTTTATGGCATAGGGGTTAATGACTCGGTCTATTAATCCCACTTCTCTGAGTTCAAATCACGCTGCGGACAGTTTTGTTGCAAGTTGTTTCGCTTGGATTTTTACAAAAGGACGATGACATCACCCGTTCAGAATGCAATACAAACTTCTGAACGTAATAATGCCTAAAAAAATCACAAACAGCGTTAAAAGCTGGGGTTGATTCGCATAGTCCTGTAAAGGATATGTAATTAACTTTTTTTACAAACCATTTGATCGTTGTGTTTTAAAAATACATTTCCTTCATCCATCTAATCTATCTAATCTATCTATTCTATTCAATATATTCAATCAATTATATCTATTCTATCTGCCTGTCTCTATACCTTTCTATCTATCTGTTTGTCTAGTTTTTGTGTGTGTCAATATGTCTATCGTTCTGTCTGTCTATACGTTTTTTGTGTGTGTGTTGTTTTTTCCGACCCAGAAACACGAGCTTTCAGCCCCTCGGCCTCGGTGCCATGGACATCGTAACCCTTCGGTTCGGTGCCACGAACACCGTAAATCTGGAGAAAATGTGGCTTTTATGCCAGCCAGCGAAATTGAACCGCACTCACAAGAGGCTTGTCACCCGTCGTCCAACGCTATACGAACACGCTGTGCAGGCAGGCATACGTGTTGTTATAATCTCTGTGGCTAATTGTCGTGTGTTCTGAAGGACATTGTTTCGAATCCGGACTGAGCCCTGATCGAGTGCGATTTGTTGTTTTTTCCCATAGACCCTGCGATTATTGCTGGAGTTCGTGCATTGTGCAATAATCTTGGCAGTGGCGTGTCATTTCTGATGTTAGGGACCGACCCATATGGGGTAAAGCCTGATGTAATGAAGTCAATCCTTCGGATTTAGAACTTTAATACTCGTTTGGTACAGAAGAAGAAGAAGAAGCACATTTAGACTTGTTTGATGAGCGAAGATATTAATCTAAACATATCGCTCCTATGTTGTCACGGCTCACAATAAGAGCAAAGAATAGTAACACTGCGACCTACAAAGCATGTCGTAAGAGGCGACTGAGGTTGGGGCTTAGTGGAAGAAAACCATTGTAAATAAAAATCGTTGCAGAAATCGGTTGTGCTGGTCTACTTGTAGGTGCATAACTAGCACAACGTACAATCTCTCTTAGACTCAAATCACATAAAAATCAAACGAGTGTTTAACAAGTGGTCGATATGAAGCGTTCGAAAAATAAAATCTAAAAAAATGAATTATATTTAATGATCAATTAATACATTCCATCAGAGGATGAAAGCAATAAAGAAAGAAAACAATTTCTAAAGTTTCTAACAAACGTCATACACGATGCATTATGAACAAAAACAATGTTGACAACTAATTTGGTCGAATTTTAGAGACATTCATTAAAAATAGTTTTCTAGTATTTTTCATCATAGCTTGCCCTCTTCAGGTTACTCCACACAAACATGCACACAGTAAGAGCATTGTCACATAATTCTATCCCAACCACAGTAAGAGCATTATCACAGAATTCTATCCCAACCACAGTAAGAGTATTGTCACAGAATTCTATCCCAACCACAGTAAGAGCATTGTCACATAATTCTATCCCAAACACAGTAAGAGCATTGTCACATAATTCTATCCCAAACACAGTAAGAGCGTTGTCACATAATTCTATCCCAACCACAGTGAGAGCATTGTCACAGAATTCTATCCCAAACACAGTGAAAGCTTTTCGAAGCATTCTATCTTCAAGTATGTATCCTTAAAGTTGGCCACAAATAACCAAAAAGTTTGTCATCCCATCTGATGTTCTGGGTGCATTCACCCCCTTCCCAACCCCAGCGCCCACATAGTGACGCCACTGACATGTTACATAATCTGGTTTTCTTCTAGCGCGGAAATGAGCCATAATCGATTTACAAATAATTAATGATAACTTGTTCAAGGAGAAAGGCCTTGCAGGCTGGACGGTATTGCAGTCACATTTCCTGAAAAGAAACATGTCATCTTATGTGGAAGGGAGGAATGAGTTAGGAATATATATCTATCTATATCCTCTTCGTTTCCTATTTGACTCATACGGCTTCTACAAGGGATTTTCATTTTTGTCGTTCTGCCACATTTCTATAAATTGTTTCTTATACCGGACTGAAATCTTTCAAATCACTTTCTAAAATTCTTCTCCATGTTTCATTTATACGCCCAGATATTCTTCCCCCATCTTAATCAAATGACATGCCTGCCGGCAAAGGCGATCATGTCTCTCCACAACTCTCTCTACTTGGTGCACGTAATCAGTTCGGACGTCGATCTTGTGTCCAACCGTAATGTCAGACCATCCAACATATTCTTCCTCTGTCTTCCACGATCTCTCCTTCCCTGAATTTTACCTGTTGTCACCAAATGTTCTAAACCTCTCTTCACATTATATGCCCGAAGAACCTTGATTTTCGGATTCCTATTCTTTTGATAAAGTTTCTTTCTGTGCAGGCCTGATTTAAAACCTCCTCATTTGTTTTCTTCGCTGTCCATGGATTTTTCAGCATTCTTCTGTAAAACCACATTTCTGTGGCTTCCAATGATCGTATTGATTGTTTATTCATAGTCCATGATTCGCTGCCATACAGAAGTATTGGATCAATATAGCACAGGAGTATCCATATAATTCTAACTCCGAAGGACTAACCTCATTGCATAGAATTTTACCCCATATGGCTCAGTGCCTCTCCGTAAAAATGTCACGCCACATGACGAGAATATTGCACTAAGCACGAACTCCGTAGCTCCGGCAACAATATTAGGGGTATCTGGAAAAAGTGCTCTCGTGAAAAGAGCTATTAGGGGTATCTGGAAAAAGTGCTCTCGTGAAAAGAGCTATTAGGGTATCTGGAAAAGTGCTCTCGTAGAAAGAGCTATTATGGGTATCTGGAAAAAGTTCTCTCGTGAAAAGAGCTATTAGGAGTATCTGGAAAAAGTGCTCTCGTGAAAAGAGCTATTAGGAGTATCTGGAAAAAGTGCTCTCGTGAAAAGAGCTATTAGGGTATCTGAAAAGTGCTCTGTGAAAAGAGCTATTAGGGTATCTGGAAAAGTGCTCTCGTGAAAAGAGCTATTAGGGTATCTGGAAAAAGTGCTCGTGAAAAGAGCTATTATGGGTATCTGGAAAAAGTTCTCTCGTGAAAAGAGCTATTAGGGTATCTGGAAAAGTGCTTCGTGAAAAGAGCTATTAGGAGTATCTGGAAAAGTGCTCTCGTGAAAAGAGCTATTAAGGGTATCTGGAAAAAGTGCTCTGAAAAGAGCTATTATGGGTATCTGGAAAAGTTCTCTCGTGAAAAGAGCTATTAGGAGTATCTGGAAAAGTGCTCTGTGAAAAGAGCTATTAGGGTATATGGAAAAGTTCTCTCGTGAAAGAGATATTAGGGTATCTGGAAAAGTGCTCTCGTGAAAAGAGCTATTAGGGTATCTGGAAAAAGTGCTCTGTGAAAAGAGCTATTAGGTATCTGGAAAAGTGCTCTGTGAAAAGAGCTATTAGGGGTATCTGGAAAAGTGCTCTCGTGAAAAGAGCTATTAGGGGTATCTGGAAAAAGTGCTCTCGTGAAAAGAGCTATTAGGGTATCTGGAAAGTGCTCTCGTGAAAAGAGCTATTAGGAGTATCTGGAAAAAGTGCTCTCGTGAAAAGAGCTATTAGGGTATCTGAAAAGTGCTCTCGTGAAAAGAGCTATTAGGGGTATCTGGAAAAAGTTCTCTCGTGAAAAGAGCTATTAGGGTATCTGGAAAAGTGCTCTCGTGAAAAGAGCTATTAGGGTATCTGGAAAAAGTGCTCTCGTGAAAAGAGCTATTAGGTATCTGGAAAGTGCTCTCGTAAAAGAGATATTAGGGATATTGGAAAAAGTCCTGCTCGTGAAAGAGATATTAGGGTATCTGGAAAAAGTGCTCTCGTGAAAAGAGCGGCGTGGTTCGGATCGAACTTACAATCTTCGGATCGCAAGACAAGGGCGTAACCATTTAGACACCGAGACCTCTACACTATCCATCGTAGAGCTATACTAGTCAATGTGCCTACTGGAAAACGACATCCATTCTCAATCCATGTTCATCTTCGTTACTTAATTATGGTTTCCAATCATACACATAGAAGATGGGAATGTAATTTATTTCAATTGTTTCAAAATATACTCTGACCAATCTAATGCTAAGCACTTGAGCTTTCAGCTCTTCGACTCAGTGCCATGGACATCGTAACCCTTCGGTTCGGTGCCACGAACACCGTAAATTTGGAGAACCTGTGCCTTTTCTGTCAGCCCTTGGATTTGAACAGCACTCACAGGTAGCTTGTCACCCGTCGTCTAACGCGCTACGAACACGCTGTGCTGGCGGGCATTCTGAACATCAAAGGACCACGTTCACCAATATATCTAATAAAGACATGCAATCTACCTAGCCAAAATACGGATACTTCAAGTCTGTATTATATGGTTGTCAATCTCACTTATTCTCATTTAGGGGTTTACGAAACCTCTAGAATTTTGAAGAGTAGACTATGTCATATGCTATTAGTCTGACTGTTTAATTCTGTCTGTCTCTGTTTGTCTTTTCGTATTCCTTAAGTGGAAGATGAAATTGGTTGTCCACTTTTAAAGTTAAGTGTAGGGTTGGAACTTTAATTTGGTTCTAGGCCAAACGAGTTGCCCTTGTTGTGTTATATCCGTGTTTATGCAGTGTAGTTTTGATACTGTCTATTCATCTTTTTCTTGGTCTTCCATTAGCTCTAGTACCCGATCTCTTTTTCTTGTATGCTGTTATTGGTGGTTGGTTGTATTCCTTTCTCATTAAATGTCCAAACCATTGTATTTGTTGTCTTTCAATGTATACAGTTCAAGAAGTTATGTCCACCCTGCTTCTGATGTCCTCATTTCGTAAGTCTATCTTTCCTGTTTTTATTTGGGTCTTTTAGATATTAAATCCCATGTTAGTATATTTCGAGCGTAATACACGTGGAGTTTAATGTGAGTTGATGTGTAATTAATATCAGCTGTACCACTTACCCCCTATCTTCGTGTTTATCTCTTGCTGCTTCTGATTCACAATCGATGTTTTAGTAGATTTAAAGAAAGCATACTGCTTTATGAGTGAATGTTATCTACTGATCTGTCGCAGGCTTAAGTGGATCTACTGTCCTGGGCAGTGGCGGCTCGTGATCATTTTTGTTGGTGGGGCCAGAAATAAATTTTCGGAAAAATTATGATTTGGGGTTGTTATGTTTTAATTTATAGAATAATAAATACACATTAACATTATTTTTGGTGGTACCCGGCCCCAGTGGCCCTTAATGACGAGCCGCCACTGGCCCGGTGTTGCAGCAATGAGTAAATGGATAGGTTTTCATCTACAGTGTTGAACGGCGGGGAGTTGATAATAATTAAAAGGGGAAACTATTCCGTCTCTATGTCCCTTCTATACAATTCTGCTCTTCTTCTTTGAACGCTCCAAATCAACCACTTGTTAACCACTCTTTGTGATTTGTATGTTGTTCGAGCCTAAAAGCAAATGTACGTTGCGCAGTTATGCACCTACAAGTAGGACAGCACATTCGATTTCTGCGACTCTTTTTATTTACTACAGTAGCTTGCCTGGGCCCCTACCTCAGTTGCCTTTTACGCCATGCCTTGTAAGTCGCAATGTTACTATTCTTTGCTCCCATTGAGAGCCTTGATAACACAAGGACGCTTCTATACCATTAACCCCTCGAGTGTCGTACAAATGTGCGCGAATCACGCCATCCATCACAATAGTGGATTTTCCCATAAAATACTTTCTTTATCTATGTATTTTCCATAAAATACTTTCTTTATCTATGTATTTTCCATAAAATACTTTCCTTATCTATGTATTTTCCATAAAATCCTGGGTCTTCCATTACCTCTAATGCCCTTGGTGTTCCCTCGGAGAGCATGTCTGGTGATGCTATCAGAGGGTGTCCTCAGTGTGTGTCCTTATCCATCGCCACCTTCTGCCGTTATCTCTTGTTCCACTTGCCGTTGTCTCGCTCTATCCCATAGTTCCATGTTTATGGTCCTGCCATACCATCGCAGATGGAGTATCCTGGGCAGGAATTTATTGATAAATGTATGCAACTTTTTGGTATTCCCTTTATCTCTTCTCTATGCCTCCCCACCATATAAAATGGCAGCTTTGACATTTGAGTTAAATATCATTATCTTAGTATTGTAGTCCTTGGGGGTTTAACCCGACAAAAACATCTCGGCGGAGGTGATATGAGTGGATTTACCCTGATATCCAAGATCCAGACCCCAGCTATGGGCAAATAGCCCCACTGCTTTGTAGAAGCCTCGGGAGAGGCAAAGGCTATGGGAGTAAACCCAAACAGAAAATATGTCCCTAAGGCGGACATGCATCAAGTGATGCCCTACAGGTAGCTCCTGCAACCATACTGATACCAGATGTTGTGCTTGCACTCCTCTGGATTCTATCAGCGAGGACGAGAGGGGGTAGTTGACGCTTGGGCCACTTAGCTACTCCATAAAAATCGCCCAGGCATACGTGACGGAGAGGTCACTTCGGGGTCGACATTGTTGACCAAACCAACACGGAAAACAACCGTATTGTAGTGCATGGGACCAATCACAACCAGGCTCTAGCACAGGCCAGACAACTGGTCGGGTATTCCATGACCTAGATAAGAAAAGGGATCTGGAAATTACAGATGTTTGATAGACACTGCAAGCTTTTTTGCAATTTTATTAAATTCTGTGAGTTTATGGTTATTTATTGATGAAAATATTCATAATATTGATATTCCTTATTGTTAAACTTCACTTGTTGCATAATATAACTTCGAGTTAGCATTTTGTGTTGATTTTAAAATGATATCGTCTATATACACCAATACTGGAAGGCGAGGTCACGTGGTGTAGTTGGGGTCTGATTTCCCAAAATTCTTACCTGAGCCCGAAGGCCCAGTAGTTTATAGTTGGCTCTGGACCAACTAAATTATACAAATAAAAGGTCAACATGTGCCGTGTCTTTCAAGCAAGCCGATTCCTGAAACAAATGAACCAGTTAATCCTTATATAGACACATTATCAGTTTACACTTTAGTACCATCTTCCATCTAGGTGTCATGATTGTAAAAGGTGACAGACTAGACATGAACAATTCCAACATTCAGTCAAGAAGGTAACCAATATATCTTGGATAAAGATGGTCCATATTCATTAGTTATGGAAAAGACGTGTTGAACAGACTCGTCTAATGATGCCGTTTTGTGTAAACTGTTTAGTTAGTCACCAACGTCAACACGTTTGTCTCCTGTGGCAAGGATCTGTTCCGATCGATATAATCGACAATTCAACAGATTTGAAATAATTTTGATGTTTTTTCTTCCTGATATTTCTTCTCCAATATTTGATGCTTATGTTTCCCGATAGTCTCATATACATGTATTATTTTTGTTTAGTTTTTTTACGTTTATTTGCTCAGTATTGGATCCAATTTTCTACGTGTGCAAGGCGTTCCTCGCACTCCCATGTGAAACTCTCCAAATATATTTGTAATACTATTTTATGATCTAAAAAAAACTATTTTGTTTTCCTTTTTATTGTTTCTATTGTTCTTCTCGGCCATTTTGATCATTCTTATTGTGAGATATAAATAGCCTTTGCCAAGAAGTTAATAAATAAAGCAATCAATCAATAAATTGATCAATAAATAATTATATCAATAAATATATGTTCAAAATACCTCACTTCTTTTTACTATCTCATCAACTAGTTTCTTCTGTTATTTCTTCCTGACTAAATATGATTGTTCCTTTATTTGTTCACAAAATGACATAACTCTTCTGCATCAATTATACTTTAAACTCCAGGATTCCGTTTTCTGGGGCTGTTGTTGTATTTGACTCCCATTCAATGCATCGGAAGATTTAGAATGACAAACCCATGTTGTGTGTAGATTCCGCCTATTGAGGTTACCAAGAAACAAATGCTTAAGTGGATCTACTGTCATGTACATGAATGTGTTGGCGGCAATGACATAACGGGTAGACCTGGATCAAAAGCATTGATAGTTGAGGATCATAAGAGGGATGTAGTTCGATCTCATGAGTAAAATTGATGTTGAATATATATAGAGCGAGTAAACCAATCTGAAATTACACACTTCCTTCCTTCTTTCCTTGGTCGTCACACTGATGTCGGGTTGTTGCCCAGTGTCGTGGTTTTCTGTTCTGGTGGCTTGGGTGATTGTTATTTTTGCTCTTTGATAGGATTCTGATATCCGATCTAACTATCTTTCTCTTGGTCTTTCTCTACCTTTTTCCTGATGTTCTGTTTTAGAAGACCCTGTACACTATGGAGTTTGCATGATAGCAGCTCATTCGAAGTCTTTGTTTCTCAATATAATTCAAGCAAAGTTCTGTGCCAACTTTCTTTCTTATGCTGATGTTGGTAACTGTCTTTTCTGATGTTGTTGGTAACTTTTCGCGGTCACCGCTTTTCACATTGAGATGATTGAGGATGTACTTCAGTCTCTTTGTGATCGCATGTTGATGAGGATACTTGTTGATGTTGACTCTATCTAGCGATTAATTAAACGCAATCTCAAATTACACATTATTCAATTAGATCTAATTCTGAGACGCAGAGTGTAGAGCAACGTTTCTCAAAGTGGGCGGTACCTTCCCCACTCCCTAGTGGGCGCTGAAGCGTTCTAGGGGGCGATAGTAAGTTCAGAAGAATTTGGGGGTCTTCAGGTGATTAGGGGTCGGTGGCTCCTTAAAGAAGAAATTAATCATATATATTTTAAAATAAATTATTTTCGTGATTTTGCGATTGAATAATCATTTAAAATTTGAATTCTGCATTTTAATTCATCATATGCCCGTCTTACACGATCCATTTTTTCATTTATTTTCTATTTCATTTATGTAATCATTTAAAAATTGATCATGTATTACAGAAATATATATCAATTTTCTATGTCAAATGTTATAATGTGGAGGATGCGTTTCAAAGTTTATATTGTGCAAACCAGATCCCACATGGTTACTCATCGAGGTGCAATTATGATGGTCCAATCAATCAATCAATCAATCAATCAATCAATCTCAAAAAAGCTAACTGAAATAACACTAGAATGGAAACTGTGCAGAATTTTGTGTGAATAGCAAAGGACAGTGGAATCTATTCAAGAGATGACATTAAACATACAGGTACTTTTTAAAGCGAACGAAATGATTGAAGGAAGCTCACCTTTTCATTAGTTTTCTTTAAAAAAATCTTTCCACGATTATTGAAGATTATTTTTCTTCATAATTGACATGTCTGGACAACTAATCAATTGTTCGTAAAAGTTCTGCAGACATTATGCTCAAACAATCAGTTTCATCTTGAATCCATTGTCTCCGTTGTCTTCTTCTGCTCTTCCACATTGGTGAGATGTCTCATTTCATATTGGTCTTCTTCAACTCATTGTGTCTTTTATATTTGTTTAAAATATTTCAATTTAAAAAAATTCTTATTTGTATCATATTCTATTTTTCTTTGATTTTGAGTTATTTCTGGATATACCTATTTGTTCTCGTCTCCGTCCATTGTATAAGGGCGATTTTGTTGTAACACTTACATAGAAAAGTCTAGACACACCTTGAGAAGAGAGCTGGAGACTAGTATTTGCATCGAAATGTTATGAAGATAGGTAAAGCATGGAAAGAATTGGAAAGGATGGCAGGAGAGAAGAAGATCTGGGAGAAGTTTGTTGAAGACCTGTGCTCCGTTGGGAGTTGAAAGGTGAAAATGAAAAGATATTCAAAAGCACATACATGCTTTACTACTGCTTGTTAAATATCCATGTTTCACAGCCAACACGTTGTCACTAGGAATATGCATGCATATTTTTTTTCGAAATTTAAATCGAGGCATATCCTTTACATGACGTAGTCATCAACCACAGTAAATGAGTCGTTGATTTTTTAGGCACTCCTTATACGTTCAGTAGTTTGACATTGCTTTCTGAACGGTGAGGTCTACTTTTACCTTTCGTAAAAATTCCACGGAAACGAATTTGCTCCAAATTGTCTTCCACGGAGTTTGAACCAGGAACGCTTGTGTTGTGATCGAGCTTATTACCGCTTAAGCTACAGCCGCTGTGTTTACCAACCAACATTACATTTCCACATATGTTATACACGATACACGACGTTTAATTATCCTCTCCTTGATGTCGTAAATCTGTGCTTTCAAAATATTGTTGATGTGAAAATACAGGCGCATATCGAAATTTGAAAGGAAAATAATGTGTCTGGTGTTCATTACGCAAAGTCCTAGCATGTGCTTCATCATTAGAAAGAGGGTATTTGTACTACAAATTAGAGACTCTTGCAATCCTTCATTCTGAAAACGTGTCCATATTTCCAACATGCAAATGTTAATATGTCTAGTTCATACTCAATCACTTTCAGAATCAATTGATGGTTCAGAAATGAAATCAGTCTCCGCTTCACGCGTGCAGCATGCTAGCAATCATTGGTTTAAGGTTGACCAGATCATACTTTAGTGAACGTATTACCTGCTCGACAAGGTACTTATTAGTATGGTAATATTGGAAGCATGCCATCGATACTCACGTGCAGATATATACTTTCACCCTCAAAACAAACATTATACAATATGAATGTGTTTCCCAACTTTTGGACACCAGCATCAACAATTTACACTTAGGGCAAAGGACAAAATAAACATTATGAGAGCAGAGATGGAATGCCTACAGAAAATAGCGGGAGTAATAAAGAAAAACAGAGACTCAAATAGTTTTGTGACTTGGTGAGAATAAACTCGAATACATCAGATGCAAGAGCGTATAACCTGAAAATGGAATCATCAAGGTTAAGGGACAGACCAAGAAAAAGATGGATTGATGGAGTTACAGACATCTTAAAAGTTCACAACACCACATCATGTCAAGCGACCGAGCATGCACTATCTCAGAAACCGATCATCAGTTCAACCTGCTACCCCTAACGGCAACAAAGCAGAGAAGGACAAAAAGATGTTAAAATAAATACAAGACTATTAGAAACTTGGTAAGAACAACACCATGGTATAAGAGTACTAGTAACGAAACAACATCAGTACTAGAGAAAACATAGTATAGAGAAATCAACATACAAGATATTAGAGATCATATGATAAAGAACAACACAGTACTAGAGTATATTAAACAACATCAGTATGAGTATATTAAGAAACAACATCAGTAATTAGAACATATTAAGAAACAACATCAGTACTAGAGTATATTAAGAAACAACACCAGTACTAGAGTATATTAGAACAACATCAGTACTAGATATATAAGAACAACACAGTGTTAGTGCATATTAAGAAACAACACACGTGTTAGTGCATATTAAGAAACAGCACACGTGTTAGTGCATATTAAGAACAACACACTGTTAGTGCATATTAAGACACACAGTGAGTGCATAAAAACACACGTGTTAGTGCATATTAAGAAGCAACACACGTGTTAGTGCATATTAAGAAATAACAAACCAAATGATTCTACCATGTAGCACGAATTCCCGTCCAACACCGCACCACAACAAGCACCACTATTCAGATGCATTTCGAAGCCAAATGTCCTTAACGCAAATGATAGACTTCAGAAGTATAGGAGTCGGTAGGAAACACTATATACGAGGTACACTCGAGAGCCATGGTCAGAACTCTTGGCCCACACTGACCGCTGAAATGCATAACATGAATAGACACTAGATAGAGAGATATATAACAATATTGGTGTAAACACCCCTATCAAGTACACGTTACTTATGCAGCTGTAAAGCACGTTGAAGTTAATAAAATAGATTCTAATGTTTCTAAGTAATAAACAGAGATCGGGTACTAGAGCTAAGGGAAGACCAAGAAAATATGGATAGACAATATCAAGACCACACTACATAAACACGGATATAACACAACAAGGGCGACTCATCTGTTCCTAGTACGTAAATTAAAGCTCCCATCCCTACACTTAACGGCAAGAGTGGACAGCCAACTACATCTTCCACCTGGGAATAGACAATAGACTAATGTTCCAATAAATAGTGTTATTGGCTGGTGGATAGAAACAGAAATGTAAAACATGTCTTGCATGTTCATAGCTCTATTATCGATCACTATAATAACATTTGTAACGTCGTGGTAACAACACGATCATATTGTCTATACTTCTTCGGGTGAGAACAATGAGTCTGTTTGTCTGACGCAAATTAGAGTCTGTTTGTGCGCTCAATCATTCAGAGTATGTTTGTCTGCGCTCAATCATTCAGACAGTTTATTACAATCAAACCTCATACCGATAGCGTGGTGGTTTCTTAGGTGCATGAGTCGGGTGCAATTACATGAGAGAAGAATTATTTTTGTGACTGTAGCAGATCTTAGGTTCACCCAGGCTCAATTTTGTAGCAGACAATCGCTGATATTCAGATTTGGCAATGGATATATTCTTCAGTTTTCTTAGTATTCAAAAACATGTTCAACCTTGACTGTGTGTTTTAACCACAGCCAACTCTAGATAACTAGGCCAGACAACAGATCGAGGAATCCTAGACCTAGATCAGAGCGAGGGGCTGGGATCTATATATGTTTGATAGAACACTGCAAGAATGATTGCAATTTTACTCAATTCTGTGAGTCTATGGTTATTTATTGGTGAAAAATATTCATAATATTGATATTCCTTATTGTTAAACTTAACTTGTTGGATAATATAACTTCGATTTAGCATTTTGTGTTGATTTTAAATGAATTCGTCTATATACACCAATACTGGAATGCGAGTTCACGAGGTGTATTTGTGGTTTGATTTCCCGTAATTCTTACCTGAGTCCGAAGGCCCATAAGTTGATAGTTGGCTCTGGCTTTAACATATAAATTTAGATTAGTAAACACTTGACAAGCAACAAACACATGTTTGTTTTTGCAACACCATGTATAATTTTCATTTCCACAAGATCAACAAAATATGAAAATCAGAAAAATAACAGCACTGATATTCATTCACCGAAACAAATAACATTTAAATAATAATATTAACAAATGAAAATAAAACGTTATATGCACAAACAGTAAAAATAAATTATGTTAAATAATCGTATAGTCTCACTCAAGAAGAAACATGCAATAAAGAAGCACAAATATATATACTATGTAAACCAACGTTGAAAAACGCAATTCTAATAGTGTACACGTGACATGTGTTATTGATCAAGTGTGATGATAATTAAGTAAAAAAATTATAAACAATCCATGGCAACAACTAAGAAAGGAAATTATAGGGTTATCCTTACGATTTTTATTTAAAAAAAATAAATGTAAATGGATTATAATCGTTCTTCTATAGTATGTCTTTTTATCCCTGATTTTTTTAGCAACGGGTCTGTAACTCAAGCAGTAGTGAGCTCTATCACGAACCCTATCGTACCTGGTTCAAACCCCCACAGTGGGCAAATTTGGAAGCAAATTCGTTTCCGTTGGATTTTTACACAAGGTAAAAATAGACCTCACCGTTCGAGAAAGCAATGGCAAACTACTGAACGTATAAGTGGTGCCTAGAAAATCGTTTACTGTGGTTGATGGCTACGTCCTTTAGGATATACCACGATTTTCATTTCATCCCTGATTTGGGCATATGTTCTCAACCAACTCATGCCAAGTCTTCATATCTGCTAGACGAAATGAAAGAGCTGCAAGCAATATCTATCATAATTAATCTCTGTATCACAGTTTCTACTCCATATTGCTCCTACGCTTCCCTCTTCCTGAGGGTCTCTCTCTAGAGGGGTCTCTCTCTGAGGGGTCTCTCCTGAGGGGTCTCTCCTGAGGGGTCTCTCCCTGAGGGGTCTCTCTCTGAGGGGTCTCTCTCTGAGGGGATCTCTCCTGAGGGCTCTCTCTGAGTCTCTCCTGAGGGCTCTCTCTCTGAGGGGTCTCTCCCTGAGGGGTCTCTCTCTGAGGGGTCTCTCCCTGAGGGGTCTCTCCTGAGGGGTCTCTCCTGAGGGTCTCTCCCTGAGGGGTCTCTCCCTGAGGGGTTTCTGTGGCCAGATGTCAGGGCTCGTCGTTCGTCCCAAAGATACCAGGTCCACTCCCAGTAGAGTCATCTGGAAATTTGTCCAGAGATCCCTGATCTCAGTGTAGGTGAGATCTAGTTCCTAGTCCTATCGGAGATAGACTATAAAACGTATGTCCCATGTTCAATTTGAGCACGTAAAAGAACCCTTGGCAGTTCAAAATCGAGAAGAGCAGGCTGGAAAGCAGCTGCCTGGGCAAAATTCATTAGAAAAGATTAAAAATAAAATTCCTACAAAAATAAACTGACCATCTTCAAAATTTCATCAGACCTCACCAGTGTTTCTGATTTGTGCACTGCAGCTGAGATCTTCCTGTGTAAGAAAGAGATAGGGCCACACATGGTTACTCACCGAAGTGCAATGATGACGGTCGCATCAATGAATGATTCAAGTAACCAATCTTTTTCCATACGGGTTCCAGGAAATGGCCATTCTTGTTGTATTCACATCGGACTTAGTCAAACAGTCTCTTTTCCAGCGACGTCTTTTTCACATCCTCTTTTTCACTGTTATCTGTTCCGTTGTCTCCATAAACACATCATGTGTGACCGTATCCTGCGATCTGTCCATCTAATCTGAGCAGAAAACAGCTAATGAATCTTTGCAGTTTATGTTTTATTGTTTTAGTCGTTATTTATGTTTCTGAACCATTGAGCTGAACTGCTTTAACATTGGGTTAAATATTCTATATGTGATTCTAGATTTGATGTGCTTAGTCTTCCACAGAGTTCCTAATGCAATCAGAGATCCTCTTGCCTTCTGTATTCTTATTCTGACAAATTTATCTATTCCTTCCTCTTTGTCTGCATTGCATTGTCCAGTAATGTGTCAGTATGATATCTCCATCTTTGTCTACATTGCTGTCCAAGTATGTGTATAATTCTCCTCTATGTCTACATTGCTGTCCAAGTATGTGTATCAATCTCCCTCTTTGTCTACATTGCTGTCCAAGTATGTGTAGCTAAAATTTCTCCTCTATGTCTACATTGTTGTCCAAGTATGTGTATGTTTCATTGTTCCTCTCTTTGTCTACATTGCTGTCCAAGTATGTGTAATTCTACCTCTTGAAATGGGGTATAACTACTTCCGGTATAAGGATGGAGGTTGCTGCTCTCCATTCCTCCATTGGACTTCATTTACTGGAACCGCTGTTGTATCTTAATCTCAGTCAATGTTTCACAGGATCCAAAAGGGCACGTTTCAATATGAGTGGATGTCGTCTATAGAACTTTCTAACCTCCAAAAGCTTACGTTGATCTACTGTCCGGAGATGCCGTTGTTTGCGGTAATGAGAGAGCGGTCATGCTTGCATCAAGAGAATCGATTGTTAAGGATTTGAAGAAGGATAAGGCGATGTTCTTCTGCCACTTAAGGACTGCCTATTGGATGAAGACACTAAAAAGATATTTAAATCTATCCAGCGATTTAAGTAATTTGGAGTAGCCCGTTGTACAAGCAGAGGTTGATGTCTGAGTTGAAGAGTGAGGTGTGTGTTAATAACCAGCGAGTCACGGAAAACCATCAGTATGCATACTCTTCGATATACTCTCGGGAGACTGAGGCACCTGTGGGTCTGCACGGAATGCAATGACGCCAGCGTAGTTATCAATAACCAATAACTATAACTAAGGTTAGTTGGATTTTGCGACTATAATTTCTTCCGTAAAAAAGTAGCCATCTCCAACTGAATCCTACCTTTGTTGCTCTGCCGGATTTCCTTTAGAGCAGAAGAAGCAAATGCTACGGGCCCCGCGTTTTTGGATGCCCCGTGTCTAGAACGAAAATGTTTAGCTTGTAAAACTATCCAACAAGTTTTGGATGACATCTCAAATAACATGGATCAAAAGGTAAAGTGTCGTAATCAGGCGTACGGACTAGTTTTGAAGATGAGTAAGTTGGAAACGGAAATAATGACAATTTTATGGAACCGAATTCTAAGAAGGCTTGTAAGTGGAGAACGTTTTTTGACATTAAAGGTATAAAAGTGAGTTAAGGAACATGATGGGACAAGATCTATAAATAACCTCACCTTAATAAACATTGAATGTAATTTACTTAGAGAAATTGATGTGTCTAGTGTTATCTCTAAATTTGCTCACATTAAATCGAGAAAGTTTGTTTGTAAATTTGTGTCTTATTTTATTATCATACAAAACCTTGTGCCTGGCACTGCTTTGTTGCTTTTTACGACACGCCTTGTATGTTGCAGTGTTAATATTATTTTTTTCCGCTTTCAGGCACGGCAACACACCTGCGTCTTTAAATAACGTATCTTTCACCACATCTGGCCTGAAAGACTTGTCTAACAGCCAGTTCGGAACCTCTTGTATCGTCATATTCAATGTTTTTGTAATGTTCTAATGCAATTCTACACGCATTTATGGATCTATGTTTCTTATTTACCATTGGCAGACATTTCTGGAGCCCTATGAACGCCTACATAAGCCGGCAAGGCACATAACGATGATGGTGTTTTTTTATTGATGAAAAGTGTTACTATTAATATTCTTTGACATTTAACTTTATTGTTTCGTCCTGTGCAGTTAATAAAATACATTTCGCTGAATCTAACAGTGATGAAATGCAACGAATCCTGAAACAAGGTGATGTTCTTATCAGAATCAATGCCCTCCTGCCCAGTGTTTGTGCGTTGGACGAGGTGAAAGCCCCCTGTGAAAAGTAAAAAGTAAAGAAACCCTTTCATACCCGGGTTATAGGCAATACAGTGTTAGGCCTGTATTTTCAGGACTCGGACGATGGGTGATGTGGTCAGCACACGCGGCGCCTTACATTCCAGAGCAGTCTGGTACCCAGTTGAGGCTGGCGACCTGAACCGTCGCGGTCGAAAATTCCGCACCTGGAGTTGAACCAGACCACCACCTTGAGAAGCAGTTCACTAACAACTCACTATCGCGGCCTCAAAGCCCCTGTGAGTATGGTTCAATTCCACAGGCTGGAAGAAAAGCCACAGGTTCTCCAGATTTACGGTGTTCGTGGCACTGAACCGAATGGTTACGATGTCCATGGCACCAAGCCGAAGAGATGAAAAGCTCGTGCTTCGAATCAAAAAAAATCAAGTTGATGAGTTTCTAGCCCGTCTTGCTAGATGAGGCTGGCATTTAATTTGTCTTCTTGTTTGTAATGTACGGAATAACTATAATTTCAGTTTTACGATCTTGCCCGTAGGGATGAAGTTAGAGACCTTGCAGTACTGTTTGGTTTTATTAAATGCTATTTTCTGTCTACTTAAAGAATCGTCGTGATCTTACTGTCATGTGAACAATCTTACTGTCTATTCTGTATCTCACTGGCACGTGAACAATCTTCCTGTCTATTCTTGTATCTCACTGCCACGTGAACAATTCTGCTTTTGTATCTCATCGAACAATCTTACTGTCTATTCTGTATATCACTGCCACGTGAACAATCTTCCTGTCTATTCTGTATCTCTAGTAACAATCTATTGTCTATTCTGTATCCACCAGTGAACAATCTTCCTGTCTTTTTTGATGCTCAAACCATCTTTAAGAATCTTTCTGTCCTTTTCTTGCTGCTAGAGAAATCGTCCTTCATTTTCTTGCTCAGTATGCCCTCTGTCGCAAATCAAGTTGAGTGGTCAATAAGGGGTTGTTGCAGAGCAGCTCTTCCCAAACTGGGTTCCGAGGACTCCCTGGGGCCCAAGAGGTACTCACGGGGTCACAAGTTTTGAAGAAATATTATGATCTTTGACATTTCAAACACAGACCGGAGTCTAAATGTTTGACAGGACAAAATGAAAGATCATTTAAAGTTTCCCACAGTTTGAGAAATTGGAGCCAGCTTGACTGTTGGTGTGGTGTAATAATAACTCCATCGCCAGAAGAATAAAATTTAATAAATAATTGGCTGAAAGATCTTAGAAAAGATATGATAAATAACGTTGGCATGCATTGGATTTTGATACAATACATTTTGGCTGAGCTTCAGGATGGATACCTGGCTGAAAGTGAAACGCAAAAGTACTGATGATGCTAATGATGGCGTGTCTTGTTCAATGCAAAAGGAAACCTCTTACCGTTTATTGAAATGTTAAATTACAGAGATTGTTTACTATTGTAACACACATTTAATTCATTTCTGTCCATTTTCCTAAATAGAAACTATTGGGGTCCGAGTCAGCAAAATGTATTTAAAAGAAGGTCCGCGTAATGGAAAGTTTGGGAACCGCTGTGTGAACAATCACGATCGGTGATATGTGCCACAGACTTATCTATATGCGGTGTTTCTAGAGTGCATACTGCGATAGAAACAACTGGGCACTGCAACAACACCAATATATCTCTTCTCAGTGCTTTATAATTCTTGTGGGTTCAGTATCCCTCATTTGATCGTAATAGGAGAAATATAATGAAAACTCGTAAATCCTAGGCAAGCAAAACAAAAATTGGCTCTGTCCAACAATCGATTTACGTTGTCTACCTAACTTTAAAATTATAATTTCTAGTCATCTATTAACTAGTGGTCACTATCTCTCTCTGTCTTCATCGTGCATTGATTTAGCTACGATTGAGGCATAGGCCCTCAACCAACTCTCAAGTCTTATCTCTAACTGGGTCTAGCCTCACAACTCTACCGTCTCTTATTCAACCCCAATTGAGTCATAGGCCCTCAACCAACTCATGCCAAAACTTCATATTTCTAGCTGTCTCCAGCAGCTCCCTCCAGCTTTTCTCTATATTGTTGATCTCTGTCTCAGAATTTCGTCTTTTGTTTGTTATTTCTAGACACCACTTTCTTTCGCTCTCCCTGTGGGTTCCACGAAAGGGCTCTTCACCCCAGTGGTTACAGGGGCCCAAATTGGGGTGTAAAGAATAGAACCACTGCTACCTGCCACTCATGTGGTAAGAGGCGGCTAAGGAGGTAGGCGTGGGGCTGGTCTACCTCACACCGTAAAAACACTAGATGACTACAGAACGAAGAGCGAACCGAGTAAACGCTGGCTGAAACCGGACACATTGCCGAAGGATAAGCACCAGAGCTCCAAATGATGCTGAAGATGTGACGTAAAACATACCAATACTAAGGCTGTATGAATCAGATTTCCACATGAATAGAAATTGTGGCGAGGTTTTGTACATCGGTCTGGGCGATGATCGCGAGAGAGAGAGAGATAGAGAGAGAAAGGGCTCTTCATGTTATATTGCCTTCGTTTTTTCTCAGTGTGTCCTATCCAGCGCCAACGTCTCTTGATTCACTGGAATCTGTCTTGTTCTCTCCATAAACTGCTCATGTGTGACCCTGTCATACCATCTCAGTCCTTCTATTCTGCGCCGACACCAGCCGACGTGTGACCACAGATACTTTTGTTCATGTTTACAAAGACCACCTATCATCACTACCAACACTCAAAACATCTACTTTTATCTCATCATCATCAAGTTGCTGAGCAGAACTTTTCTACCTCAACAATCCTTCGGAATTTCTCTCTCTCATAGGCCATATGTACCACCACTGCAGCCGTTATGATCAAACCATCAGTTACATCTGAATCCATCTTGTCCGTGGTCTTCCTCTTCTCCTCTTTGCCGGTATGCCTATTTCTAAGATGGTCTTCTCCATCACCTCGTTTACATCTAATTTGTATCTAATCTAACTGTTATCTAATCTTAATATATTCGTGTCAAAGATACATTAAAACAATTAAATTAACTATATAAACATATTCGTGCCGTCAAGATTTATTTAGTCTATGCGAAAAACTCAATATAATAGTGAAATAAAGATGTACCACCAAAAACGCATACTTTTCGTCCCTATTAACCCTTTCGCTGCTACATACTTTCTGAAGGCTGAGATAAAAATAGCTACTCTTCGTCTCTAGGTCACAAACGTGAATGTACGCCTATAGCAATGACAGTAGCAATGTATAACATGTTAACACGTCTTTAGCCCACAGAGGAGAGATAATAACAGACGTGTTAATGCGTCTTTAGAAGTGAATGGGGAAAACGTATATATACGTCCTTAGCAGCTAAAGGGCTAATAGTCTCTGTTCACAGTACAACAGCGGCATTGATGTTGAAACACAGAAGTTGACCATACAATGACCACACACATGTTAATACTAAATTTGAGTTTGTGACCGATTATTTAAAATGTCAACAGTGACATATATCTTACTGTTGGGCGTCCGTAGCTTAAGATGTAGTGAGCTCGATCACAACCCAAATGTATCTGTTTGAAATTCCGAGGCAGGCAGTTTGTAAAACTCTAAAAATAGATCCCACAGTTTAGAAAGCAATGGCAAACTACTGAACGTTTAAGTGGTGTCTAGAAAATCAACAACTCGTTTACTGTGGTTGATGGTTAAGTTGTGTAAATGATAAGCCACGATTCTCATTTTGACACAACTCGTACAGCTCTCACGTCTCTTTATTCTGACATGTCAAAGGTTACGACAATATATTTGATGTCAAAGGTCATGATCTTCCGTCTTGACCTTTGCACCAATGTATCCCAGGAGTATTTTAGAATAGTCTTTGAAGGCAGCTGGAATTCAGCGTTAACGGCATAGCACATATCTGATATTATCTACGGCCATTTCATGACTTAGTCTCTGAATCACGCCAGCGGATAGTTGGTTGCAGTAGAATATATTCACTATCTTTACAATTTCCTTCACTAACTGGTCCAAAACTGCCACGCTTTGATGTTGATAACCGTCTATGTTTCTTTTTACTTTGAAATACTTTACATGGCAGTACAGTGTTAGGTACATTGTTGGTTTGACGATCATCAACGTTATCCATGTTTGGACTACAACATTTTTCATTTCCCGAATCTTTACACGTAAACTGGCAACCTTTTTTAACTAAAGGCTTTCCCAGTTTACTATTATCCTTTGTAGAACTTCTCTTGTTTGTATTTCCTCTGATGAATTGGACACAATTCTGATAAGAATACCCGTCGTCAGAACTGCTTATTGTATCCGCAGATGTGTTTGTTTCACATGAACTTGTTTTTATTTTAGACTTTCCTTCAACACATCCATTAACACTTGTAATTACTTTTCCGTCAACAACTAACACATTAGCTACATTCTTCTCCACCACATCAACACCATCGCTGCTAAAAGAACTACTTTTTCTTTCAATAGCACGTGAAACAAGCATCATATCATTTGGCCCAGCTGCCGTTATGGAATGAGAAGTTTTTCTCAGAGAGTGTGTGAACCCTGTGTTGTCAATCTGTGTTTGGAGTTGACGATGAGGTCGAAGGCACCAGAACAGATCAATTATTTGCTGACGGAACTTATTTCCAGTAGCACAGTAGAGGAAGAAGTTGATGGAATGGTTTGTATACATAAGTAGTTCAGTAATGGTCATGACCAGCTTGAACCTCGCCATGCCCTGTATGATAAGACGAATCTCTTCTTTTGTAAGCTGCAAATAAAGAAGAAAAAACACATATAAATGCTGTGTTGAACACTATATGGATACATACATACAGTGGCGGCTCGTCATTAAGGGCCAGAGGGGTCGGGTCCCACCAGAAATAATGTGTAGCATGTATTTATTGTTTAATAAAGTAAGAAATAACTTAACCCAAAGCCATGATTTTCCCAAAATTTGTGTCTGGCCCCACCAACAAAAACGATCACGAGCCGCCACTGCACACATATATATGCTATGTTGATCACTATATGGATACACACATATAAATTCTATGTCGATCGTTATATGGATACACACACATATAATACAGATATTCACAAAAATAGGAACATATTTAACTCGATCTATACCACTGACCATTATAGAGGCGTACATAAGAGAGGAGCACTAAACACACCACCAGTCTCTCTAGTGGTCCTTAACATAGATCACTTCATTTCTCTTTGAACTACATTTTTTCAAGTTTGTATCATTGATATAAACAGTAAAATAAACCTATTGAACTAAATAGTATATTGAATTATATATTAATATAGTAACAACTATTATAAGAGGGAGAAGATGGAGATATGTTGGACATGCGTTGAGAATAAATGATCAAAGAATACAAAATCAGGAAATTCCTTGTAGGATGCTGCCCATATGATGCCCGTGCCCGCAAGGGAAGTAGAATAATACCGCTGCAACCTACAAGGCATGTCGTAAGAGGCAACTGATGTAACGGCCTATGGAAGTTACCATAGTAAATAAAAAGCGTCGCAGAAATCGGATGTGAGGGCCTACTTGTAGGCGAATAAGTAGCACAACAGTGGCACAACACATATGATGCCGTTAATATCCCTCTAAATATCTTTACTTTCAATTGTTCCTATGATATCCAACACAAGCTGGGTTGAACTGAGATCCGTAACTGTCGGAACAATGTCACTTCAATTGTGGAATTTGATCCTGGAACTACAGACTCATTCCACAGACACTTTTTTTGTCTGTGTTTGTTTGTTATGTAGGGGATTAAAGTCTCTTTAAGCTGAGGCACGCTCTTTTTAACCAAAGAACGGTCCTTTTTTAGTTATATCAGAGCGTGTGTGCCGAACAAACAAGAACAGAATGACCACAGACCGACGAAGCAAGAGCACTATCCACTCGATATCTGCTGTAGCAGGCAGATGCAGAAACATATTCTACTATACACCCATACATACACACGAAGGTACACAGATAATGAGACCGTCTGAGTTGATTAATACAATTTATATTTTTAGAAGGGATAATTAATAGCAGAAGTCAGTATGTGACGTCACTGACATTACAAGACTACACTAAGAAACAAAATGTGCCTTCCTGGACATTCTAGCGCCTTATAGATATGCCGTGTTTTTCTGCGCATCATTTCGCACGGAGACGGTAGCAGATAAGGGCCGACTGCTGGACTCTCCCGACTGTGTATGATGAGCAGGGGGTGCTCGCTGTCATACATGGATGTCACCCTTGTCTGACCCCTGGTCTCCAGAGAAGTTCGTGGTCACTGCCATTTGTGAAAGTTGACAGCCGCCGTATGACGGCACGACCTCTGCATACAGGACAAACGATTGCATTTTTGTTTTTGTGAGAATGATAAATTTGACTGGCAAACCACTATGGACCAATCTGGAGACCAACTACCTATCCGTGCCAAGTGAGAACAGGTCTCACATATTTTTAACTTTCCACTTTTCCAGTGTTTTGGTTGAATTTGTTTTATTTGTCGTCCTTTTTCTCATCAACATCATCATATCATAAGATTGGACTTCTGCCACAACGTTCTGGAAATGCTATCGACCAAGCCAAAGCATGTATGCGGGTTACTCTGGATAAGAGACATCAACTGCACAAGAATACTAATGATGTTGGACGTACGGGAATCAAATGTGGCAGGTCGTAGATAGCCCAAGCTGAGAGAATAATTAGCTAAGTGACCACAGTTGCGACTCTATCAGAAGGGGAAGAATCGATACGAATAAACGGTAGCATGGCCAGCTTCGTGGAGAGTCTGGTCGAATGTATCAAGTGTGGCAGGTCGTGGAGCGTCTGGTCGAATGTATCAAGTGTGGCAGGTCGTTTGGAATGCGTGCTCGGGGTCGAGTGGGTTAGAGCGCGGCTCTCATGCGGGAGCCTAGGGTTCAATCCATGGTAGGGCCAAAAAGTTGTTTTTCTGTCGGGGACATAAAGAAAACATCCTACCTGTACAGTTTCGCGGTAACTGCATTGGCCATAAGGTCATTAATTTCTACAGGCTCATGTCCCTCATGTCCTATACCGCCCAAAAAGAGGTATTACAAGTTGTAACGACGGGTACTTTTATAGTCAACTTCCATAATGTTATTATTACTTTGGAAATGGAATGTTGGCCACGTGATAAGAATGCAACCAAATTCAACAGTATACACAGTCTTCTACAAAAGAACATCAGGAAATAAGACAATCAAACTCAACAGTATACACAGTCTTCTACAAAAGAACATCAGGAAATAAGATAATCAAACTCAACAGTATACACAGTCTTCTACAAAAGAACATCAGGAAATAAGACAATCAAACTCAACAGTATACACAGTCTTCTACAAAAGAACATCAGGAAATAAGACAAAAACTCAACAGTATACATAGTCTTCTACAAAAGAACATCAGGAAATAAGACAATCAAACTCAACAGTATACACAGTCTTCTAGAAAAGAACATCAGGAAATAAGACAATCCTACCTCACAGTATAGATAAATCTCATCAAAAGCTAGAAATTTAATTCAAGCTCATGTTAGTAGTCTTACGACACAGAAAAAAGATAAAATTTCAAGTGTAACACGGTCTTTAAGAACATCAATAATGACAATAACTACTGGAAATGGAATCTTACAAACTGAAAAATGCAACCAAATCAACAGTATACATAGTCTTCTACAAAAGAACATCAGAAAAAAAGACAATCAAACTCAACAGTATACATAGTCTTCTACAAAAGAACATCAGAAAATAAGACAATCAAACTCAACAGTATACACAGTCTTCTAGAAAAGAACATCAGAAAATAAGACAATCAAACTCAACAGTATACATAGTCTTCTACAAAAGAACATCAGAAAATAAGACAATCAAACTCAACAGTATAGATAGTCTTCTACAAAAGAACATCAGAAAATAAGACAATCAAACTCAACAGTATACATAGTCTTCTACAAAAGAACATCAAGAAATAAGATAATCAAACTCAACAGTATACACAGTCTTCTACAAAAGAACATCAAGAAATAAGATAATCAAACTCAACAGTATACACAGTCTTCTACAAAAGAACATCAGAAAATAAGACAATCAAACTCAACAGTATAGATAGTCTTCTACAAAAGAACATCAGAAAAAAAGACAATCAAACTCAACAGTATACATAGTCTTCTACAAAAGAACATCAGGAAAAAGACAATCAAACTCAACAGTATACACAGTCTTCTACAAAAGAACATCAGGAAATAAGACGAGAGAAAGACTACGAAAGAGGTAGATAAATAGCATAGCAGAATCTTGTCAATAAGCAAAATTAACTATCACACAAGCCACTAGATTAACGCAAATTTGTGCAAGATATCTGAGAATAGTCATTAACTACATCCATGGTGAGTACATTTCCCAGTACCAATGCTGGATATTCAAGTCTGTTATGACTGACTTGCTCCTACCTATTCAGTGGTGGCAGTTATAGTGTTGGTGAATGCCTACAGTGTAGATATAACATTCTTAGTCACATCCCATGTCTCACAATAACATGACATGACCTATGTTACATTTCTATTGAGTCCTGTAAACGTTTAACAAGGCATTGGAAAAACAATTATATGCTTTTGAATATAGGTGTGCTTTTTATTTCCAATCCAGAAGCTTTGAGCTCTTCGGCTCGGTGCCATTGACATCGTAACACTTCGGTTCGGTGCCACGAACGCCGTAAATCTGGAGAACCTGTGGCTTTTCTGCCAGCTCGCCGAATTGAACCGCACTCACAGGTGGCTTGTCTCCCGTCGTCCAACTCGCTACGAACACACTGGGCAGGCGGGCACAGAATAATATATAAAGAAACGGTAAATATCAACAAAGAATATCATTATCGATCCTAGAAGATTAATCGATATCGATCAAGGCAGATCGTCATGTGTCTAGGAATGTCAATATTTTATACCAAGATAACTGTCAGTTATAGAGACATTTATTCCACTTCTAACTTAAGACGTCATCAAAATGGTCTTGCATAGTCAAAATGTCTGAGCCTAGATTAGGTTTGAGATTCATGTACGAGGATTGTGAAGTTTTCTATAAGACAAACGTTCACACGAATATACAGACATTTTGTGGAAATGTTTTCTGAAAGAAATGTCAAATATATTCTTTCTTTCTTTCTCGAATCCTGTTTGCCTCACAGCGTCAGGTCAGGAAGATATTTCTAAAACGGGCCGTAGTATGCGCTTTGTAAATAGTCTCTTTCGTCGCCTCTGTTATCTCTGAGCTCCGTCTTTTGCGTGGCCGGCCTTTTGCTTTGTACCCATTGTATCGGAGCAGCATTGCTCTTTGAGGTGCACTGTCTGGTGGTAATATGCATACTTGGCCGAACCATTTAATTTGTTGTTTCTTGATGAAGTCTAGTACTGATGTTGTACCCACTTTTTCCTGATGTCTTCATTTCTCAACCGGTCTCTTCTTGTTACACCCAGCATTCTGCGTAACACTTCATCTCTGTTGTGACTAGTTTTCTTCTATCGTTGTTGTCAGCGTCAAAATAATTGAAAATATTCTTTAGAAATCGGTTAATTTATGATTTGTTAATTATATTTGTTATTACTCTAGACCAGCGTTTTCCACACTGGGATCCGTGAGGTGCTCACAAGAGGTCTTCAATAGCTTAAAGAAATATTATGATCGTGGATATTTCAAACAGAAAAATACATTTCAAAAATATGTTTGAAAACAGTGGTAAATTAGTTCCGCTGAGAAATCAAAGGACCCGGACCAAATTGGAGTCTAAATGTCTGACAGGATAAAACGAAAGATCATTTGAAGTTTCCCGCAGTCTGAGAAATTGAAGCCAGCTTAACTGTTGGTGTGGTGTAATAATTACTCCATCCCTTGAAGATATTCATATATAGAAACTGCTGGTGGTGCCGTTTGCAAAGTGCAAAGTTTGAGAGCCGCTGCTCTAGAACATTATACGGGGCATACAACCGATTCATCCATACCGTTATATCACGTGCAGACTTGTGAGGAAACTCATTCAATCTCATCTATGGAATTGAGCCCGATATTTCTCGCTAATCTCGGTAGAGTTATTTTATGTTTTCCCTAAAGCAATAGTTTTCTATATTTTTTTATCTGGCGCTACACTTAAAAATGAAGCAAGTCTCCACGCCAACACTGACGCTTTTTTCCACATTTTTCTCTCTCGTAATTAACTGTAATTTACAAAGAGCAAACTAATTAAACATTTTAATCACTGTGACATTTATAACAGCATAAAATAACATTCAGGGGAGAAATGTAAACATGACCAAAAATAAAAAAAAACACCAATTTATTTTAATATAAGAAATTTGGTAAAAATGTCAATATGAGTCACACAAATCAATAATGATTTTGATTACGATTTAAAGAAATTTTGAACTTTTAAAAAAAAAAAACCCCGTATTTTAACTGGAAAACAAGTTAGTACCAAAAAAAACTTACTAAACTTCACAATAAACAATTTTCATAACATTTCACATCTTCCTTGAATCTGCCACATGATGCCTCCCTAGAGATGAGCATCTTCTAGATCAGCGTTTCCCAAAGTACCGCCACTCCCCCTGTGGGCGCTGAAGCCTTCCAGGGGGGCGATAGTGGGTTCGGAAGCATTTTGGGGGACTTTTATTTTCGTGATTTTGCGATTGAATAATCATTAAAAATTTGAATTCTGCATTTTAATTCATCTTATGCCCATTTTACACGATCCATTTTTTCATCAATTTCTATTTCATGTATATAATCATTTGAAAATTGACCATGTATGACAGAAATATATATCAATTTTCTATGTCAAGTGAAAATAGAGCAGAATATATATATATATAGGAAGGGGGCGTTGGCAAACTGTTTTAATGGGGAGGGGCGTTACAAAGTTTATGTTGTGCAAAGTGGGCGGTGGGCTGAAAACGTTTGGGAATCTATGTTCTAGATTAAGAACAAATGCTCTAAAGTGTTTTGTTTTTTCTATTTCTAGAATCATTTGCCACCGACTTTAATGTCTCCTTTGCTTTTATTTGATACATTTTTTATTAGATTATGCAGAACATAACTCCATCTTCTCCTTCTTACAACAGTTATTACTAGTGGTTGACCTGCCATTTCTCTGATTTCATTACTTCTTCTAAATTAAATTATGATTACGTAAAAGGTATATATATATATATATTTCTATTTGTACCTTTTATCAGGGATAGTCGGTGACATGTTAAACAGTAATATAAAGAAAACTAAATATCACATATTATCATATCAATCAGAAAATCCTTTTGAATGAGGAAGACAGTTAAACATCTACTCGAATCAGGAAGAAAGTTTAACAATGTTGACATGTGATGCCCTCGAAAACCATTTGGGGATAAGTAACAAGACACGATCATCAGACAATGGGATAATGGAAGAAATGAAGTATTACAACAATATTATTGTGTTTGTGGACATGAAATGTATGTGGACTATTACACAGAAATTAAGAACGAAAATCCAGTCCTTCGAAACTAAATGCTACAGACAGATTCTACGAATACCATAGACAGAAAAAGAAAGAACACTGATGTCCTGAAAGAACTAAATGTTAAAGAGAATTGGCTGATAAACAACATACTATACAGAAAAATTACATACTTTGGTCACATCAAACGTCACGATGGCCTGGAAAGAACAATACTAGGCAGGGTCCAAGGACGCAGAGGCAGAGGCAGACCAAGAAGAAGATGGCTACAAGATATTAAAGAAACCATGAACATGACCATCGACGAAGTGGGTGAACTGGCAAGAGACAGAGTGAATTTCATATGTGCTGCAAAGAGAGCAACGTCCTATAAAGGATACGCACCTTGATGATGATGGACATGAAATGGTTGGGACACATTCAAAGAATAACGTATGGTAAAATATGGAAAAGCCACAGAATATCTGGAACTGCGGAAGATTTTGGGAGCGTTTCCTACTATGACTTGATACTGTGTTTAATCAAGATCAATAGCAGTTATATTGCGAGTGCAGAAAGCTGGATTTTGTCATGATTGATGTTCCTTCGACAAGAATTGCAATTCACGTGATGAACAGTTTTGAGTTGCTACATTAGCGACGGCAATATGCATTGTATGCGGTGCATGTTGTTTTTTTTGTGGCGGTACATGGCTGTTTCATTCTGGAATTAGTTCACACGGGAAACATTTCAGAGTTGTTAGCATTTCGTGGGATTTTCATTGGCACAGGAACGGAGCAATTATGGGGTGACCCTTTGCAGTGAAGTTGGAACCGTACTTATGAACTATGAACTGTGTTTATTGCATGAGTTTGGCTAAGGTTTAATGATGTGTTCATTGAATGTTTTCTAATACTACGGTTTGAGGATGTGCTCTAGAGGGGTATGCATTGTAAATAGACTGTCGTTGAATCTTGGCAACATTAAACTATGGATCGCATTTCATAAAAGAGAAATGTCAAGAGAATTGAATTAAGAAAAAGGACACATTTCTGGCAAATGATTTTAAAGTTGAACTAATGAAGAAACGCTTAGGGCAAGAAATGACAACATTGTTTTTCGGAGCTCCGTACATCAATTGTGAAAAACTGTTCCCAGTTGGCGCATGACGGGATTAAGTAAGTAAGTAAGTTCCCAGTTGGGATTCATTTTTCTAGTCAGATTTCTATTTGCAGTGGGTTGTAGTTTTGACCTCTTTAGAGAAAAGCTTATACTATAAACACGATTGTCTGCAAAGACTGAATAGTGTCAACAAAATAAAATGTTGCAGAATACAATAAGGAAATGGAGATGGCCAATGATTGGTCATTGGTTATTGGTTCATGAACTGACGCTCCAGCACTCCGGACAGACCTATAGGTGCTTAGTTTCCCTTAACAGAATAAGATAGAACGCACAACACTCACATGTCTAATCTTGTTCCTGTATGCCCAACCTGTAATAGGGTATTGTGTTCTAGGATTGGACTCTAGAGTCACCTCCGCACACATCAGAGAAGTGCAGCAGCACACGTCTGAAGCCGTTGTCATATCGTTTGCGAAGTAGGGCTATTATTAGCAAGCTTTAAAGCATTACAACCATCTTGGGTCGTGACGTCAAGATATAGAAGAAGAGAGACAAACGTCGACAGAGAGAGAAAACTTAGCTTAACATCATGGCACAGATCGAAGATAGTATCAGAACAATAGCTAAAACAAGAGGCAGAGAGTTGTGGAAGAACACATAACCTCAGCATGTTGGCAAAGCCACTTAATGATGTTGATGAATGTCGTGTACCGGTTTTCATTTCTAAAATTAAATGTCTTGAACATATAATAAAATACATTATGTGCACTTTGATATAGACATCTCTTCAGTGGGAAACCCAAAGACACAAGTGAGAGGAACGTATTGCGAAGACGACACATAGTTTTATATTTATTTTCCAGTCAATGTCTATGGACAGACTAACCCATTAACGTCTGCAATGATGGAAAGTGCTAACACGAGAATATTTCCGTCACACCTTTATAAACTAAGCAAGAACTTTGCCACCCTAACACTTATCGGAATTTCTTTCATAGGGCAAGATGTCCTGCCTCTGCACACTGTCATGTTCAAACCACAGATACATCCTGAAACTACCTTTCTCCGTATCTTCCCTCTTCTTCTTTTGCAAATTATTCCCCTTCCATGAAAGATCTTCTTCCAGTCCTTCATGTCCTTTTTATATGTCCAAAATACCTAATTTTCTCTCTTCTTATTTTGTAGCATCAATCCCGTTTTCTTTGAGTTGTGAGGTCTTCCGTTTGTCTTTGTGTCATAATATGTAGATCTATTTGTTTCTCTTTGTCTTCTGTCCAAGATATAGTTTTTTTTTGTTCGATCCAGAAGCACTTGAGCTGAAAGCTCTTCGGCTCGGTCCCATAGACATCGTAACCCTTCGGTTCGGTGCCACGAACATCGTAAATCTGGGGAACTGTAGCTTTTGTGCCAGTCCGCGGAGTTGAACCCGCACTCACAGAGGACTTATCACCCGTAGTCCAACGCGCTTCCAAGATATACATAGGATTCTTCTTATTAATATATAAATAGTTATGTCAAGTTAGATCAAATGCTTTATATATCCTATATTAATGTATGGCTCGGAAAAATGGACAATGAACAAGCAGTTAGAAGACAGAATTGATGCATTTGAGATGTGGATGTATAGAAGAATAGGCAGAGTTTCATGGACAGAAAAACAGACAAATAAACAAGTTTTAGGAAAAATAGGCATAAAGAAACAATTATTAAAAGAAATAAAATTCAGACAAGTAAAGTATTTTGGGCACATAAAAGACATGACACCATGATAAAACATTTACTAGAGGGAAAGTTGAGGGGGAAGAGCAAGAGGAAGACCTAGAGATAAGTGGGAGGGAAACTTTAAGAAATGGACAGGTTACAGTCTGGCAGTGTGCAACACCAAGGGAAAGACAGAGGATGCTGGAGATTCATTGCAGCCAACCTTAGATGTGGAGACGGCACATGATGATGGTGATATAAAAAGTAACAGATATTTCAACCACGTCACTAAAAAAATAACTTATATTTTCTATCCATTGTTTTTTAAAATCTAATTAATTTTCATTGAAGGAGGATAATAAATCAAATGAAGAAATTCTTCATTGTCCATCCTGATGGAAACAATGAGTTGTGATCTGCATTTTCTTACTTATTTTAACTAAATATTCCCAATCATTTTCTGTTCTTTGTATGAGATTGTAATTTTTGCATGTTTTGATAATATCCATACATTATATTTAATCTAAATTTGTTATTAATGTGTTTTTTTCTTAATGTAATTCTTGACCGTCCTATGCTTGATTTTTACTATTTGGGCTCTTTGTTAATGTAATATTTCAGGCTATTAGAATCATGCTTATTCTTTACGGGAGATGAGGTTTAAATCATTATTATTTAATGCTTAATAACTCTTTTGTCAAGAATATGCAATCAATGTCAAACATGGTCAAACAAGAAGCTAATGAGCGGAAAATCGCGTCAGTTGAAATGTGATGTGTTACAAGAGATTCATGAGTAAAAAATTAGTGATTCCATTTGAAGTAAAAGACATTAAGTAACAGAAGACTGCGAATGAATCCAGTTATACAATTCATAAATAACGAAAAGATTAAATGATCAGATAACGTGATAAGAATGCTCTAGTATTGTCTGTTACAAGTAGCCAAATAGAGAAAATGTAACGGATGCAGAGAAAGAGGAAGATCATGACAATAAGGAGTGATATTATCAAGAACAACTTTAAATAGTGAAAACCAACAACTTACAATCTGACACAACTATGAATATTAACAACTGACACATATTAGTACATATCACCTCACGTATGTGCAATGTAGAAGGGGAATACGAATATTATTACCAGAGGCGGCTCGTCATTAAGGGCCAGTGTGGCCGGGCTCCACCAAAAAAATGTGTAACGTGTATTTATTATTTTATAAATTAAAAAAAAAAAAAAAAAAATTTATGATTTTTTCCATAAAATATTTGTCTGGCCCCACCAGCAAAAAATGGTCACGAGCCTGGTTATACATCTTCAAACCCCTACCGAAGTAAATGATCAGTGCCTCACTGAACAGTCACTCGTCATGTTTATCTTTCTGTACTACCGTTCTGACTCGAATGACAATTCAAATCAAAGTTTACTCCCAAGACTTGCTCTCAGAGTCTCTATTCAGCTCTTACTGCAGTGCTCTACACATTGCAGAGTTTACCATTGCAGTTTCTAAACTTAGCTCTACACATTGCAGTAGCTTACATGCAGTAGCTACATTGCAGTAGCTCTACTACATTGCAGTAGCTCTACACATTGCAGTAGCTCTACACATTGCAGTAGCTCTACACATTGCAGTAGCTCTACACATTGCAGTAGCTCTACACATTGCAGTAGCTCTACACATTGCAGTAGCCTTACACATTGCAGTAGCTCTACACATTGCAGTAGCTCTACACATTGCAGTAGCTCTACACATTGCAGTAGTCACATTGCAGTACTTACACATTGCAGTAGCTCCACACATTGCAGTAGCTTCTACACATTGCAGTAGCTCTACACATTGCAGTAGCTCTACACATTGTAGTGGAGTTTACATTTGAAGATAGTATAGTCTACTGTCATACGACAACATGCAATTGTAGAGTAGAGTGTTATTGCATAGCTTCCATTCAAGGTACACTTGCGTCTCCCTGAGTAATCAAGATATTATTGAAGAGACCCTGATCTCAGTGTAGGTGAGTAAGTTCCTAGTCCTATCTTGAGACGGACGACAAAACGTTTGGTCCCGTGTTCAATTTGAGCTCGTAAAACAACCCTTGGCACTTCAAAAATTGAGAAGATCAGGCTGGAAATCCGCTGCCGAAAATTCATTAGGAACAGATTTAAAATAAAGTTCCTATAAAATATCTTCATCATCTTCAAAATTACATTGGGGACCCTCGCCGGTGCTAGGATTTCGTGCACTGCAGCTGAGATCTTACTGGGTAAGAAAGGAATCGGAACAAACATGGTTACTCACTGAAGTGCAATGACGCTGATCAATCAATGAATCAATCAAGGTGAATAGCCCGGGCTCTTACAAGTCTCCGTTCACGGGATGACATTGTTATAAAACCTGCCGACAAAGGGGGAGATGTTATCCTATGTTGTCAAGATTTATACATTCTTGAGGCCTCTTTTAAAATTTCTGACACTACCTCATACTGCTTCAGTCATGGGGAGCCATGCTGACTCACGATGCCATGGTTCACGAGACCATTCAGAAATGTAACCTCCGGAACGATCTTCTTCCCAGCTTAGACTGTCTTCGTATTATATAGGTCAATCTTGGTAACCCTTGTCTGTACTGGGGCACATGGGTGTCGTTGGCAATGAGAGAGCAGACAAACTGGCTGGCTCTGCCGCTATATCAGAGGGCCAGCCAATGGACAGAGCTGACATCGTGAACGCCCTTATAGAGCTTGGTCGCAGAGAAGACCTTCATCTAAACCAATCCACGTCAACTACTAGATTGGGAGAACTTGGTTTGAAGATTGGTGTGGCAAGAAAAGAACGGTACAACAGGTATAAGAGTCGGCTCATCAATCAAAATAGAACTGGTACGGTCAGTCGATGGACGCTGTTGGAGATATTGCGAAGGAGATCGGAGCACCTATGGACATGTCCGGAGTGCAATGAAGATATTCCAAACTGAAACTTAAACTGAAACTGCTACCCAAGACTCACAAGTCCAACAACCCAGGCAGGCTAACCATTGTATGCGCTTGCGCCTACCCCACTGAGTAGATTTCTGCGTTTCCTGACATTTTCAGATCATTGGTGGTTGATCTTCTGTCCCGCCCGCGCGCCTAGCGTGTTCGTAGCTCGTTAGACTACGGGTGACTAGTCCTCTGTAAGTGCGGGTTCAACTCCGCGGACTGGCAGAAAAGCTACAGGTTCCCCAGATTTACGGTGTTCGTGGCACCGGGCCGAAGGGTTACGATGTCCATGACACCGAGCCGAAGAGCTTTCAGCTCAAGTGCTTCTGGATCGGAAAAAAAAAACTTCTGTCCTTCCTCAAGGACACAAATAATGCTCTGTCTACCTATCTCGCAACTTCCTTGCTCCTAGGTCGGACCTACCATCTGTTCCTTTTGGAACTATGCTCCCTCTATACCACAATACCCCATCGTGATGGCTTAGCTGCTCTCCATTTCTTCCTGAACAGCGACCCCATTCGTCCATTGTCACGTCTACTCTAACTCTCTTGGCTGAACTTGTTCGCACACTGATTTCTTACGAGCTCAGTTATGAGTATTTTGACCAGATCAGCGGTTCAGCCACTTAGATGGGCACTAGAATGGGCTCCAGTTGTGCTTGCCTCTCCACGTGCCTCTTGAAACACAATATCTTCCACCGTTTTCAGGGCCCTGTACCTTCCCTGTACCGCCACTAAATTATTGACGTGTTAGGAGTAACTAAAATGTCAGAAAGTGAACCTCTTCTTCTTCACCATTCAAAAGGAAACGGAGCCCAGGTCTTCAATCACCTTCGTCCAGCTCTTGCTCTCTCCTGCCATCACTTCCAATTTTTCACCTTTCAAAACGGAGCCCAGGTCTTCAATCACCTTCGTCCAGCTCTTGCTCTCTCCTGCCATCACTTCCAATTTTTCACCTTTCAAAACGGAGCCCAGGTCTTCAATCACCTTCGTCCAGCTCTTGCTCTCTCCTGCCATCACTTCCAATTTTTCACCTTTCACAACTGGACCAGGTCTTCAATCACCTTCGTCCAGCTCTTGCTTCTCCTACCATATTCAATTTCACCTTTCAAAACGGCCCAAGTCTTCAATCCTTTCGTCCAGCTCTTGCTCTCTCCTGCCATCACTTCCAATTTTTCACCTTTCAAAACGGAGCCCAAGTCTTCAATCACCTTCGTCCAGCTCCTGCCTCTCCTGCCATCACTTCCAATTTTTCACCTTTCAAAACGGAGCCCAGATCTTCAATCACATTCGTCCAGCTCTTGCTCTCTCCTGCCATCATTTCCCAAATTTTTTCACCTTTCAAAACGGAGCCCAGGTCTTCAATCACCTTCGTCCAGCTCTTGCTCTCTCCTGCCATCACTTCCAATTTTTCACCTTTCAAAACGGAGCCCAGGTCTTCAATCACCTTCGTCCAGCTCTTGCTCTCTCCTGCCATCACTTCCAATTTTTCACCTTTCAAAACGGAGCCCAAGTCTTCAATCACCTTCGTCCAGCTCTTGCTCTCTCCTGCCATCATTTCCCAATTTTTCACCTTTCAAAACGGAGCCTAGGTCTTCAATCACCTTCGTCCAGCGCATGCTCTCTCCTGCCATCACTTCCAATTCTTTCCATGTTTTACCTATCCTTGTAATCTCAGGGTCTCTCTCTCTCTCTTCCAGGTCTGTCTAGGCCTTCTCCTACCATTCTTTCCCTGCAGGTTCCAAAACAGTGTCTGTCTTGCAATGCTTCCAGTCGGTCTTCTCAATGTGTGTCCTATCCATCGCCAGCGTTTCTTCCTTAACTCTTTCTCCATTGGTATCTGCTTAGTTATTTCTCTAAGTTCATCGACAGGTGAACTGCCACAGTTTAACGACGTCCACCCCTCGTTAAAGATTAGCTTTGATCTCTCTGATTTCGGCTGGCCATCACTGTTTTCATCGGTATCTCATCTTTTCATTATTCTTTTTTATAAAACAACTGATTCTTACAGATATATGTTGTATACCTCACCCCAACACTTAGTTTGTTGAAACTCTCAACCCTTCTCTCAGTTCTTGTTTTCTCTGAGGCTTATGTCATAATGACGACGAATTTCGTTAATTTGCTTGTGAGATGCTTGACTTTTTCCGTCACCGTATTTAGATGTTCGCACGTTTCCATTGAAAAAAATAAAGTGTGAGAGGTTAAGAAACAGGATAATTATCACAAAATAAAACAAGGATGCCAAATCGAGAGGACCGGGAATAATACAGAAAAAAAATGTATTCCGAAACATATTTTTTTCTTGAAATTGTGATTAACTTTACATCCGGGGGAGTAAAGTTGGGCGATATGAATGTACAACACTTGCGTCATTGCTTCCGCTAGGGTCTCTTTGGATAGCCTTGCTCTATACCAGAGTTTCTCAAGGTGGGCGTATCCCCCTCTCCCAGTGGGCACTGAAGCGTTCTAGGGGGCGTAGTGGGTTCAAAGAATTTGGGGTCTTCAGGGATTAGGGGTTGGTGGCTCCTTAAAGAAGAAATTAATCATAAATATGTTAAAATATATTATTTTCGTGATTTTGGGATTGAATAATCATTTAACATATGAATTATGCATTTAAATTCATCTTATGCCCGTCTTACATGATCCATTATTTAATCAATTTTCTTTTTCATGCATATAATTATTTAAAAATTGACCTTGTATGACATAAATATATATCAATTTTTTGTAATTCACAGAGAAAATAGAGCATGTATATATGGGGAGGGCGTTGGCTAACTGTGATAATGCGGTAAATAAAACAAGAAGAGATCATATAAGAAATGAGAAATTAGAAGAACTGTCGGAACAACACTGCTATTAATTTATTGAAAAACAGATATTCAAATGGTTTGGCCACTTGGTGAGAATGAACCCGAATACACAAGGCAGGACCTACAACCTCAAAATGGAATCATCAAGAGGAAGGAGCAGACCAAAAAGAGATGGATTGATGGAATTACAGAAATCTTAAAACTCCACAATACCACAACATATCAAGCGACCGAGCGTGCATTATCTCGGTAACCGATCATCAGTTAAACATGCTACGCCTAACGGCAAAAAAGCTTGGAAGGAGAAAAAAAGAAAAAAAGGGAATAACAAAAGGACTACACTGGCGTCCAAAACAAACACACAGTGTCGAAATGGGAGGAAGTTGTAGCCACACAGGAGAACTCAGCAATACGGACAACAACAACGTTTAAGTTAGCGACTTGGAATAACTGTGGATTGGGAAATACAGAAACAGAGAATTATCACCTAAGCCACTGGAGCGAGCAAGACAAAAACAGATATCGTGAAATGTACATAATCCGGAACGACTTCACAGTCAGAAAGGACATAACAGTAGTAACTCACTGTTTGGCGTAGATCACAAAGCTCAAATATACGGCAAACCTGATCGAAAAGGCGGAGATCCGGGCCGAAATAGTCGGCAGAAAGGATCGTACCCTAGGAAAAGCTCACCCTAGTAAATCAAAAGCTGGGTGAAAACATGTGGGCGGGCCTAGTCACCATGGGTGATTAATCGTTCAACGTAGATCACTGCGTTCTTGTTAAAGGATCAATTATATATCACACAAAGAATGATAAAATTGGCCGTGAAGAACGATCGCGAGAAGAAGGAGAAGAAAAAACAGATAACAACGCAATTGGACAACAATTCGACAATAGTGGGACGACGAAAGAAGAAAAAGAAGAAACAGCTCATTCTATGTTTGTTACTAATAATATATTTTCTTGTGTGATCCAGACATTTTTCCACCTCTTTTGAAATTTTGGGAAAAATCATTGCTAGTTTAAAAGGATATAAAGCCAAAGGATTGACTTCATTGCAACGCGTTTTACACCATTACACCACAGTATTGCACAAATCACGAACTCCGTAGCACCTGAAACAATCCTAGGGGTCTCTAAAACAAAATGCACTCGGGAACAGAATGACGCGGTCCGGATTTGAAAACAGGACCTTCGGAACGCAAAACAAAGGCTTAACCATTTAACCACATAGGCCCCATTGCTTGTTACGCTTGTATAAATTCTTTCATGTCTAAAGATCTCATCCGTGCACTACATTAAGATTTATACCCATTTCTTAACTATAGATTGATTGATTGATTGATTGATTGATTGGACCATCATCATTGCACTTCAATGAGTAACCAGGTGTACTCTGATCTCTTTCTTACACATGTAGATCTCAACTGCAGTGCACGAGCTCCAAAGCACCAAGAGGGTCGCGGATGTAATTTTAAAGATGGTAAAAATATTTTTGTAAGAATTTTGTTTATTTGTATTTTTTTTCTAAGGAATTTTGTCTGAGCAGCGAATTTCCAGCCTGCTATTTTCTATTTTGAACCGCCAAGGGTTCTTTAACGTGCTCAAATTATACCCAGTACCTACGTTTCATAGTCAGTCTCCGATAGGACTAGGAACTCGATCTCATCTACACTGAGATCAGGGATCTCTGGAAAAATGCCCGGCTGACTCCTCGAGGGAGCGAGTCTGGTATCTTTGTCCCGAGAGACGAGCACGTAACCTCTACGACACAGATACCCCTGAAAGCAGATATTACTATAAACACATTTGATCAAATTTGATTCTTGTATTAATTATTTCAAGAGTCTTGTAACCAGATTTATCTTCATTGATTACTAGCAATCACAATTATATTACGTTCATGTTAGGAGATATTAGCTAAATAATGAAAACATTTTCTTGCAAAGAATATTGTTTATATTCGGGTGTCCAATGTTATTAACATTATACATTGTGCTGTTGTTGGGAGTTTCTTGTTTATTTTTTTACAATTTTATTTCGTTGTGTGTTTCTTTCTGCGCAGACAAATTCCTACCCTCTGGTTGTTTATGCTTGTCACGTTCCATCAGAACTTCATTATCCAGCGAGGTTCAGTTTGGGTTATCTGTAAACGGCTCTTAGTAGTCAAGATTTTGTTGATAAATAAACTATTTACTGCTGTCAGTTATAAGATGTCTCAATCGATATATGAAGGTAATTTGATAGATTATTGATTTGGCAGACTTCATTTAACATTCGATAAATTGCATCTTTAAGACTTTGCAATCACCAGTTTTAAATCTGTTTGGATTTTTCTAGCATTAACGTTCAGTGTTGCCATTCTTGAAGTGGTCCATCGTCCTTTAAAATCGAAACATTGACAACTGTCAGCGTGATTCAACTCAGAATCGGTTAATAACAGTCACTACAACATGAATAAGTCAAAATCAACATTGACACACACCATGTGTCTTGACCTCTTCAACCATTCCACATTAATATATTACATTAATATTTAAAATAATAACAATTCTCATACCGGTATACGTTACATATGATCTAGAAGTAATTCTCCATACCGCTCTATTCTGGCCAACTCGTTCAATCTCTTCCTTGAAATTGAGACATATATTTCTTGCCTCTTTCATCAAAGTTTGTTTAAGTTATCTAGTATACGTCTTCTCTTCATCGTTTTAGTTATCTATTACGTCTTCTCTTTCATCAAAGTTTGTTCAAGGTTACCCTATAAGACGTTCTCTCATCAAAGTTTTTAAGTTATCTAGTGTACGTTCTCTTTCATCAAAGTTCGTTTAAGGTTATCCCTAGTAAGTGCGTCTTCTCTTTCATAAATCCTTTTCATCTCACTTCATATTCTTCTTCAAACTCTCCATATCTACCACTTGTTAATCACTCTTTGTCATTTGTATGTGATCTGAGCCTAAGAGCGATCGTATGTTGTGCCAGTTAAGCGCCTACAAGTAGGTCAGCACAAACGATTTCTGCCACGCTTTATTTACTAGGGTAGCTTCCCTACGCCCCTAACTCAATCGCCTCTTACGATATGTCCTGTAAGTCGCAGTGTTACTATTCTTTACTCCCCATGAGATCCCCGACAACACATTGTCGTTGCACATTTCTCTGATCATGTTTGTTCCACATGTGCTGTAGCATTTCCAACTCTGATCATGTTTGTTCCACATGTGCTGTAGCATTTCCAACTCTGATCATGTTTGTTCCACATGTGCTGTAGCATTTCCAACTCTGATCATGTTTGTTCCACATGTGCTGTAGCATTTCCAACTCTGATCATGTTTGTTCCACATGTGCTGTAGCATTTCCAACTCTGATCATGTTTGTTCCACATGTGTTGTAGCATTTCCAACTCTGATCATGTTTGTCAATGTGCTGTAGCATTTCCAACTCTGATCATGTTTGTTCCACATGTGCTGTAGCATTTCCAACTCTGATCACGTTTGTCCCACATGTCGTGTACATTTCCAATCTGATCAGTGTTTGTTCCACATGTGCTGTAGCATTCCAACTCTGATCATGTTTGTTCCACATGTGCTGTAGCATTTCCAACTCTGATCATGTTTGTTCCACATGTGCTGTAGCATTTCCAACTCTGATCATGTTTGTTCCACATGTGCTGTAGCATTTCGTTCCAGTATTGGAATCTATAGTCTTCTCCGTGCACATCCAGGATTCATTCCAGGAATTATACCTTTATTATTTATCTCTCTAAACCGCATCTAAATGTGTGACCAAGATATCTCAATTTCAGAAAATAATAATATTATATATAGGCAACTGTGCCTCGACAATCAGACTTTGCAACACTTCTATATTTCTTTTTTTGTGGGGTTTAGATCATAGATTCCCAAACTTTTTCACCCACCCCCACTTTACATGACATAAACCTTTTAACTCCCCTCCCCAGTATCACAGTCAACCCCCACCCATCAATATATATATATATATATATATATATATATATATACATGCTCTATTTTCACTTTGACATTGAAAATTGATATGTATCTCTGTCATACATGGTCACTTTTCAAATGATTATATACATGAAATAGAAAATGATTGAAAAAATGGATCGTGTAAGACGGGCATAAGATGAATTAAAATGCAGAATTCAAATTTTTAATGATTATTCTATCGCAAAATTACGAAAGAAAAACTCTCCACAAATGCTTCTGCGCCCACTACCACCCCCATGGAAGACATCAGCACCTACAGGAGGACGGTACCACCCACTTTGAGAACTCATGGTCTAAATAGAGCTTTCGAATAATTTTTCTGCAGAAGAATTTTTCAAAAGGATTCTGTTTTCTGTTTGAATACTTGTAGTGTAGTACTGTTCCCTAACTGTCATCAATATGTTGTCACATAATAAATACATGTCCTGAGATTTTATCCAACTCTTTTCCTTGCTTGTGCTATGTTATAAACTTCTTACACTAAGCAAATTCTGTACTCTAATTGCTGCTCTGCTTTGTATACTGTTTTGTATTTGGCAGAGTACTCATTGTTTGTAAATGCGAAGATAAGATGCTCACAAATAACAGAGACGACAAAAAGCACTATTTATGAAGCGCACACAAGGAGACAGTTCAAGAAATATGTTCTTATCCTGACGCTGTGAGACAAACCAGGATTAGAGAAAAGAAGCATTAATTGATTACTAGGAAAAACAAAAACTGAAGTTACAGTGTATACATTAACAGCCGCACTAGTGTAGTTTGCTGTTAGCGAACTCGCTTGTAAGGTACGTTGTACGGGTTCAATTCCACATGGAGGTTGTAATATTTTTTTCAGACATTAACTGCTCTCAGTTCTATCCAACCTAACTCGGGTAATAGAAAAAGCGCTGGAAAGTAAAGGCGGACGACATAATGTTGACAACATTACTCATCGTGTGACGAAGGATGACTGAAAAATTCGTACATAACACCGTATTACCCAATACACCTCGAGGGGTATGAAAAATGACTCCTTTACATTGTATGCAGAAATGTCTTAATGACATCCGCAATGCCATAGACTCAAAATAATAAAAGACACAAAAATATCGACTGGTAGGTCATAATGGGGAAAGAAACCGTACAAATTGATAACCATTATCTAAACTGCTCGTATTACAAGTTAGATGGGATGAGCAAACAGAAGGCCATCAGGAAAAGAGGTTACTAAAGCGGAAGTCATTAAACTGAAGTATGTTCATCGATGTTCATAATTAAATATCTAATTTCTAGACATCAAAGCTACCCTGATCCTAATCAAACGTTTGATGGATTGTTTCATGTCTAACCCTTAACTAAACGTTTCCCTACATATTTTTATATTAATCACACGTTTAGAATATTATATGTTTTTGCATTCTGACTGATACATTTAACATCTAACTAAATCCTTCGGATCAGAGACAACACATGGACTCTACAAATACAGATTCGAACTAATTTCTTTTTTTTTTCTTGGCCTGCAATGAATTCTAGAACAGCGCCTAATATGGCACCTCTGACAAATATATGCTTGAAAACTTGCTTTCGTTATCACCAGTGCCTGTGCCATTTAGTTGCCATCCGTACTACACATTCAGAGGTACTTCCAACTTAGATTTCCAGGTAAACGGTTGAAGCTATCTGTAGTTCAACAGCACACACATAAATTGTTGCCCAAGATGGCTTCAAAGCCCTAAAAAGTCCACGACACAGTGTTGCTTGCTATCAGCTTCGCTGTAGATCAGCCCATCTGGATTCAAAATAATGACCTTGTGGAGACGCGCTGGTGTCCTGGGGCCCGCAAGGAAGCAAAGAATAGTATCACTGCGACCTACACGACATGTCGTAAGAGGTGACTGATGTAGGACCTTGTAAAGCTACCCTAGTAAATAAAAAGCATCGCAGAAATCCTATATGCTGGCCGACTAGCAGAATCATAATTGGTACACCGCACAATCGCTCTTAGGATCAGATCATATAAAATTACATAGAAGGGGTTAACAAGTGGTCGGTTTTTAGCGATTAAAGAAGAAGAAGCTTGTGGAAAAATACAATGGTCAATCTTACACGTACATTAAGTGAAATCACGTCAACAATAACGAACACAAAACTTAACTATAAAATATAATTTGTACGTTATAAATGTGTGCTAACTAAGAGTACACGTTTCCTGATATAAATTATAAGTACACTAGAATGATAACTTTTGAGGTCTCAACAAAGTAACCTAACGACGAATCTCTCTTTAGCCTGTTACGCCCTTGGCGTTTAGGGCAGCAACAAACGTATACCATTCTTCCCTGTTCATGGCCTTCCTCTGTATTGTGTTCCAGCTATGATTCATTTCCTTCAGCTCTTGCTCTATCGTTCTCCTCCAGGTCGTCTTGGGTCTTCCACGTTTTCGCCTACCCTCTGGAGTCCATCTCAGTGCAGTTTTCGTGTCGGAGCCAGTCTCCATGCGCATCACATGTCCAATCCATCTCCAGCGTCGTCTTCGGATGATAGTGCCCATATTCTCTTGTTGGCATCGTGCAAGCAATTCTTGATTCGAGATAGTAGTCGGCCAGTACACGCGTAAGATTTTTGCAGACAAGTTGTATGAAAGGCGGAGTGTCTGGACATATCCTGTTCTGTCATTCTCCAGCATTCCGATCCGTACAGCAATGTTGACAGCACACAGCTGTTATAGATACTAGTCTTGGTCCTGATGCTGTATTGGGCAGATTTCCAGGTGGTCTGAAGGGTCATGAATGCACTTCGTGCCTTACTCAGTCTGTTTTTAATGTCAGATCCAGCGCCTCCTTCATTGCTAATAACACTTCCAAGGTATGTGAAAGCGGTTGTATCTCGGAGGATTTACCTTCTAGTTTGACTGGTGCTGGGGTTGCTATGTTCAGAGTCATTACTTCAGTTTTCTTCTGATTTATTTTCAGCCCAACCATCTCACTATATTGGTTAAGGCGGCAGGTCTTTTCCTGGATATCTCTATGTGTATGAGATAGGAGTGCGATGTCATCTGCAAAATCTAGGTCTTCCAGAGTGGATGTGAGCGTCCATCTAATACCTCTTGCCTTATCTTCCGTTGTTTTACGCATCACCCAATCTATGACAGTGTGGAATAATAGGGATGACATAACACATCCTTGTCGCACGCCTGTTTTTACTTCAAACTTTAGTTCTGAGGTTTCAACACTGCATGCAAACTTGCTGTAGCAGCTTTTATAATATTTATAAAACACAGTGGGATTCCATACCATCTTAGGATACGACATAAACTTTCTGGTGTATGCTATCAAAAGCTTTTTCAAAATCTACAAAGTTGATATAGAGTTTTTTTTGCCATTCTGTGCATTGCTCTATGATATTTCTAAGAGCAAATATTTGGCCTATACAGCTCGTCCTCTGCTAAATCCTGCTTGTTCCTTTCTCAGTTTCTTATCCACAGCATCAGTAATACGTTGTACGATGATTTTGCTTAAGATTTTACTTGGGACAGAAAGCAGTGTTATTCCACGCCAATTATTACAATCGGCAAGGGAGCCCTTTTGGGTATCTTGATGATGACTCCTCTGTTCCATGCATCAGGTATTATTTGGGCATTCCATATAGTAGTAAACAAGGGTTGCAATATATTAGCTGCAAGTTCTGGGTCTATTTTGAATAGTTCTGCGTTTAAGTTATCATTCCCTGGCGCCTTGTTATTCTTAAGAGATCTAATTGCTGTAATGATCTCATCCCGGCTGGGTGTTTCAATGCCAATTTCTAATTCCTCTGTTGGTTCTGGTATGTCTGCTACTACCGTTGGCGGTGGTCTGTTTAGCAATTCTTTAAAATGCTCAGTCCATCGTATTTCTTGTTCCTTTTCCGTTGTCAATAGTATTCCATTCTTATCCTTTATGAGAGTATTTGATCTCCTGTAATGTTTCCAGCTTATTAGCTTTGTAATTTTGTACACTGTTCCCTGATCACACTTTTTTGCTGCTTCTTCTGCCTGTACTGCCAGGTCTTCAACATACATTCTTTTGTCAGCTCTTACAGCCCGTTTGATTTCTTTACTTGCGCTTTTGTACTGTTCTTGGTATCTTGCTTTCAGTCTTTCGGACTTTGCTTCTAACCTAACGACGAATAGTTGCAACATAAATGGTGAACTTAATAGCAACAGTACACATCATCTTCTACAACAGTACATCAGGAAAGAAGGCGAGAGAAAGACCACGAAAACAAGATGGTTAAATGGAATAGCAGAATCCTGTCAAAAGCAAAAAACCCCAAAAACAATCACCAAGTCGCTAGAACAGCGCAAAACAAAAATAGAAACTACGACACTGGGATACAACCTGATAACAGTGTAACGACAAGAGAAGAAAGAAGACGATGAAAATGACAGATATTATTATCGATAATAATATCATGCACATAGAACGTCAGAGTTTTTATTTCAAGTAATGTTACCGAGATACACATGGAGAAGATTATTAGTGATAAATAAACTACAGAAATACTATTCATCACTATCATGTAGCTTGTCTCTTCCGGATCTTGGCTCACATGACAGCATTCATGAAAACTCTCTATTCTGTGCAAGTTGACCGTAGTCAGCAGCAGCCATTCTTAGATCGTCAACGACATCTTGCACCCATCATCTTCTAGGTCTTCTTCTCATTCTTCTTCCAAGCACCATTCCCTCCAACATTATCTACTCGAGGCACTCATGTCGTTTAATGTGTCTGAAATATTTAATTTTTCTTGTTTTTATGCTCTTTAATAGCCAAACTCTCTTTAATATCAAGCTGTTGCAGAACAGAAGCATTTGTTCCTTTCTCTGTCTATGATATTCTAAGTTCTCTTCTCTATTATTTACAGTCAAATACATTAATGGCCTTCACCGCCGCTGTGTCAATGTTCCATTGCTACTGACTTAGAGAACAAAACACTAACACCGAAAATAGAGTGGCGTATAAAAAGCTACCAATAAAAACACATGTAGGCTTTTCAAACAGTCAACATAAGGGTACCTGCTGATTTTACTATAGTATTAACCAATGAAAGATGAAACAAACGGTTGCTAACTTCCTTATCTCTCAGACAAATTAGATAATATTTATCAAGTAGTACCAGGGTGGTATGAGATGAAATATAATATAACTTTTATAGTAATTACTTGTCGGGTTGTCATGGAAATAGCGGCCATATTGGATTATAAACACTGTAGTAATGTCTCAAAATATTCGAAACTATATAATAATTTAAAAAAATTGAAATACTTATACAAACCAAAGCTCTATACAGCTAGTAACTTTAAATTGTTCTGGGACATATAACTGATCGATAGACGTGCAACAAAGAAAGCATTCAAAATTTTTTACCATAAAATATTGGAACTTCTGGTTACTAAAAATATCTCTCGTGTGGTGCCAGGGATCGCAAGGGGAGCAAAGAATAACAACAATGTGACCTACAAGGCATGTCGTAAGAGGCGACTGAGGTAGGGGCCTAAGTAAGCTGCCATACTAAATAAAAAGCATCACAGAAATCGGATGTGCTGTCCTGGTTGTAGGAGCATAACTAACACAACGTTTCAACCGCTCTTAGACTCAGAGCACATACAAATCAGAAAAAGTGGTTAACTCTTTCTTTCTCGAATCCTGTTTGCCTCACAGCGTCAGGTCAAGAAGAGATTTCTAAAACGGGCCCTAGTATGCGCTTCGTAGATAGTCTCTTTCGTCGCCTCTGTTATCTCTGAGGTTCATCTTTTGCGAGGCCGGTCCGTTGCTTTGTACCCATTCTATCGTAGCAGCATTGCTCTTTGATGTGCACTGTCTGATGGTAATCTGCTTACGTGACCGAACCATTTAATTTGTTGTTTGTTGATGAAGTCTAGTACTGATGTTGTAACCACTTTTTTCCTGGTTAAAGTGGTTAACAAGTGGTCGATATGGAGCGTTCGAAGAAGAAGAACTAGCGAGCCACATCAACCAATAGTATGGATACCCTTTGAGATCTGTTGGGGGAGACTGAGCACCTATGGGTCTACTTCGAGTGCTGTGATGTCAGTTCGTTTACTAAAAACCTCTCCTTCTTCTCTTCCACCATTTACTTCGTTATAGAAGTGTTGGTGGTGGGAAGGGGGTGATGTATAAATCGTGTGTGTGCTTGTTCTAATTCACTTTGTAAGATGATATTGATTTTCTTAAAGCTGTTGTTGATGCCGTCGATACATCTTTTGCGTGGTCTTCCTCTTACTCTGTACTCGTTATACTTTTTCTGTGTGGCTCTCTGTTACTTAACCAATAAGTAAAATTAAAATTATTTAAAGTTTACTCACATGATCTGTGTTATTTTCATATTTCTCGTTCCAAAAACGAGAGACTATAAGTACTATGTTGTTGGGTAGGGTTAACAGCAAGAAAGTGAAGGACACTGTTAAAAGTAACGCTGTAAGCCGCGTGCCATCACTTGTGTTACTTTTCCTGTTGTTTGAACTAGCTGCTGCGTTGATGTTTGTTGAGGATGATGTGACGTTGTCGTGGTCAGAGCCTGCAAGTCGTGTCCGTTTTGATCTTGCATGGGCCACCTGTAAAAGTGACGTTATAAATATTCATGTTATTTTTATTATCGTAGTCAGAGTTATCTTCATTGTCATAATTTTAGAAACGAGTTACTGCCCGTAATACTGGTTTTAGGGCGGTGTAGGACGTCTGTAGCTTAAGTGGTAGTGAGCTCGATCACACCACAAGCGTACCTGGTTGAAACTCTGCGGCAGGCAGTTTTTTAAGCAAATTCGTTTCCGTGGGATTTTTACAAAAAGGTAAAAATAGATCTCACCGTTCAGAAAGCAATTGCAGACTAATGCGTGTATAAGTGGTGCCTAGAAAATCAACAACTCGTTTACTGTGGTTGATGGCTACGTCCTGTAAAGGAAATACTACTGTGGTTTTTTTTGGAGGACAAGGTGGTCATGAACCTGAGGAATGTAATGGTTGCATCTCCAGTGCAGTCACAGGGATACTGTTCAGATTATGTTTTTTTCTCTTTTCTCAGCCCCCCAGAAAAAGCTCATTGACTATATCTAGGATCTTTCTCTCTCTCTCTTGCGATCACAGCTTAGACTGATGTGCCAGATTTCCTTCCTCATACATCTTATTCATGTGGAATATGATTCATGTAACCGTAGCATGAGTGTGCTTTGTCACATCTTCAGCGCCATTTGAAGCTCTGGTGTTTATCCTTCGGTGATGTGTCCGGTTTTAGCCAGCGTTTACTGGGTTCGCTCTCCGTCAGCATTCGGCTGTCCCCAGCCGACCTGCAAGGCAGCAGGTTGCTATTTTCTTTTAGGGTAGCTACCCTTAGACAACCTTCCTCCCGGGTTGTTGAGCGTCATCTGCCCATGTTACCAGTCATTTTGTTTTTGGACTACTTGGTTTGCCTGCCGTCCAGTTTTGTGTACGGTTTGCTCCGCTAGCCTTTGAAATGTCCCCAATCGAACTACAAGGCAGTAGTGGTTTTACCAAGGATCAAACCCGGATTTCTATAATGGAAGCCGGCGCTTCAATCCATTCGCCCAGACGCTCCTCAAACTTCATTGCTATGACAGTGAAAGACAGAGGATGCTGGAGATTCATTGCAGCCAACCTTCGATGGGGAGACGGTACCTGATAATGATGAATGTCAGCAAAGACGATTCATGCCATCTTCATTAGCATGTGTATCATATTAGTAACACAAGTAATATTAAATGAGACGAAATCAGTATAAGTGATGCATTCAGAGAAATTTATTAAGAGAAATATCAGAGAAATGAGAAACGCTTATCGATTTAAGAGAAGACTGCATTAAAACTATATATCAATGACGAAACACGTAAAAACAAAGTACTGTAGTTTTACAAAATACAAAAACAATGACAGTACACAGCAATTGTATCCTTTGCTTGATAAAGGCCTTTTGGGTTACAACGTTGCTGTATTCCGGAAGGGACAAGCTACTTGATGATGATGATGATATGTAACAACAGCCAGTTTAAAATAATTTTGCAAGTGTTATGGATATATTTATTTATTTTACATTTTGCCTGTGGTATACGGAAGTCTCTACCATTAGATTTGTATTCAAAACGTACATATGTGCTTTTCTATTGCTGTGTTTACTGTTAATTCCTCACTTTAGCACGTTGCCATGTTTCCTGTATACGTTTAGGTCTTCTATTCCCATCCGATTTCCATCACCAGAGAGCTATTCTTGTCAATGTTCTACTGCACATGGAATACATGCCAAATGCACCCCCACGTCGCCTTTCAAGCCCTTGCTGAGTATATGAAAATGAAAATCGTGGCATATCCTTGACAGGACGTAGTCATCAACCACAGTAAATGAGTCATTGATTTTCAGGCACCACTGACATGTTCAGTAGTTTGACATTGCTTTCTGAACGGTGAGGTCTTTTTTACCTTTTGTAAAAATCCCACGGAAACGAATTTGCTTCCAAATTTGCCCACCGTGCGGTTCGAACCAGGTACGCTTGGGTTTATGATGAAGCTCAGACGCTCACTGAGTTTATATATCTAGATTATACTCTCTGAATTTTTCTAATTTTATTCTTATTTTAAATATGTGATCACGTGTACCTCTTATATGTCTAAATCTAATTTGCATTATGTTCACATTTACTTCTATTTTCCAAAACGGTCTTCCAATTACTAATTTTAGTAAGATTTTACTGTCGAGACTAATCATGGCTACTATAGTTGATAGATAATTATATACCTTCCCTTTCAGGTAATAGGATAAATATTGATCTTTCTTCTATTTTGTTATAGCCCTGTTTCATATACTTTTCCTTACATATTGTGTGATATTATATTTTTTATCATTTGCTCTCCTCCGGCTATGTCGAACTCTGCTGAAATCTGATCATATTTTTGAGATTATTCCTGTTTTCAATTTCATTTTACTGCTTATTTAATTTCCCTTATCGAGCGTTCATACTCATTTTCTATATTTCAGTGTTTTCTTTACAATAATTGTTCTCTCTATTTTCATAAATTTTCGCTGCAGTACTTTTTTCATCAGTTTTGAAGGTCTTATTGTTCTGTCAGCGTTCTTCCCATCCTTTTTTCTTACTACATGTAGCTTCGGTTTCAATGTTCTTAGCATTACTTTTATTACTTTGAACATTCATTTCCTTTTCAGTTTGTCATCCTTGGACATTGTTCATGTTTATATTGTATAGTATCTCTTCATTTGCTCTTTTTCATTTTCTTTCTGAGAAGCATATTGTGGAATTTAAATTCATTTTTACCCGTAAAAGAGCCTGAGCGATTTCGTTGTACCAGTTATGCACCTACAATTATTCCAAAACATCCGATTTATGCGATGTTTTTTATTTACTAGGTAGCTTCCTAGGTACTACATCTGTCGCCTCTTACATGTCTTGTAGGTGGCAGTGGTACTATTCTTTGCTTTCCTTGTGGACCCCAGCACCACACGAGCGAGATATGATGTAATGAAAATACATTTCTTGGGTAACCTGATAAATGTTCGCAGTGCTACATATAGTCACCGATAACTGTATCTCTTAGTGTCGCCCGAGTGTCCAGCGTGTTCGTTGCACGTTGGACTACGGGTGACTAGTCCTCTGTAAGTGCGGGTTCAATTCCGCGGGATGGCAGAAAAAGCCACAGATTGCCCAGATTTACGGTGTTCGTGGCACCGAACCGAAGGGTTACGATGTCCATGGCACCGAGGCGAAGAGCTGAAAAGCTCAAGTGCTTCTGGATCGAAAAAAAATCTCTTAGTGTAATTCAAATACAGGTTAAAAAAAGTACGGCTTACTTGGTATGTAAGTCATACAAGTGAGTTGTCTTTAAATACATACTTTAAAAATTATGACTTCATCATAAAAAAAAAATATTATGCTTTTACTGTCATTGTAATACATTCAAATCTATTTAATGTCTATCCAAGACATTCTATTTTGTGAATGTCTTGGTAATACCACTTTGTAGGTTTAGGGTGGTGTAAGACCGAGGAGACATTAGTAGTGTAAAGTAATGTTCACATGGCTAGTGCAGTCATTGCGCAACTGTTTAAGCTAGGATTTTTTCTTATAACCCCGATATGAAAGAACTCATTGACCTTGGTGGTTATCGAACCCGGGTCTGCCTAATGGAAGCCCGTGCTCTAGTCCGCTTGGCCAGACGCTTCTTCCTACCTTCATCATAGCGTCGTATTAAAACAAGAAATCAATCGCAAAACTTATCTAACAAATTCATCAACAAAATCAACCTTAGTATTAAACAACAACAACAGCAACCTCAACCAACATTAACAATATAATCAAACAGCAACCTTAACCAACATTAACAATACAATCAAACAGCAACCTTAACCAACATTAACAATACAATCAAACAGCAACCTTAACCAACATTAACAATATAATCAAACAGCAACCTTAACCAACATTAACAATACAATCAAACAGCAACCTTAACCAACATTAACAATACAATCAAACAGCAACCTTAACCAACATTAACAATACAATCAAACAGCAACCTTAACCAACATTAACAATACAATCAAACAGCAACCTTAACCAACATTAACAATACAATCAAACAGCAACCTTAACCAACATTAACAATACAATCACACAACAACAACAACCAACATTAACAATATAATCAAACAGCAACCTTAACCAACATTAACAATACAATCAAACAGCAACCTTAACCAACATTAACAATATAATCAAACAGCAACCTTAACCAACATTAACAATACAATCAAACAGCAACCTTAACCAACATTAACAATACAATCAAACAGCAACCTTAACCAACATTAACAATACAATCAAACAGCAACCTTAACCAACATTAACAATACAATCAAACAGCACAACCTTAACAACATTAACAATACAATCAAACAGCAACCTTAACCAACATTAACAATACAATCAACACAACAACAACCAACATTAAAACTACAATCAACAACAACAACAACAACCAACATTAACAATTCAATCTAAAACAACAACAGAGCGACAACCAACAATAATAACAACATCAAACAACAACAGCAACAAAGGCACTACCAATTCTCTTACCTCACGAATAATGAGAACGTTGAGAACTGTTATTGTTACAAACGGTAAAAAACTGTAAACAAGTGTATCTACCCATGGCCAAACTTCTTCTATCAGTTGTTTGAACTGGTTGCCAGCCCTGCACAAATTCGTGCCGTGCTCCTTGATAGACGTGTAACATAAATATGTCAATACGTGATAAAATAAAGAACATGCATCTCAATTTGTACAGATTATAATTATTTTTCAATCTCGAATTATTCAAATTATTTTCGAATCTCGAATTTTTCAATTATATTTCGAAAATCGAGATAAACTTGCTATTTTAACTTAGAAGGGTAACACGTGTCTTATTGTAATAAAGTTTAGTTGTCGGATCATATCACTGCACGCGAACCAATTATCCATAAATGCTTCGATCTTCCCCTTGTGACGACTAATGACCCCGGTTCTTTGTTGGTTTACGATCTTCTTTGACTACCAGCATAAGTGTTCTTGTCTAGCTACACACCACTTGACTTGTAATTCTTGCAGGCTGGCTAGTGTTGTAGATTGACCCATATTACTTGAAATATGTACATGTACTCTCTGGTTCAGTCTGGTTCATTGCTCGCCTCGTTGTAAAGCAGACTATAGTTGCGTTCATTTCTCTGGTTCAGTCTGGTTCATTGCTCGTCCTCGTTGTAAAGCAGACTATAGTTGCGTTCATTTCTCTGGTTCAGTCTGGTTCATTGCTCGCCTCGTTTGCAATAAGTTTAGTTGTCGGATTTATCTTCATCTGCCGTTGAAGCAATTAGTCTCACCTATCGCTGGTTCATTCTCCCGTTGTGACGACTAATGACCCCGGTTCAGTTGGTTCATTCTCTCTTGCTACAGCATAAGTGTTCTTGTCTCAGCTACAATCTGGTTATTCTCGCACTGCTATGTTGTAGATCAGACTATTAGTTGCTTCATGTCTCTCTGGTTCAGTCTGGTTCATTGCTCGTCCTCGTTGTAAAGCAGACTATGTTGCGTTCATTCCTTTACACCTGCATGTCCTGGCACCAAAATAAAACTGATCTTTGTCAGCTTAGATCTCCCAGCGACTCCATCGTGGTCTCTGAGCCCACCTGTTTCAATCTTCCTGAGGATACTCATTGTCACTGAGAAAACATGCATGATCTGCCGCTATATCAGAGGGCCAGCCAATGGACAGAGCTGACATCGTGAACGCCCTCATAGAGCGTGGCGCAGAGAAGACCTTCATCTAAACCAATCCACGTCAACTACTAGATTGCAGAAGCTGGGTTTAAAGATTGGTGTGGAAAGAAAAGAACGGTACAACAGGTATACGAGTAGGCTATCAATCAAAATAGAACTGGTACGGTCAGTCGCTGGATGCTGTTAGAGATATTGCGAAGGAGATCGGAACACGTATGGACATGTCCGGAGTGTAATGAAGATATTCCAAACTGAAACTGAAACATGCATGGATACAAGTCTGTGGTTCAAGCCAGACCATCGCTTAAGTTACTGCTATGACTTCCATAGTGAGACAGTTCGTAATCACAGCAAAACCACCACTGCCTTTCTTTACAATATTCTCGCCGACTTGAGCAGTGAAAGCCACGAGCTCCGCACATATGGAATCGCCGAACCGCCCGTATAAATGATTACATCATTCTCAGATGAGTTCTCAGAGAATTAATGCCTGAACTTCTGCCTCCACGATCAATGAGTTGTCTTGTCTGCATTCTTTATCAAGGTTGATAAATACCGAAAACGATGTATTGATTCTGTATTGTAACTTAGATGAATGGCACATGACGGCAGCTACTGCAAGACTGCCCACTCCCAGCAGGCCTGAGAAACAAAACCTGGCCGGAAAATACCGACCTAAATGAGAAGCTATACGGAGTACGGAGTCCTAAAAAGAACAGCAGAATTAATGGAGAAATCTGGTTCATCAGTCTAAGCGGGGGTCGAGAACAGAGAGAAGATGAACGGCACTCATCATATTGTAACTTTGAGGATCGCCCTCATAAGCTGACAGATCCATTCAATAGTTTACTGTCTCACCACGGTCCACCTGCTCTAGTAAGTGTTTGGAGCTTTGGGTGAATTTCCAACAAGGATATCCCAAACAGAAATCTTCCTGATGCTACAAATAAGAATTAGAAAATTATAGTATTTTTACATATAAAGAGACAAGAAGGGCTGGAAGTATTCGGACAAAGAGGTGAGGAGGAAGACCACGGAGAAGATGGGTTCATGATGTAACTGGTCGTTTGAACATGACGGCTGCAGAGGCTGGATATCTGGCTTATGAGATAGAGAAATTTCGAAAGACTGTTTTAACGTTGCAAAGTTCTGCTCAGGACATGCTATGTGATGCTGATATCACAAACTACTCGAGACGTACTCTTGGCTTCTCATTGACGAGACATGTATTCAAACAAACGAATGCTTGGTAGAGCGTAAATTCCAATCAAGTACAGTTTATTAACCCTTTTCTCTTCTTAGCCGATATATCGGCTCACAATATTTTGTAATATGACGAAAAGCGGGTATACTGGCTTGTTATGTATACATTGCAAAGTAAGTGCGTCTGAAGGTAAAAGGAATTACAAGTTAATTGCATATCCTTTACAGGACTTTGTGAATCAACACCAGCTTTATATCGCTGTTTGTGATTTTTCTAGGCATTATTACGTTCAGTAGTTTGCCATTGCTTTCTGAAAGGGTGGTGCCATCGTCCTTTGTTAAAATCCACGCGAAACAATTTGCAACCAAATTGTCCGCAGGGTGATTCTAAAAGGAATTAGGAAGTTAAAGGTTAAGCTGAGAACTTTTCACTGTCTGGGCCACATCTTACACATGGTTGTTGATCGAATTTCCATGGATTTTATTTATGGAAAGCTGATCGCTGGGAGTATCCTGACTGGGAGACCCCAAACTCGATGTAAGAAGATCTGTTAGTGGCAAGATTATCAATCTCTTGACATGCACACATGAATATATAAAACAGCTCTCGCTATGTCGCATTACGCTAATCCGTCCCACAAGTGCGTATACTAGAGGTATAGTAAATGTAAAGAAATAACACATGTATTACAACAGCTTCAAGTAGTAGTATTTCCCTTGCGGAACGTTGCATTAATCATAACTCTCCTGAAAAGCTCGCTGTCTCTTGCAAGTTCTCCTGTTTATTCCAGCGGCATGTTCAATGTTTCTTTGCTGTCCTGCTGCCACCTTCGTCTTGGTCGTCCCCTGCTCATTTCCCAGAAACCATGTCTTCCATTACCTTTCTCTCTAAAGCAATGTGGCGTTTAATGTGGCCAAAATATTTCATCTTCCAGTATATGATGTTATTTATGAGCCAATGCTCCTTGATATGCAATCTTGTAGGCGTCTTTGTTTCTTCTCTTCTCTGTCCAGGATGTTCCAAAAACTTTTCTATAGCATCTTGTTTCTAAAGCTTCAATTTTGTTTTCAAATGTTTGTGTTATGGTCCACAATTTACATCCATGTGTATAAAAATGTTTTTGAAAATATTTGAGAAATAATGAGCATCTCATTGTAACTTACTTCAAATATTTCCACCGTCCAGAAAAAGTGAGCATTTAAAACCAACATGAGTAGAAATAAAAATATGATGACTTTTCTAGCTCTGGACATATTACACATTGAGCAGGCTTGGAAGGGGAAACATACCACGATGTACCTGTAACATAGAATAACAATACTATAGTTATTTCTCACTTGGGTTATTTGGTTCTTAAATATGAAATAATGCAGTTAATGATGAAGTAACGTGCACACGTAATGAGTCATCTGATTTCTCATATCTTAATTTTGTTATATCATTTGTAGAAAATTGAGCGTCTATTAGTTAGGGGATGTGGCCATCTCAACCGATCGGTTAGAAGTTTACTACATTCACTGCATTCACCCACAGCCAGGCTCTAGCACAGGCCAGACAACTGGTCGGGTATTCCCTGACCTAGATAAGAAAAGGGATCTGGAAATTACAGATGTTTGATAGAACACTGCGCGTTTTTTTGCAATTTTATTCAATTTGGTGAGTCTATGGTTATTTATTGGTGAAAAATATTTATAATATTGATATTCCTTATTGTTAAACTTAACTTGTTGCATAATATAACTTCGAGTTAACATTTTGTGCTGATTTTAAAATGAATTCGTCTATATACACCAATACTGGAATGGAGGTCACGTGGTGTAGTTGTGGTCTGATTTCCCATAATTCTTCCTGAGCCCGAAGGCCCAGTAGTTTATAGTTGGCTCTGGCTATAGCCTGTCTGTGGCTAGAGCTGCTATGATTCACCACACGTTTATAGATACTTCCATCCATGTCACCAGCCGTGTGTTGCCGTGGCCCTCAAGCAAACAAAGAATAGTACCACTGTCGCCTACAAGGAATGTCGTAAGAAGCAACAGAGGTCAAGGCCAAGGGAAGCTACCCTAGTAAATAAAAATCGTTGCAGAAATGGGATGTGCTGGCCTACTTGGAGGTACTATACAATAATTTCGTCCTTGTGTGTGCTTGTCACTAATGGATGTGTCAAGATGTAATCACATTTCTTTCATCCTTTCCAACCATCATGATTTACATCACTGAAAATACATCCACTACTCGTTAGAGTTTTTCAGTCCATTTCGAATGTCCGGACTGTCAATTAGTTGTCAATAAATTTCCCTTAACTTCTACAACGAAAAATAGTGATGATAGGAGAGGAACAAATGATGGAAGAAAACTAGTCACGACAAATATGAAGTGTTTACGCAGAACACTGGAGGTAACAAGAAAAGACCGTTTAAGAAATGAAGACATCAGGAAAAAGTGAGTACAACATCAGTACTGAACTTCATCAAGAAACAACCAATTAAATGGTTCAGCCATTAAAGCAGGTTACCAAGAGACAGTGCACCTCAAAGAGCAAAGTTGTTTCGATCTTCTTCTTCTTTGCGTTCGTTCTTTACGACCAATTTTAATCACTCTTTGTGATATGTTTGATCTTTGTCAAGAACGTGTATACGTTGCACATTGTTTGGTAGGCCCCTAAACGCATAGAATTCTAGACGTTTAGGACATGTGCATCCGATTTCAGCCAAACCTCCTTAGTCGCCTCTTACGACATGCGTGGCAGGTAACAGTGATTCTATTCTTCACACCCCAAATTTGGGTTCCGGTAATCACTTGGGCGGTTGTTTCGATAAAATGGATACAAAGCAAAAAGCGGCCACTCAAAAGTAGGACCTCATGTAACAGGGTTCCACTGTTACTTAGAGAGTAGGGTCGGAGGTCAACCAACTTACATTCTTCGGTGTCCTTGGCCCATTTAGTTAATAAGTAAATATCTTGTTTACCAGACATACTACAGGGTGTTCAAGATAAAAGTAGCCCCATTGAAAATCAAAAGTTGCCAGTTACGCATTACGTTTTGTATTGCTCGTATTTACTATTTTAACCGGTTCTGACTAGCTTATCCTTTCGTCACAAAAAGACTCGCACAATTGACCTATAGCACGTAATAATTTAACCTTCTCATTTAATAAACATATGCCAGATTGGCTCCCGTGACGAGGCTACTTTTATATTGAACACCCTGCACTACTGACTGGTAGAGTACTCATATTCAAGTGGGTGACTTATCCCGTGGAGTTGGACGTCGTACGGTTAAGACAGGTACATGGAGCCCAGAGTAGGGGCTGCTGGGTAGTTTTAGTTGGTACCCATATAGATTTACGGTGAGTGGAAACAATTAGGAGAGGAGATACGAAAGAGAGAGGACCGTTTTTACTGAGTGAAATATATAGAGCTTATGGAGATTATAGCTTGAGATGCTAAACTAATGGTATAATTGATTTAGACGTTGTGATAGTAGTGTGTACCCACAACGGAGGATTCTTGAACATTGCGTTAATAGCTTGAGATGCTAAACTAGTGGTATAATTGATGTATACGTTGTGATAGTAATGTGTACCCACAACGAAGATCCAGAACTTTATCTAGTAGTAGAAATCCCTTCTTGACGACCTCTCACCGAACCAGGACGACCGGGAACAGATTAGAATTGAGCGCCTCCGAGATTTCAAGTAAAATTGACGTTTCGGGGAACCAAATTGCTCCTCAGCCTAACCGCCTCAATTACCGAAAAGCTATAGAGGGTACGACCAAGCCAGGGACCCCTAATCATCTGGTTTCTTACAGAGAGAAGCATACCTTCATGAAGACACGCCTAGGTAATGAGCTTTTGTTAAAATCGTGTGTTATCTAATAAAATTAAGACTGAGGACATATTAGAATTGGGCGGGTACAGTAAATATTATAAGTTAGTTGCTAGAAATTGTAAGAATTCAATTTGGAGATGGAATTCTTCCAATTTCTTTTTGTTTGTTGTTGGTATTCACTAGCCATTGAGTTCCTCTAATTGTATACATTTTCCGAGAACGATACTTGTGTGCTTCTTAGTCTCATATCAGTCGAGAGAGTCTGTATGTGCAATTTTCCTGATTTTTGTTACAAATAAACTTCGTATACGTTGAGAAACGGCCTAGTGTATAATTAATGTTAGTCAGTTGTCATGTGTAAGACTTGGCGTCAGACTATATTATACGTGCGTTCTTTCTTCGCATTCTTTTCTTGTTCTTCTATTCTTCTACCCATCCGAGGAGTAGTGTACCAGTGATATCATCAGGACTGCTACACTCATAGATAACAGAGCGACAACAGACACTATTTATGAAGTGCACACAAGGGGCTTGTTTTAGAACTCTCGTCTTATCCTGCCGCTTTGAGGCAAAACAAGATTGGAAAAAGAAAAGATAAAGAAAGCACATTTCCTTTAACTCATTCAACGAAATAAGTGATTTTTGTGGTCCAGAAAGCCATTTCATCAATTGTCTACATACCGACTCTGACTGGACATTCAGGAGCATACACATGTAATCAGTGTTCATGAGCGTGTAGTTATGTAGTATCAGTCATGACAGGTTGTGACAGAATAGTCACAGCCGCCCTAAAATAGGAGAATGACTAAAAAAAAAGAGCATTGAAGTGCACGATTGACCAAAAGAACATGATGGTCGATGTATGCAATTAGTGATGATCTTTCTCTCTCTCGACAAAATGTTATGAGGAGAGATCAGGTTGAGAAAACTTTGGTATCTGTTATGGTTTGACCAAATTTAAAATGAATCTAAAGTGATATGCTTTTAAGGGAGACTCTGGTCTGGAAATGTTTTTCGTTGTTTTCATATTAATGTACAATTTGTATAACAATTTTGAGAGATTATGACTTTGAAATTTTGTGTTTGGCGGCCTTTTTGTATTGTTTTCATGGCAACGATTTGCCATTTTTTTTAAAACTAACCTTTTTCTACTCTTCTAAGTCATCATCTCTCAAAATTATTATACAAATTCTACATTAATATAAAAACACCCAAATTAATTTCTTGACATGTATACCCCAAATCCCCCTTAATAAATGTGTAAATATAGTAATGTTAAATATATATCATGGAAAGAGAGAACAAATAGATCAATCCAGAAAGAACTCAAAGTCAAAGACAACTGGCTGATACTACACATAAGGAAGAGAAAATTGAGGTAGTTTGAATATATAAAAAGACATGAAGGGCTGGAGAAGATATTCATGGGAAGAGGCATACCGGCAAAGAGAAGAAGAGGAAGACCACATAGAAGATGGATTCAAGATGTATCTGATGGTTTGAACATGACGGCTGCAGAGGCAGGCGTATGAGTGAGAGAAATTCCGGAGGACTGTTGGGGTGGCAAAGTTCTGCTCAGGACAAGCTATTTGATGATGATGATTTTAAATATATGTTAACAAAGTTGACCTGAAACTAAATTGTAACGTTTCCGACTATTGAATTTTAAGATTTAACTAAAATGAAATGTTCAATTGCTTATGATTTCATATTGATTTAAATTGTTGAGTCAAGGGAACACTAGAATCTTGTTTGGAATGATATTGGAAAGAAAACAATTATGATAGGATACATCACAATATCCTGTTATAATGTTTTCTCTCATTTAATTTAAACTTATTTTAAAGCACGGTTAAGTGAAAGAAAAATTAATGTTTGTGAAAAAAAATGAAAATCGTGTCATATCCATTACAGGACGTAGCCATCAACCATAGTAAACGAGTCGTTGGTTTTTTTAGGCACCACTTATACGTTCAGTCGTTTGACATTGCTTTCTGAACTGTGAGGGCTATTATTAACCTTTCGTTTTTGTTTTTTCGATCCAGAAGCACTTGAAATTTTCAGCTCTTCGGCTCGGTGCCATGGACATCGTAACCCTTCGGTTCGGTGCCACGAACACCGTAAATCTGGGGAATCTATGACTATTTCTGCCATCCCGCGGAATTGAACCCGCACACACAGAGGGATAGTCACCCTAGTCCAACGCGCTACGAACACGCTGGGCAGACGGACAACCTTTCATTAAAATCCCACGGAAATGAATTTTTTTCTTTCAAATTGCTTGCCGAGGAATTTGAACCAGGTACGCTTGGGTGTTGATCGAGCTCACTACCTTAAGCTACAGAATCTTAAGCTACAGAATCTTAAGCTACAGAATCTTAAGCTACATAATCTTAAGCTACAGAATCTTAAGCTACAGAATCTTAAGCTACATAATCTTAAGCTACAGAATCTTAAGCTACAGAATCTTAAGCTATATAATCTTAAGCTACAGAATCTTAAGCTACAGAATCTTAAGCTACAGAATCTTAAGCTACATAATCTTAAGCTACATAATCTTAAGCTACAGAGGCCAACTGTACAATATGTTTGAACTATATCAAATAGGTTTTTCATTTTATAACCAGCAAATAATTGTTTTGTTTTTGGTCGATCATCTCACTACTACCCGGTTGTAGTCCAATATCAAGAACTGATTATCAAAGGATTATTATTTCAATCGTTACCGAATGTGTCCTTAACTTGTCGAGAGGGTAGAGCTTGATTGAGTTTCTCAATGAACATAAGAGTTATTATTGCAGTGGTATTACTAGAAGTGACTCCCAAGGAAGAAACATCAAAGAGTAGAAATAGATACAGAGACACACACATCCAATATAAGAAACGAAAATATATGTTAAGTTGATCCAGCGATTCAAGGCGTTTGGAGCTTTGTGTTGTAAAATTAAATATGGAAGCATGAGGGGCAGAGTTAGAAGTGTGATGAATCAATTTTCCAGGGGAACCATCAGTATGCATACCAATCGACATATGTTGGGAGATACTGAGCACCCATGAGTCTGCCTGGGGTGCAATGACAACAATTCAGTAACCAAATACCCACTCCATGTTGAGAGTTTAAGCATGGGGACTAGGGACCCAACCTTCTTGAAACAACTATTATACTATTAAGAAACGGATATCCTAGCCTCACAATATAAAACTCAAATAAACTGTAAAAAGCTATCGCTAAAGAGCAATAAACGCACGAAGGAAAGAAAGATGTGGGGGACTGACTGTCCGCGAGACAGACTCAAAACTTTTCCTTTATTCCGAAAGTTTGGATGCCCTGTCCTACACGTGAATGGCACCATACACGGGTAGAGGGTGTATGGCACCATACACGGGTAGAGGGTGTATGTCACCATACACGGGTAGAGGGTGTATGCACCATACACGGGTAGAGGGTGTATGACACCATACACGGGTAGAGGGTGTATGGCACCATACACGGGTAGAGGGTGTATGGCACCATACACGGATAGAGGGTGTATGACACCATACACGGATAGAGGGTGTATGGCACCATACACGGATAGAGGGTGTATGCACCATACACGGTAGAGGGTGTATGACACCATACACGGGTAGAGGGTGTATGACACCATACACGGATAGAGGGTGTATGGACACCTACACTGGTAGAGGTGTATGACACCATACACGGGTAGAGGGTGTATGGCACCATACACTGGTAGAGGGTGTATGGCACCATACACTGGATAAGGTGTATGACACACACGGATAGAGTGTATGGCACCATACACGGATAGAGGGTGTATGACACCATACACGGATAGAGGGTGTATGACACCATACACGGATAGAGGGTGTTTGACCATACACGGATAGAGGGTGTATGACACCATACACTGGTAGAGGGTGTATGACACCATACACGGGTAGAGGGTGTATGACACCATACACGGATAGAGGGTGTATGCCACCATACACGGATAGAGGGTGTATGGCACTATACACGGAAGAGGTATGAACCACACAGATAGGGTGTATGGCACCATACACGGGAAGAGGGTATATGACACCATACACGGGTAGAGGGTGTATGGCACCATACACGGGAAGAGCTATAGACAATACACGGTAGAGGTGTATGACACCATACACTGGTAGAGGGTGTATGGACCATTATTACGTTCAGTAGTTTGAGATTGCTTTCTGAACGGATGGTGCCATCGTTCTTTGTAAAAATCAACGCGAAACAATTTGCGACCAAACTGTCCGCAGCGTGATTCAAACTCAGAACGTCGGGTTAATAGACAGATCACTATCCCGTAGGCCACATGACGCCACCAAAGATCATTTACACATCACAATAAGAATGATCAAAATGGTCTTACAGAACGTTCCAAACAAACATAACAAGACTCGAAATCGGAAACAAAAAAATCTGAGACGGAAGAATAACTTTGGATTTGAAACATAAAATCTACTAAGTCTTTATAGAGCTGTAACAATTAAAGTGCTAACATAAGATCTCAAGAATAACAGCATCGACATAACATCGATACTATAAATGTAGTCGACAGAAAAGAATACTAAAGAATAAAGTGTAATGATCGTAGCTAATGGAAGAAACACAATTAACATGATCTAAAGACTGGATTTGTCATTATTAGAAAAAGCTTACTGGTATGCATTATAGAATTTGAAACTACTACTAAAAGAGTCAGTCGATTATGCATAACAGAAACTTGGAAAAATATGACGTTGATAAATGTATACACTTACAACAGACAACCAAGAGGATAATGTTAAAGAAAGTTTTTTACAACTAATCTCGCCCGCCTGCCCAGCGTATTGGTAGCGCGTAGGCCGACGGGTGAAAGCCCCGGTGAGTGCGGTTCAATTCCACGGGCTGGCAGAAAAGCCATAGGTCCTCCAGATTACGGTGTTCGTGGCGCCGAACTGAAGGGTTTCGATGTCCATGGCACCGAGCTGAAGAGCTTTCAGCTCAAGTGCTTCTGGATCGAAAAGAAAGAAATAAATAAGTCAACTAACTCAAAGATGTAATAGATGAAAATCGTGGCATATCCTAAAGGACGTAGCCATCAACCACAGTAAACAAGTCGTTGATTTTCTAGGCACCACTTATACGTTCAGTAGTTTGCCATTGCTTTCTGAACGGGTGGCGCCATCGTCCTTTGTTAAAATCAACGGAAACAATTTGCAAGCAAACTGTCCGCAGCGTGATTCGAACTCAGAACGTCGGGGTTAATAGACCGAGTCACTAACCCCTAGGCCACAGACGCCACATGTAATAGATACAACACCCACAAGGATATATTTGTGTGTGTGTGGAGATTTCAATACAACAAATTAAATTATCTAGAGGAAGGGGCATACCAAGAAAAAGATGGGTTGATGGAATTACAGACATCTTAAAACTCCACAATACCATAGCATATCAAGCAACCGAGCGTTCACTATCTCGGAAACCGATCATCAGTTAAACCTGCTACGCGTAACGGCACAAAAATCAGAGAAGGACACAAGAAAGAATAACAAAATAGGTAGAAAGCAGACATAAGCATGTATCAGGAATAGAAAGCGTGTATGCTATTTTTCTAATGATAATTGCAGTAGAGAAATCAGTTTAGTTAGGAGAAGCAAATAAATGCAGATAAGTAGCACTAACATTCACAGAAACAGACACATCCAAACAAAGGTGAAAATCATTCGACAAGAAAACACAATATCACATATATAAATATTACAAAGCGCCTGCAAGTAATTTCTCCATACCTCTCTGTCCTGGCCAATTCTATCAATCTCTTCTATTGAATTGAGTCCGGTATTTCTTGTATCTCTCAGAAAAATTGAATCCAGGGTTTTCCTTTTGCGTCCTATCTTCTTCTTCTTTGCGTTCGTTCTTTACAACCAATTTTAATCACTCTTTGTGATATGTTTGATCTTACCAAGAACGTGTATACGTTGCACATTGGTTTGGTGGGCCCTAAACGCATAGACGTCTACACGTTTAGGACATGTGCATCCGATTTCAGACAAACCTCCTTAGTCGCCTCTTACGACATGCGTGGCAGGTAACAGTGGTTCTATTCTTTACACACCAAATTTGGGACTCGGTAACCACTCGGGCGTGCTTTCTATCTTTTTTGAACCCTTTCTCTACATCTGTAATGACCGTTTTGGTATTCTTTGATTCTTACTTCTCAATGTGTGCCCAACATATCTCCATCGTCTCCTTCTTATAATAGTTGTTAAAATCAAAAGACCATGTATTAATAAACAATGAAGATGCAACAAGAGAACAAGCAATCATAAGTTATAGAGGAGTAGAGTGCGACATTGATCATTTCCTGATTGTAACACAAGCAGAATATAAAACTCAAGAGATCTGAACACAGTAAGACACAAATATCATATAAAGCAATGAAGAGAATTATTTCAAATAAAAGAGATCAAGGAAAAGTATCAGGAATTAAAAAAACAAAAACAAACATGATAAATAGCGAGTCATGTGGGAACCATGATAAATAGCGAACCATGTGAGAACTGTGATAAATAGCGAACTATGTGGGAACCATGATAAATAGCGAACCATGATGGAACCATGATAAATAGCGAACCATGATGGAACCATTATAAATAGCGAACCATGTGGGAACCATGATGAATAGCGAACCATGTGGGAACCATGATAAATAGCGAACCATGTGGGAACCATTATAAATAGCGAACCATGTGGGAACCATTATAAATAGCGAACCATGTGGGAACCATGATAAATAGCGAACCATGTGGGAACCATGATAAATAGCCAACCATGTGGGAACCATGATAAATAGCGAACCATGTGGGAACCATGATAAATAGCGAACCATGTGGGAACCATGATAAATAGCGAACCATGTGGGAACCATGATATATTGTGAACCATGTGGGAACCATGATAAATAGCGAACCATGTGGGAATCATTATAAATAGCGAACCATGTGGGAACCATGATAAATAGCGAACCATGTGGGAACCATGATATATTGTGAACCATGTGGGAACCATGATGAATAGCGAACCATGTGGGAATCATTATAAATAGCGAACCATGTGGGAACCATGATAAATAGCGAGCCATGTGGGAACCATGATAAATAGCGAACCATGTGGGAACCATGATGAATAGCGAACCATGTGGGAACCATGATAAATAGCGAACCATGTGGGAACCATTATAAATAGCGAACCATGTGGGAACCATTATAAATAGCGAACCATGTGGGAACCATGATAAATAGCGAACCATGTGGGAACCATGATAAATAGCGAACCATGTGGGAACCATGATAAATAGCGAACCATGTGGGAACCATGATAAATAGCGAACCATTCGAACCTTGTATATTGTGAACCATGTAACCAGAAAAATACGAATCCAGGGAATTCCTTATAATGCGAACCATTGACCATGTAATAGCGAATGTTAAACCAGATTTTAATCACTTTTGTGATATGATAATCCCAACCAGAACCCATATATAAATAGCAAACCATGTTGGGACCATGATAAATGCTTAGACGACACTTTAAAGGGGACAATGAATATTTCAGATATTTTAGTGTTGTAACATGCGTGACACAGGTAAACAAGTGGTTACTTTTCATTAACACCAAAATTGGGACATCGGTGACCATCAATGGGCGTGCTTGTATCATTTGAACCCATTCTCTACATCTGTAAGACCGTAAATCAATGGTATTCTTTGATTCTTACTTCCAATGGTGACTCCAATATGACTCCATAGTCTCCATTATAAATAGTGTTAAAATCAAAGACCAATGGTAACTAATAAACAATGAAGATGCAACAAGAGAACAAGCAATCATAAGCATAGAGTGAACATAATAGTGACATCATTGATCAATTTCCAATAGTGATAAACCATGAATATAAAACTCAAGAATCATGGTCACAAGGTAAGACACAAATATACATAAAGCAAAGGAAAAAAACTATTTAAATCAAAGAATCAAAGTGAAAAGTATCAGAATTAGAACATCAAAAATCAAAAACATGATAAATAGCGAACCATGTAGGAACACAATGAGTAAATCAGGGGCATCTGGGAATCAGTAGGAAATAATCTTAGACTAAACATAATGTAACACAAGGAAATAATATTAGAATCAGTGTAGAATATCCAATAGGAAATCAGGTGAACATCCAATAGTGAACATCCAATGGTGAACATCCAATAGTGAACATCCAATAGTGAACATCCAATGGTGAACTTTCAATAGTGAACTCCAATAGTGAATATCCAATGGTGAACATGTCAGGTTTTGAAGAAGATTCAGTTTCAGTTTCAATATACATATATATAGATATACTCATAAAGCAATGACAAACTACTGAATGTATAAGTGGTGCCTAGAAAATCAACAACTCGTTTACTGTGGTTGATGGCTACGACCTGTAAAATGTAAAATACATTCTAAGTCTGTATACAGTAAAGATGATGTAAAACATACTACGCAATAAATTCTAGTCAGTGGCATTGTGGAAACAAGTCACTCAATGCTATATAGAGCTAATACATTTATATGACAGTGACTCATGGCAACGAACAGACAAATGGTAGGACATTGGAAGCCACAGAAATGTGGTTTCTCAGAAAAATGTTGAAAGTTCCATGGACAGCTAGAAAGACCAATGAAGAGATCTTTCCGGAGACAGATTCATATCCGAATCTCATCAATAAAATAAGAAGCAGACAATCAATGTTATTCGGATATATAATTAGAAGAGGCAGTTTAGAACAATTGGTTACAACAGACAAAAAACAAGGGAAAAGAAATAGATGGAGACAAAGGGACAAAATCCCGTACGGCTTGAAATTGTGGTTCGGCAATGGTACGGTGACGGAGTTGATGGATTTTATCAGAGACAGACCGATATGGAGAGACATGATCGCTTACCCCAGCTGCATGGCACTAGATGGATTGAAACAGTAAATAATTAAACATATTAATACTATTAACATGGTCAATAATGAAATATCTTTCATTGAACAAGTCTTATCTTCTAGTAAATGTGTAACCTAAAACAAACTGGACAAACGTGTAACTAATTTAACTAATCAACAAACAGCACTTTTACATTACTATTGTACTAGCATTGTCTTGTCTTCAGAAAGTAATGTTAACAAGAAATCCAAAGTCGACAGCTACAGGAAATTGACAGGAGAGCTCTTTTAGTTCGCTCTTCAGATTTCAGAGAGTTTTTTTTCGGGAACCGTTTCAGACGATAATCAATATAAGGAAGATTCTATTTGGTTCAGATACTCAAGGATGTACCGAAGAGATCGATAAATGAGATTGATAATTCAATTGTTTTTCTACATACCAGTCATGACTCTTAAGATTGGAAATCATAGTAACATCAGATAGTGGTACCAGAGTTGATTGATTGATATGACCATCATCATTGGTTCCATCAAGGGGGAATGAACGTGCGGATAGGCTTGCAGGAATGACTGCTGTACAAAGCGGGCGAACAATGGACCAGGCTGATATTATAAGTTCCTTAAGGAAGAGACATCAAGTGCTTTTAACAAATTGTCAAATATATGGAAGTCCAATTCACTCAGCAAGCACTTAAAATTAAAGATCTTTAACTCTTGTGTGATTCCAGTATTAACTTATGGATGCGAGAGTTGGAAAGCAACAAAAGCTCTAGAAAGAAAATTAGATAACTTTGAGAATAAATGTCTTAGAAGAATATTGAACCTCAAATGGTCAGATTTCAGACCCAATACACAAATAAGACAAGAGACCAAGCAAGAAAATGTATCAAATTTTATAAGAAAGCGCCGCTGGAACTACATCGGTCACACACTTAGAATGGATGAGAGAAGACTCCTTACCAATCCCTCATATGGACACCAGAGGGAAAGAAAACGAGGAAGACCAAGAGAGACTCTGCGTAGAACCATCACCAGAGAAGGCTCAACGATGGGTCTAGTAAACATTAAAGACCTAAAACAGATAGCAACGAACCGCGAGACATGGAGAACTATGACCTCTGCCCTATGCGCCGCCCACAGGACCAAGAAGAAAGACTAACTAACTAAGGAAGAGAGGACGTGTACATGATTCACGAAATAGCGGTGAATACAACACTAACCAGACTGCAAGAACTCAAAGTTAGGTGTGGTGTAGCTCGACAAGAACGCTATGCTGGCAGACAAAGAAGAATTGTAAACCAACAAAGAACCGGTGTCGTTAGTCGACACACGCTGATGGACATACTGAGGAGAGATCGGAGCACTTATGGACTAATTTGTTCGACGTGCAGTGATGGTGATCCGACGACTAAACTAAACTAAACCATCATCATTGCACTTCGGTGAGTAACCATGTGTGCTCCGATCTCTTTATTATACATGAAGATCTCAGCTGCAGTGCACGAACTCCGTAGCACCGGTGAGGATCCCTGATGAAATTTTGAAGATGGTGAAGATATTTTGTAGGAATTGATTGTTAATATTTTTCTAATGAACGTTGCCCGGGCAACGGCTTTCCATACTGCTTTTCTCGATTGTGAACTGCCACGGGTTCTTTAACGTGATCAAATTGAGCACTAGACCTACATTTTATCGTCCATCTTCGATAGGACTAGAAACTTGATCTCAGTTACACTGCGATCAGGGATCTCTGGTAAAATATCCAGATGGCTCGACGAGGGAGTGAAACTGGTACCTTTGACATGAAAGACGAGCATATCATACGCTGAGAGACCCAGGAGAACCAGAGTAACATCAGATAGTGGTACCAGAGTAACATCAGATAATGGTACCAGAGCAACATCAGATAGTGGTACCAGAGTAACATCAGATAGTGGTACCAGAGTAACATCAGATAGTGGTACCAGAGAACATCAGAAGGTACCAAGTAACATCAGATAGTGGTACCAGAGTAACATCAGATAGTGGTACCAGAGTAACATCAGATAGTGGTACCAGAGTAACATCAGATAGTGGTACCAGAGTAACATCAGATAGTGGTACCAGAGTAACATCAGATAGTGGTACCAGAGTAACATCAGATAGTGGTACCAGAGTAACATCAGATAGTGGTACCAGAGTAACATCAGATAGTGGTACCAGAGTAACATCAGATAGTGGTACCAGAGTAACATCAGATAGTGGTACCAGAGAAACATCAGATAGTGGTACCAGAGTAACATCAGATAGTGGTACCAGAGTAACATCAGATAGTGGTACCAGAGTAACATCAGATAGTGGTACCAGAGTAACATCAGATAGTGGTACCAGAGTAACATCAGATAGTGGTACCAGAGTAACATCAGATAGTGGTACCAGAGTAACATCAGATAGTGGTACCAGAGTAACATCAGATAGTGGTACCAGAGTAACATCAGATAGTGGTACCAGAGTAACATCAGATAGTGGTACCAGAGTAACATCAGATAGTGGTACCAGAGTAACATCAGATAGTGATACCAGAGTAACATCAGATAGTGGTACCAGAATAACATCAGATAGTGGTACAGGTAACATCAGATAGTGGTACCAGAGTAACATCAGATAGTGGTACCAGAGTAACATCAGATAGTGGTACCAGAGTAACATCAGATAGTGGTACCAGAGTAACATCAGATAGTGGTACCAGAGTAACATCAGATAGTGGTACCAGAGTAACATCAGATAGTGGTACCAGAGTAACATCAGATAGTGGTACCAGAGTAACATCAGATAGTGGTACCAGAGTAACATCAGATAGTGGTACCAGAGTAACATCAGATAGTGGTACCAGAGTAACATCAGATAGGTAAGATAACTCAGATAGTGGTACCAGAGTAACATCAGATAGTGGTACCAGAGTAACATCAGATAGTGGTACCAGAGTAACATCAGATAGTGGTACCAGAGTAACATCAGATAGTGGTACCAGAGTAACATCAGATAGTGGTACCAGAGTAACATCAGATAGTGGTACCAGAGTAACATCAGATAGTGGTACCAGAGTAACATCAGATAGTGGTACCAGAGTAACATCAGATAGTGGTACCAGAGTAACATCAGATATGGTACCAGAGTAACATCAGATAGTGGTACCAGAGTAACATCAGATAGTGGTACCAGAGTAACATCAGATAGTGGTACCAGAGTAACATCAGATAGTGGTACCAGATAACATCAGATAGTGGTACCAGAGTAACATCAGATAGTGGTACCAGAGAAACATCAGATAGTGGTACCAGAGTAACATCAGATAGTGGTACCAGAGTAACATCAGATAGTGGTACCAGAGGATTTAGATAAATTGAATCCATAAATTTCAGACAGTATGTAAAATAAATTAAGATAAGAGTTTCTGATGTTACACACAAAATGATGATAGACAATTTGATGTTACACACAAAATGATGATGGAAACGAATGATGTTACACACAAAATGATGATGGAAACAAATGATGTTACACACAAAATGATGATAGACACTGTGATGTTACACACAAATATAAAACGATGATGTACACAAATGATGATAGAAACGAATGATGTTACACACAAAATGAGGTCTTACAATACGCATCAGCTGTGATATTATATTATATCAACTAAATACAATAAAATTTGTTTATATTTTGCAACCGACGTAACTAAATTTTCATAATGTTTCACGTCTCCCCTGATACTGCCTGAAGTCTCCCCTGATACTGCCTCAAGTCTCCCCTGATACTGCCTCACGTCTCCCCTGATACTGCCTCAGTCTCCTGATACGCCTCAAGTCTCCCTGATACTGCCTCAGTCTCCCCTGATACTGCCTCAGTCTCCCTGAATTGCCTCAAGTCTCCTGATATGCCTCAGTCTCCCTGATACTGCCTCAAGTCTCCTGATCTGCCTCAAGTCTCCCCTGATACCTCAAGTCTCCCTGATACTGCCTCAGTCTCCTGATTGCCTCAAGTCTCCCTGATACTGCCTCAAGTCTCCCTGATACTGCCTCAAGTCTCCCTGATACTGCCTCAAGTCTCCCTGATACTGCCTCAAGTCTCCCTGATACTGCCTCAAGTCTCCCCTGATGTTGCCTCAAGTCTCCTGATACTGCCTCAAGTCTCCCCTGATACTGCCTCAAGTCTCCCCTGATACTGCCTCATGCTTTCTCGGTTGAGAACCATTGTACTAAATAACAATTTAATGTTTTGTTGCAGCTATAAAAAAGAGAATCAAATATATTTATATATACTTTTTTTCGATCCAGAAGCACTTGAGATTTCAGCTCTTCGGCTCTGTGCCACGGACATCGTAACCCTTCTGTTTGGTACCACGAACACCGTAAATCTGGAGAACTTGTTACTTTTCTGCCAGCTCGTGGAATTGAACCGCACTCACAGGAGGTCTTCTCTCCCGTCGTCAAACGCGATACGAACACGCTGGGCAGGTGGGCGTATATATATATATATATATAGGATGATGTTTGCTAATGTGATACCTACTACAAACTGTGCAAACACAAACTCTATCAGTGATAAAAAAATGTCTTGTATCATAAAGAACTTGCGGTCAGGACTCAGTGACATTGAATGAGTTAAAAACGTGTGAAATAAAACAATGATTTATTAAAGTGTTGTAAAATTTTTGGTACTACATTAGAAATTGGAAAACATGTTCAGACTTAAAAAAAATATGGAAATAATTGTCATTCTGAAAACGTAAATTGATCTAAACAAAATTCTCAAACTTGTATGACAGAGTAACGATATGACAGATGGGGTAAAGATTATAATAGCCGTCCATCGCAAGCGATGATGACAACAATCTCAGACGTGTACTGTTGCACCTCTCTGGTGTGTGCGGAGGTGACTGTAGAGTCCAATCCTAGAACAGAATCCCCGACCACAGGTGGGGCATACATGATCAAGGTTAGACATGTGCGTGTTGTGTTCTCTGTCTTTTCGCGCTGCTCGTTTTCTCTGTGACTCAACAATACGATGATTCTCAGCTATTCGGGTTCCTCTTTTGTTGTTACAGCGCCACATGTGGCGATCTTGCGCAAGGATTCCCAGCACGTATTGTCTATATCGAAGCATTTCAGAGACAGTTTAAGAGTGTCTTTAAAGCGTTTTTCTGTCCACCAGCTAAACGTCTGCCCCTTCAAGCTCGCCATACATCAACTGTTTTGGGATGCGTTTATCAGGCATTCGAGCAACGTGACCGACCCATCTCAGTTGGGCCTTCTGCAACAGGGTGTTGACGCTTGGGATCGTTGCTCTTGTGAGGACTTCGCTGTCTGGAATTTTCTCCTGCCAGTTTATTTTTAGTATTCTGCGTAGACAGCTTGTGTGGAAATGGTTTAATTTTCTTGCGTGTCTGCTATATACTGTCCATGTCTCGCTTGCGTACAGCAGCGTGGTTAGCACTATGGCCTGGTAAACTTTCAGCTTTGTGACTATGCTTATCCCCTTCCGTAAAGATTAGATACAGGACAGACGGTAATCTATTCAATCTTCGGAGGTTAAAATCCTCCACCAAGGTAAAAGAATCAACTATCTCAAAACTGTTGTTTGCTGATGACTGTGCCCTCGCTACCAACGCTGTGGAAGAAATGCAGACCTACATGGACAAGTTCTCAATGGCTTGTGATAAGTTTGGCCTCACCATTAACATTAAAAAAACAGAGGTCATGTTCCAGCCCGACACTAAAGAACAGTATTACGATCCAGTCATCAACATTAAACACCAGCGTCTCCAGTCAACGGACAACTTTGCTTATCTTGGCAGCCTCCTATCCAGATCGGCAAACATAGATTCTGAGGTCCACAATAGGATACCCAAAGCCAGTGCTGCGTTCGGAAGGCTACATGTCAATGTGTGGGAACGGAAGGGATAAGCATAGTCACAAAGCTGAAAGTTTACCAGGCCATATTGCTAACCACGCTGCTGTACGCAAGCGAGACATGGACAGTGTATAGCAGACACGCAAGAAAATTAAACCATTTCCACACAAGCTGTCTACGCAGAATACTAAAAATAAACTGGCAGGACAAAATTCCAGACAGCGAAGTCCTCACAAGAGCAAAGATGCCAAGCGTCAACACCCTGTTGCAGAAGGCCCAACTGAGATGGGTCGGTCACGTTGCTCGAATGCCTGATAAACGCATCCCAAAACAGTTGATGTATGGCGAGCTTGAAGGGGGCAGACGTTTATCTGGTGGACAGAAAAAACCCTTTAAAGACACTCTTAAAGTGTCTCTGAAATGCTTCGATATAGACAATACGTGCTGGGAATCCCTTGCGCAAGATCGCCAAATGTGGCGCTGTAACAACAAAAGAGGAACCCGAATAGCTGAGAATCATCGTATTGTTGAGTCACAGAGAAAACGAGCAGCGCGAAAAGACAGAGCACATAACACGCACATGTCTAACCTTGATCATGTATGCCCCACCTGTGGTCGGGGATTCTGTTCTAGGATTGGACTCTACAGTCACCTCCGCACACACCAGAGAGGTGCAACAGTACACGTCTGAGATTGTTGTCATCATCGCTTGCGATGGACGGCTATTATGACAGACTAACGGTATGACAGACTAACGGTATGACAGAGTAACGGTATGACAGACTAACGGTATGACAGACTAACGGTATGACAGACTAACGATATAACAGACTAACGGTATGACAGACTAACGATATCAACACAGAAGCACTTCCCAAAACACATCTAACGACAAAATAACGATTTGATATTGAGTTGTAATTAGTTATAATTTCAGCTATGATACAGTAATGGGGACTCTGCCAATCTATGGTAGTTTCGTAAGGACACATAAACCCATGGCCTCCGATAACATAAGGACGGTTAGTTAGTTAGTCTTTCCTCTTGGGCCTGTGGGCGGCGCATGGGGCAGAGGTCATAGCTCTCCATGCCTCGCGGTTCGTTGCTATCTGTTTTAGGTCTTTAATGTTTGCTAGGCCCATCGTTGAGCCTTCTCTGGTGATGGTTCTACGCAGAGTCTCTCTTGGTCTTCCTCGTTTTCTTTTTCCCTCTGGTGTCCATATGAGGGATTGGTAAGGAGTCTTCTCTCATCCATTCTAAGTGTGTGGCCGATGTAGTTCCAGCGACGCTTTCTTATAAAATTTGATACATTTTCTTGCTTGGTCTCTTGTCTTATTTGTGTATTAGGTCTGAAATCTGACCATTTTAGGTTCAATATTCTTCTAAGACATTTATTCTCAAAGTTATCTAATTTTCTTTCTAGAGCTTTTGTTGCTTTCCAACTCACGCATCCATAAGTTAATACTGGAATCACACAAGAGTTAAAGATCTTTAATTTTAAGTGCTTGCTGAGTGAATTGGACTTCCATATATTTGACAATTTGTTAAAAGCACTTGATGCCAATGCTATTCTGTATGGAATTTCTGGCGCTGTATCCCCGTAGATGTCATCATACTCCCTAGGTATGTAAAACTTTTGACTTTTTCAAGAGTGTAGTTTTTAGTTGGATATTTTCTGTACTGCTGGTAAGGTCAACAATTTTTGTTTTTGTGGTGTTGATAAGAACGGTGGACGCAGGTAAATGTCTAGAACATATGCCCATAATTGTCGCGTGACCTCGCATTCCAGTATGTTTAGAAAAAGAAAAATCTATATAAAAACAACATAACTTGCTAAATGAAGCTTATATTATGTCACAAATTCAGTTTAACAATAATGAGTATCAGTATTAATAATATGTTTCATTTGCCTGTGTGGTGCCGGGGCCTGCAATGGAAGCAAAGAATAGTACCACTGCGACCTACAATGCATGTCGTAAGAGACGAGTGATGTAGGCACTAGGGATGCTACCCTAGTAAATAAAATGCATCGCAGAAATCGGATGTGCTGGCCTACTTGTAAGCGCATAACTGGCACATCGTACAATCACTCTTAGGCTCAGATCACATACAAATCACACAGAGTGGTCGACAAGTGGTCAATATAGAGCGTTTGAAGAAGAAGAAGAAGAATATGTTTCATTAATAAATAACCATGGACTGGTAGAATTGTGTAAAATTGCAGAAAACGTTACAGTATCCTATCAAACATTTGTACAAACCAGACCCATTAGGCAGGAATTTTGATTATCCCATCTGAACTAGTCGGCCTTATGTTGCAGGGGGCCACGGTTGAGGAAACGTAAATGATGAGAAATTCGTGCGCTTCTACATACGTTTTAGAAAGAATGTCAAAATGAATCAAAAACATATTTAGTTGAATAGTTCATTATTAATAGAGATCATATTCTCAAAACTGTTCGATAAAAAAAATTCATTTTCCACGATGGAGTGGGTCCATTCCCCATCCCCACACCTGACTTAAATCAAAGACGCCCATGGAAGAACTGTAGGGTAGGACGTTGAGATGGATTGTTTTTAATACGGAAACGTACAAACAGTTTTTTGGTATTCTTACAATAACGTGGTTGTTTGTTATTGGCTGTTTTGTTGGACATATCATTGCACTCTATCTAAAACACATCTTCATTTCATAGTTACATCTGTTAATCACATCTTTAATTCATAGTTACATCTGTTAATCACATCTTTAATTCATAGTTACATCTGTTAATCACATCTTCCCTGTCAATCAGTCACATCTTCCCTGTCAATCAGTCCATCTTCACTCAATCAGTCAATCTATCATTATATCTTAGTTCAATACTATATCTATCTATATCCTCTTCATGTCCCCCAGATTGACAAATAAGGCTTCCACAAGAGACTTCCACTGTTGCCGTTCTGCTGTCTTTCTACCAACCATCTCCCACGTCAGACCATACTCCTTCAACTTCTCTCTCCTCCGTTCTTCTCCATGTTTCCTTTGGACGTCCAGGCCTTCTCTTCCCATCCGCTGTCCATCTGAGAGCTGTCCTTGCCACTGACATACGACATATATGTCCAAACTACCTCCATCTTCGTCTCTTAATGATGGTCTCCAAAGATGTAGTCTGTTAGTTTCAAAATCTTCTCATTTGTAATGGTATTTGGCCAGAAAATTTGCAGAAATCAATATTACAATTTATTAACTATACACAAATCATAGAACAAATAACGTCAATTTTGAAATGTAAACAAGTCATCATCAACACTAAAAGAGAATTGTACAGGACAATCGTTCTTCCAACATTATGTTATCAGAGCCAAACATGGACTTTGATGACTAAAACTATATAAGAAAAATAATCATAACAGAGTCTACGAAGAATGCTGGGAGTAACAAGAAGAGACCGGTTTAGAAATGAAGATATTAGGAAAAAAGTGGGTACAACAACATCAGTACTGAACTTTATCAAGAAATAATTACACTAAATGGTTCAACCAAATGAGCAGATTACAAACAGACAGTACGCCTCAAATAGCAATGCTACTTCGATATAATGGATACAAAGCAAAAGGCTGTCAACGAAAAAGGTGTATCTCAGAGATAACTGAGGCGGCGAAAAACACTGTTTATGAAGTGCTCACAGAAACCCCTTCTAGAAACATCGTCATATTCTGACGCTGTAAGGCAAAACAGAACTAGAGAAAAAAAAAAGAAGAAAGAATATATATATATATATATATAAATATAGAGAGCGAGAGAGAGAGAGAGAGGGAGAGAGAGAAATAAATAAATAATAAAACCAGACACATGCACATAAAATCTCTTTCACAATCTCAAATATAAATGTATTATTAAACGTTTAGAGATAGAAATAATTGGGAACAAAACTGTACACCTGGAGAAGAAATTAGTCAAATGTGAATACCTGCTACTGATAAACAAGCAGAATAGATCACGTAAACATCATCAAAGAAAAATATGGACTAGACATCATTATCGACATTTTTGATTTTCTGTGGCTAAGTGGTTACGCCCCTGCTTTCGTCCCGAGGTCATGTACTGAATCTGGACAAGGTTTTCTGTTTACGAAAGTATTTTTGGCTCCTGAGAACCGTATGATTGCTTCCGATACTACGGATTACGTGCGTTGTGCAATACTCTCGGCCGATTGAGTACCATTTATGTGGAGAGTGACCGAGTCATGTAGGGTAAATCCTGATGGAATGAAGTCAATCCTTCGGCTTAAAACACTTTCATTCGTTTATTCATCATCATCACCATCAAGGTGCGTATCCTTTATAGGACGTTGCTCTCTTTGCAGCACATCTGAAATTCACTCTATCTCTTGCCAGTTCACCCACTTCGTCGATGGTCATATTCATGGTTTCTTTAATATCTTGTAGCCATCTTCTTCTTGGTCTGTCTCTGCGTCATGGGACCCTGCCCTGTAGTATTGTTCTTTCCAGGCCATCGTGACGCTTGATGTGACCAAAGTATGTAATTATCAAGTTTTGACAACATACAATCAGTAGTTTGGCATTGCTTTCTGATTGGTTCTGGCCACTTAACCATGATGATCTCTGGTGTGCCCTGAGCCCGATACCAGGCTGTTCCAGCTCCCGCCTTCGAAGCCGTTGTTGACATTGTCAATCTTCCACCTTTTCTGTCGGCAGCCGTGTGTACTGCAGAAGGGAGACTTCCTTCGAGTTTTGCTCTACGTAGTTTCGCCGGCTAGTCGAAGCCGTTGCCCGGGGTGGGGGAAGCGGGGTGGCGCTGCTGTACACAAGCAGAGTCGAGGAGTCATACGCGAGCTGGGCAGGAGTGGGGCAACCAAATAAGCTCCAGTCCGCCCTAAATAAGGACGCTACTGCCTCTCACAGTGAGATACTATCCCTACCATCTCCTGCCCTACCCCCCATACACCCGTTTATTCATAGAAAATAAAAATAGTGGTAATTAGATAACTAAAGAAGAAGAAACATTAAACATAAGAGAAGAGAGTGAGATAATTAAACATAAGAGAAAAAAAGAGTGAGATAATTAAACATAAGAGAAGAGAGTGAGATAATTAAACATAAGAGAAGAGAGTGAGATAATTAAACATAAGAGAAGAGAGTGAGATAATTAAACATAAGAGAAGAGAGTGAGATAATTAAACATAAGAGAAGAGAGTGAGATAATTAAACATAAGAGAAGAGAGTGAGATAATTAAACATAAGAGAAGAGAGTGAGATAATTAAACATAAGAGAAGAGAGTGAGATAATTAAACATAAGAGAAGAGAGTGAGATAATTAAACATAAGAGAAGAGAGTGAGATAATTAAACATAAGAGAAGAGAGTGAGATAATTAAACATAAGAGAAGAGAGTGAGATAATTAAACATAAGAGAAGAGAGTGAGATAATTAAACATAAGAGAAGAGAGTGAGATAATTAAACATAAGAGAAGAGAGTGAGATAATTAAACATAAGAGAAGAGAGTGAGATAATTAAACATAAGAGAAGAGAGTGAGATAATTAAACATAAGAGAAGAGAGTGAGATAATTAAACATAAGAGAAGAGAGTGAGATAATTAAACATAAGAGAAGAGAGTGAGATAATTAAACATAAGAGAAGAGAGTGAGATAATTAAACATAAGAGAAGAGAGTGAGATAATTAAACATAAGAGAAGAGAGTGAGATAATTAAACATAAGAGAAGAGAGTGAGATAATTAAACATAAGAGAAGAGAGTGAGATAATTAAACATAAGAGAAGAGAGTGAGATAATTAAACATAAGAGAAGAGAGTGAGATAATTAAACATAAGAGAAGAGAGTGAGATAATTAAACATAAGAGAAGAGAGTGAGATAATTAAACATAAGAGAAGAGAGTGAGATAATTAAACATAAGAGAAGAGAGTGAGATAATTAAACATAAGAGAAGAGAGTGAGATAATTAAACATAAGAGAAGAGAGTGAGATAATTAAACATAAGAGAAGAGAGTGAGATAATTAAACATAAGAGAAGAGAGTGAGATAATTAAACATAAGAGAAGAGAGTGAGATAATTAAACATAAGAGAAGAGAGTGAGATAATTAAACATAAGAGAAGAGAGTGAGATAATTAAACATAAGAGAAGAGAGTGAGATAATTAAACATAAGAGAAGAGAGTGAGATAATTAAACATAAGAGAAGAGAGTGAGATAATTAAACATAGAGAAGAAGTGAGATAATTAAACATAAGAGAAGAGAGTGAGATAATTAAACATAAGAGAGAAGTGAGATAATTAAACATAAGAAAAAGTGGTATTAAATAAGAAGAAGAAAATTAAACATAAGAGAAGAGAGAGATAATTAACCAATGATCAAGTTGCGTATTCTTCATTCTTTTTTTATCGTCATACTGCTACCGGCTTGTTCCCCAGTATCGTGGTTTCCTGTTTTTGTTTTGCGCTTTTCTGGTGGCTTGGGTGATGAATTACATTGAGAAACAAAGAATGAAGTGGTTTGGCCACTTAATAAGAATGCAACAAACTCTATGGTATACAGAGTCTTCTTCAACAGAACATCAGGAAAGAAGGCGAGAGGGATACGATGATCAGATGGCATAGCAGAATCCTGTCAATGATGATGCTTGTCCATCACGGGGAATGATGACCACAATTTTTCATCCAAGGAAATGTAGTTGCGTTATGTTTATCTGTGTGTGGGGAAATGACTAGTGATCCCGATACAGGCTTGAAATGTTCTTTTACAATGTGGGCAAGGAATAATTGCACTTGTTGGGAGTTCTACTGTCCTTCTATTTTGACGTTTTTGTTCCATCCGTGCTGTTCTACCTGTCTCGTATGTACTTCGTAAATACAGTGCGTGAATACAATAAACAATCATCATCAAGTAGCTTGTCCCTTCCGGAACTTGGCTCCCATGACAGCATTCCTGAACAACTCTCTGTTCTGTGCAAGTTGACCGGCATCAGCAGCAGTCATTCTCAGTTCTTCAATGGCATCTTGCATACATCATCTTCTAGGTCTTCCTCCATTCTTCTTCCAGGCACCATTCCCTCCAAAATGATCTTCTCTATGCACTAACATCGTTTAATGTGTCCGAACGATAATAAGTTAAATAAACATAACAAACACAACGTATCATGAAAGTATGTTTAAACTCAGTTTCATGCTATTTCAAGAAATTTAAAAGAGGTTAAGTGGATTGGTTAAATGTAGGTTAGTCCTTGAACAGTTCCAAAATTGAAGTGTCAGACCGGAAATAATCTGAATTATTAACCAAATCTGAGTTTAATTGAAACGTGAATGAAAGTTTCAATTCAAGCAAGATAACGGAGATGTACAAAGATTTAGACTTGTGACTACAAAGACAGTACGTTCAGTTGAGTTTTAATGATGGTGTCCTCATTTATGAAAAAAAAAAAAAAAGTACAGATGAGAAAGAAAATAGAGAAAAGAGAATTTGTGTTTTATGTTTTCCGATCCAGAAGCATTTGAGCTTTAAGCTCTTCGGCACGTTGCCATGGACATCGTAACCTTTCGGTTCGCTGCCACGAACACCGTAAATCTGGAGAACCTGTGGCTTTTCTGCCAGTGTGTGGAATTGAACTGCGCTCACAGGGGGCCTGTCACCCGTCATCCAACGCGCTACGAACACGCTGGGCAGGTGGACAGAGAAAAGAGATAAATATAGAGTTATCGTAACTCTTTAATCCTGTTTTTTCCTGATATCGTCATGATAAGAAGATTGATAGATTGATTGATTTGTAAGATTATCATCATCGCACTTTGGTGAATAACCATGTGCGATCCGAGAATAACCATGTGTGATCCGATCTCTTTCTTATATAAGAAGATCTCAGAAGCAGTGCACGAACTTCTTCTTCTTCTTTGCGTTCGTTCTTTACGACCAATTTTAATCACTCTTTGTTGTGATATGATTTGATCTTTGCCAAGAACGTGTATACGTTGCACATTGGTTTGGTAGGCCCCTAAAAGCATAGACTTCTACACGTTTAGGACATGTGCATCCAATTTCAGCCAAACCTCCTTAGTCGCCTCTTACGATATGCGTGGCAGGTAACAGTGGTTCTATTCTTTACACCCCAAATTTGGGCCCGGAAACCACTCGGGCAGGAACAATGTAGCAATGGTGAGGATCGCTGGTATAAGTTAGAAAATGCTGAAAATGTTGTAGGAATTACATTTTAAAATCTGTCTATTAAATTTTCCCCGGACACTGATTTTTTCAGCATGCTCTTCACGATTCTGAACTGCCACGGGTTATGTTACGTGCTCAACTTGAACACAGGATCTACGTTGTATCGTCCGTCTCCGACAGGACTATAAATTCGCTATAAACAAGCTATTTGATGATGATGATGATGATGAAACAATATACCTTACCGTTCATAAATCAATGGCAAACTACTGAACGTCTCAAGTGGTGCCTAGAAAATCGACGACTCATTTACTGTTATTGATGTCTAAGTCCTGTAAAGGATATGCCACGATTTTCATTTCATCTGTAAACTAACAACATATTAGAGAAACGCCTATGGGTAGTTTGAAATAAGATAAGATATCAAGACGTCATTATAGGGACAACTTTCATTAAATTAAATTCTTAAAAACTCTTATTTTCCTGACTTCATTAATTCACTTTTTCAACGTATCCCTATTTTAGATTCTGAAAATTGAAATAAAAACTATTGTGAATCCAATATTATGTCCATATAAATCAGCGAGTGTGAATTTTTATACATGCTATTCAGTGGCAGTGTTTCGTGCGTTGGATGCGGTAACATATGACGATCATTGCTTCTGGATTGTCAAAAGCTACCCACGTATTCTTTACAAGTTCTCTCTTTAACTTACTTGTTAAACTGGCCCGTAGAACAATAACTGTGTCTCCCCTCGCAGAGAACCACTACAGCCTTGCAGTTTGATTGGGGACAATCAAAGTATAGCGGAGAAAACCGTACACGAAACTGGACGGCAGGCAAACCAAGAAGTCTAAAAACAAGACTCGCAACCTGGGCAGATGACGCTCAACAACCCGGGAGGGAAGGTAGTCTAAGGGTCGTTACCCTAAACGAAAAAAGCAACCTGCTGCCTTGTATGTCGGGTTGGAACAGCCCAAAGCTGACGGAGAGCGAACCCAGTAAATGCTGGCTAAAACCGGACACATCCCCGAAGGATAAGCACCAGAGCTTCAAATGTCGCTAAAGATGTGACGAAGCACACCAATGTTACGGCTACATGAATCAGATTTCCACATGAAAATAAATGGAAATCTGGTACATCAGTCTAAGCGGTGATCGCGAAAGGAGAAGAGATAAAAACTGGCCCGTAACAAATTAACTTAGTTAAGACACTAGATACAGTTAAACTAATTACAGCAAAAGTTTCACGAACAAAAGTACTAACTTAAGAGACAGATCTTTCAGCAATAACAGAAGAATACACGATGTTATGTTACATTATCGAAGTCATTACACATTGAAAAGTATCATGTGTGCTCAGTTTCTGCTGCAATAGCTATCAAAAAGTCAATCTGCGCACTCCACCCGAGAGAAGCTGATTACTATGTCTTCTCATTTTACCACGTTGACGACACTGTCTGACATGTCCAGAATAAACTCATAATTCATGCAATCGTTGCAATGTATGACACTCGCCTACATCCCATAAATGATGCAGTCGTTACAATGTATGACACTCGCCTACATCCCATAAATGATGCAGTCGTTACAATGTATGACACTCGCCCACATCCCATAAATGATGCAGTCGTTGCAATGTATGACACTCGCCCACATCCCATAAATGATGCAGTCGTTACAATGTATGACACTCGCCCACATCCCATAAATGAATGAAAATGAAAATAGTGGCATATCCTTGACAGGACGTACCCGTCAACCACACTAAACGAGTCGATGATTTTATAGACACCACTTATACGTTCATTAGTTTGCCATTGCTTTCTGAACGGTGAGGTCTATTTTTACTTTTGTAAAAATCCCACGGAAACGAATTGCCCACCGCAGAGTTTGAACCATGTACGCTTGGATTGTGTTCGAGCTTCCTACCGCTTAAGCTGCGAGTTTAAATAATGACATTAGGGCTGTCTTTACCTCGGCCAGTTCAAAAAGGGACAATATATGCAAGCCAGTAACCACGTTTGTTGCTTCGAGATAGTGTCTTCAGATGTGACAAATCTGTCCCCAAATTTGGCACGAAACTTACTAGACTCAATATTGTGAAGCATATTCAGGGTGTTTAATATTATAATTGCATGAGGAGACTTCTTTTTTAGTCACACACGGAGAACTCTTGAAGTAGCTGAAGAAGACATAATATTAGATACTGCTGAACAAGCAGCATCGACTTCTTCAACAACAGAAGGCTTGTTATCTATTCTTTACATTGTAGCAGTGGCGGTTCGTGATCGTTTTTGTTCGTGGGGCAAGACACACATTTTCGAGAAAATCATGATTTTGGGTTAGGTTATATTTTAGTCCATTACATAATAAATACACGTTACACATTATTTTTGGTGGGGCCCCCTCTGGCCCTTAATGACGAGCCGCCACTGCATTGTAGTGTTCGGGGAAATGATACTTTTTTCACTGCTATCTTCCAATTTTCTCTAATTCAACAGTTGTAGATAAAGTATCTTCATATCTGATAGTAGACTGGACAGAGAGATCGAAACTAGAATCCAGCAAGCCATGCCAACATGTATCTTCACGTCTGATAGTAGACTGGACAGAGAGATCGAAACTAGAATCCAGCAAGCCAACAACATTACATACCAGCTTACCCCAATCTGGAAACATCCAGCAATTCCAGTAGTGACTAAACGACAGATTATAAATTCAATCTTTATACCAACACTGTGCTACCCGAGCCAAACATGGGCACTGACAAAAGAACAAGAAAGGACAATTTGGTGGAAATGAGATGCCTGAGGAAAGCAGTAAATAAAACAAGAAGAGACCATATAAGAAATGAGAAATTAGAAGAACAGTCGGAACAATACCTGCTATTAGATTTATTGAAAAACAGAGACTCAAATGGTTTGGCCACTTGGTCAGAATGAACCCGAATACACCAGTTGCAGAGCGTACAACCTGAAAATGGAATCATCAAGAGGAAGGGAAGACCAAGAAAAAAATGGGTTGATGAAGTTACAGACATCTTAAAACTCCACAATACCACACCATATCAAGCGACCGAGCGTACATTATCTCGGAAACCGATCATCAGTTAAACCTGCTACGCCTAGCGGCAAAAAAGCAGAGAAGGACAAAAGAAAAAAAGGAAGATAGATAAACAAAATATAAACACCAACAATATCAGAAGAGGCACAGTGACTAACATCATCATAAAAAAGACAGTTGGGACAGCCTCTTGCGTGCATTACTTTGAAAAACAAAGAATACGGTGGCTAAAAATACAACAGCACTCCACTTGAGATTCAGCGAGTTGCCCCGGATAGAGCGGTATGGATAAATTACTCGCAGGTCCAATGTAACGTATAACGGTACGAGAGGAATTATTATTATTACTCACTGTAAACAATGTCTACAACAGAACATCACGAAATAAGTCAAGAGGTCATCATCATCATCCTCAGGTGCCGTACCGGCTGGAGTAGGCGAGCATGGATCTCCACAAATTTCAATCTTTAGTGTTTGCTATCAATTCAGATGTGGATGCTCTAGTGTGCCATGAGAGAGAAAAATTATGGGCTATGAGAGAGAAAAATTATGAAGGACTGCTAAGGTAACAAAGTTCTGTTCAGGACAAACTTTTTGATGATGATAACATAAATTTGAACAGACGGGCAACTGTAAGATTTTAGAAAATAGAAAAATCTCTCTGTAAAGTACCACATAGAGTTATACTGCAGAATGATATCAGATTATATTGGACTTAGGGGAGCCGTCAAAGCTTACTCATGCTATGCCATACTTTTGACACTGTTTAAAACCATGATCAAGCTTAGTAACTTAACACTCAACCCGTATGCAATTCGTAATACTCTTGAGTGCTGTACTGTGTCAATTCTTACAATCTCACGAAAGTGTTTCTAGTCCCTTGTCTGTTTTTATATGTTAGACTGTACATAAATTTCCTCAGATTAAGTCCCAGAGGTGACGTAACAAAATCCAAAATATCTTAATCGGTTTCAGTCTGGCCAATTACAAAAGCTCTGACGGTTTCTTTATTTCTTACCAGCTAAATGACTAAGCATCGAACTTAACCAAATCCCAGATTCCACATATTCCGATGTGTCTGTGACTGTAAATGTTGACATAATCTTTTACCCGTTATTCAGCATTTCTTCTTGACTGTATGTGATCGTTAAGTCTTGATATTTTGTGGTGAACCAATTGTATACATTGAAAGACAACAAACAAAGTTGTTCGGATATTTACTGAGAATGGTATACAACCAACCACCAATAAAAGCATACCATAAAAAGAGATCGGGTAGTAGAGCCAAGGGAAGACCAAGAAAAAGAAGGATAGTTAATATTAAGATCACACTAAATAAACACGAATATAACACAACAAGTGCGATTCATATGGCCCTGGAACGCAAGTTAAAGTTCCCATCCCTACGCTTAACGGTTAGAGTGGACAACCAATTTCTTCATCCACCTGGAGAAAGACAATATAACATATGTTATCCACTAGTATTGATTATGGAAATCTTCTTCTTCTTCTTTGCGTTCGTTCTTTACGACCAATTTTAATCACTCTTTATGATATGTTTGATCTTTGCCAAGAACGTGTATACGTTGTACATTGGTTTGGTAGGCACCTAAATGCATAGAATTCTACACGTTTAGGACACATGCATCTGATTTCAGCCAAATCTCCTTAGTCGCCTCTTACGACAAGCGTGTCAGGTAAGAGTGGTTCTATTCATTGCACCCCATATTTGGGCCCCGGTAGCCACTCGGGCGGATTAAGGAAGTAAGTCATCATTAATTGTCTGCCAACACAAATGTATACAATCTACGAAAATCAGACTTTTGTTCTAAGTAATTAATTTGTTCTCTAACGATTTCTAGGAAATGGTCTGTCGTATTTGGAGAAATATATATATCACGGTGACAAGATCACTGTTAACGATAAATTTTCAACATTATATATAATTTGATGAAATAAATATAAATCTATATATGGTTTTAATAATAATATTATGTCGGGAAAATGGTATTTCTGGAATGTTGCAAAATGATTCAGATTTATGAATGAAACACCAATTGATGAGTGTGAGAAGGGCCGTGTGGTATATTTTCTCAATATGATGCAAGTCTTCGATATGCCGCCCCTTAAATGTTTTTTCTTTAAAATAACATTCAATTGTGATTTTATTTCGCTGCTTCCCCCTCCCGTACATACGGTTCTGCCTGATGCAGCCGCATCTCTGAATCATAGAACGGCACAGCCCTGGATGTGACATTAAAACCCTTCTGAATGATATTATTTTAAAATGCAAACATGTTATCATGAACACAAAATGAGCAGGGTTCCACACAATCTGTCTTCCTACATTATGCTATCAGTGCCAAGCCTGGACGCTGATATCAAATGAGAGAAGAAAACTAGTCACGACAGAGACGAAGTGTCTGCGCAGAATACTGGGGCTAACTTGAAGAGACTGATTGAGAAATGAAGACATCAGGAAAATAGTGTGTACAACATTAGTACTAGACTTCATCAAGAAACAACAAATGAAATGGTTAGGCTTCATAGGCAGATTACCAATAGACAGTGCACCTCAAAGAGCAATGTTGCTCCGATACTCCTTCTTCTTCTTCCACCATTTACTTCTTTATAGAAGTGTTGGGGGTGAAACATAGTGATTTTGTGTGTGCTTGTTCTTCTCTTCCACCATTTACTTCTTTATAGAAGTGTTGCCGGGGTGAAACATAGTGATTTTGTGTGTGCTTGTTCTTCTCTTCCACGATTTACTTCTTTATAGAAGTGTTGGGGTGAAACGTAGTGATCTTGTGTGTGCTTGTTCTTCTTCTCTTCCACCATTGACTTCTTTATAGAAGTGTTGGGGGTGAAACGTAGTGATCTTGTGTGTGCTTGTTCTTCTTCTCTTTCACCATTGACTTCTTTATAGAAGTGTTGGGGGTGAAACGTAGTGATCTTGTGTGTGCTTGTTCTTCTTCTCTTTCACCATTGACTTCTTTATAGAAGTGTTGGGGGTGAAACGTAGTGATCTTGTGTGTGCTTGTTCTTCTCTTCCACAATTTACTTCTTTATAGAAGTGTTGGGGGTGAAACGTAGTGATCTTGTGTGTGTTTGTTCTTCTCTTCCACCATTTACCTCTTTATAGAAGTGTTGGTGGCGAAACGTAGTGATCTTGTGTGTGCTTGTTCTTCTTCTCTTCCACCATTGACTTCTTTATAGAAGTGTTGGGGTGAAACGTAGTGATCTTGTGTGTGCTTGTTCTTCTCTTCCACAATTTACTTCTTTATAGAAGTGTTGGGGTGAAACGTAGTGATCTTGTGTGTGCTTGTTTTAAGACACTTTGTTTAACTGATATTCATTTTCGTAAGGCTGTTCTTGATGCCGTCGCTCCATCTTTGCGTGGTCTTCCTCTTGTTTTGTACTCATTATACTTTTTCAGTGTAGCTCTCTGTGGTAGGCGATACCAAGGCATTCTTGTCAGGTGTCCAAACCATTTAATCTATTGTTCTTTTATGAATTTCATGACTGGTCCAGTCTTCTTCTGATTTCTTCATTTCTAATTTTGTCTCTTATTGTCACACCTGCAGCTCTTTTAAGACACCTCATCTCTGTGGTTATGATTTTTCGCTCATTATCTGCTGTTATTTGCCATGTTTGACACTAGTTCATAAACGGCATTATTTCCGGGGAAAAGAAGTATCTCAATCACATTAACCGACGCAGTGGTTTGGAGAAAACAGTAATGGAAGGCATGGTTCCTTGGTGTAGAGGCAGGGGAAGACCAAGAATAAGGTGGCAGCAGGATATCAAATAAATATTGAACATGAAGTTATATGAGACGGGATAATTTGCTAGCTAGAGAGTTATTCATGCAGAATGTTATGAAATCAACGTTCTGTTGGTGATATGATACTTGATGACATGATAGGCATATACAGAAGAATAGCTAGTATTTTATGAAATTTAAAAACCTGTTAGAAAAACAAAGAGATGGAGAAAAATTACTACAGGAAATCAAATCAAACAATCAAAATATTTAGGATACATAAATTGACATTACACCGTCATCAAAACCTCGCCAGTGTATTGCAGGGGAAAGCAAGGGGAGCAAAGAATAATGAAATCGCAACCTATAAGGGATGTTGTAAGAGGCGAATGAGGTTATAGACCTAGGGAAGCTATCATAGTAAATAAAAAGCGTCACAGATATCGGATGTGGTGGCCTACTCGTGTGCGCATGCCTGGCACAACGTACAGTTGCACTTGGGTTCGGATCACTGGGAGTACTTTAACAAGTGGTCAATGTGGAGCGTTTGAACAAGAAGAAGA